>WWNC01000233.1:0-274362 GCA_011125475.1 Melanerpes aurifrons
AATGTGGTGGGTTGGAAGGGGTAAGGCTAAGAAGCCTCTTCCCTCCCCCCTGTAAGGTAAAAGGGAAAAGAAAAATTGAAGGGAAAGGAAAAAAAACTCACCAGCTGAATTAGCAAAGCAGTGGAGCTATATTTACAAAGCAGTGTAGAGTTTTGCAGGGGAATATTTACAAATTTACAATATCTACAATATATACAAAGATATACAACAGAGTAACACAGAAATGAGAGTAACACAGAAATGAGAGTAATCCCCCTCGGCCGAGGGGATTCCCCACCTCCGCTCTCCCCTCTCTTCCCCCCTTTCCCCAGAATAGTTCGGAAAAGAGGGAGAAAGAGAAAAGAAAGAAGTTAAAAGCAGTTTGTGTTAATTGGAAGCAGTTAATACAGGCTTGGCTTTTCTTATCTTCAAGGCCGAAGTCTTGGCAGAAAGCCCAGCACAGAGATAGTTGCCCAAAGGAAAGGCGGAAGCAAGACTGAAGATAAAGTTCCCGGAGTGCCCAGGATATTTTCTCCTGCACTCCCAGTTCAGAATGTGCTTCCTCCCACTTCACCAATGAAAATTAGTTTAGACTCTTCCTTCCGTTTACCAACTTCCGTCCACCATATTCCCTTTCTTAAGGGGACACCGTCAACCGGCCACACACAGCTTCTGTAGTCACCAGGCTGTGGACTTGGGGTTGGGTTACAAATATCTTGCTGGTGACATCTCAGGTTTTTCATCCCATCTCTTCTCATCTGAGCCTATGTGCACACACAAAAAACCTAGAAAAGGGAAGGTTCCAAAGCACTTCCCCCCTCCAGCAGAGGTGCACAACCACTGCTGAGCAAAAGCCTCTCAAGCTCCTGGCAGAATCCTCATCCAGCCTCACACCTACAGGTGGGGGACACCTCCTGGTCCTGAGACTGCTGGTGGGGACAGAAAGCCACAGTTCTGACAGGACCTTAACTTCAGCAGTGACAAAATGTGGCTGGAGGGGGCAGGTGAAGGCTTGACCTGACAAAAGCAGGCAGACAGCCTGGGGCTTTTCACAGCAGCACCAGCTAGTAAATGTCAGCCTCTTAAAGACATCTGACACGATCCCAAAATTTTAGGATGCTTGACAATGTCCTAAAATATTAAAATCTGGGATGGGAATGAGAACAAATCTTAAAACTCCCATTAGCTTCAAAGTGCAGAGAGGCTTTCTGTGCTGCAAACCACAACCAAACAGGTGACTGTAGCTGCATGGACATTTGAGGGGTAGAAGCAGCTGGCACCCTTCCCCATGGCTATTTGGGTTTGCTCTTTCACAGACAGTTCTGTGTTTGCACGTTTTACTCACCAAGTAGATGAGAAGTGCTGTGCTACCTGAGCTTCAGCAGAGAACAGCTGCTTAGCAAGGACCACTGCTATCACCTCTGCTGAGATTGAGGCTTTGGTGCAGAACAGCACCAGTGTCACAGAATCCCAGCATGGTGGGGGTTGGAAAAGACTTAGGGAGATCAGACAGCCCAACCCCACTGGTGAACCAAAGCAGGGTCACCCACAGCAGGTTGCCCAGGATCACGATGTTCAGGTGGATTTGGAATCTCTCCAGAGAAGACGACTCCACAACCTCTCTAGGCAGCCTGCTCCAGGGCTTTGTCACCCTCACAGTAAAGAAGTTTCTCCTCATGTTGAGGTAGAACTTCCTGTGTTCCACCTCATACCCATTATTCCTTATCCTATCACTAGGCACCACCAACAAGAGCCTGGCACTTTCATCTTGACACCCTCCCCTCAGGACTTCATATTCATTAATAAGATCCCCTCTCAGCCTTCCCTTCTCAAGACTAAACAACCCCAGGCTTGACACCCTCACAAGAAAAGCTTTTCCTCCTCTTCAGATGAAACCTCCTGGGCTCCAGTTTGTGCCCACAGCCCCTTGTCCTGTTGCTGAGCACCACTGAAAAGAATGTGGCCAACTCTTCTTGACCCCCACCATTGAGCTATTGCTGAGCAGTGAGATCATCCCCTCTCAGGCTGCTCTTCTGCAGGCTAAGCAGTCCCATGCCTCACAGCCTTTTCTCCCCACAGAGATGAGGAACAGAACACAGCTGCTCTCCCCAGCTTTTCAACCAGCCTGAACCATCAGTCACTTCACCTCTGTCACCTTCTTCTAAAAGCCCATCAGCACAGGCTGCAAGAGCAGCACAGCATATGCCCCTTTCTGTGTGCTTTTACCACGTGTGGCATGAAAGACTTCACTCACACCTGGAGTGCAAATCTTTCTGGAGAGCCCAGATCAAAGTGGGAGCTCTCTTCCTGACCACCAGCACCCTCTACACCTGCCTCAGCTTCAAGGAGTTAAAAAGAACTCATCTCTTGCTTAGCCTGGAGAAGAGGAGGCTCAGGGGAGACCTTATTGCTCTCTACAACTACCTAAAGGGAGGTTGTAGCCAGGTGGGGTTGGTCTCTTCTCCCAGGCAACCAGCACCAGAACAAGAGGACACAGTCTCAAGCTGCACCAGGGGAGGTTTAGGCTGGAGGTGACGAGAAAGTTCTTCACTCAGAGAGTCGTTCATCATTGGAATGTGCTGCCCAGGGAGGTGGTGGAGTCACCATCATTGGAGGTGTTTAGGAAGAGACTGGATGGGGTGCTTGGTGCCATGGTTTAGTTGATTAGATGGTGTTGGATGATAGGTTGGACTTGGTGATCTCAAAGGTCTCTTCCAGCCTGGTTAATTCTATTCTATTCTATACTCCCTGGGACTGTTCAGCCTGGAGAAGAGAAGACTCCAGGGGGACCTTGTAGCTGCTTTCCTATACCTGAAGGAAACCTGCAGGAAGGCTGGTGAGGGACTGTTTACAAGAGTGTCTACTGATAGGGCAAGGGGAAATGGATTTAAATTGAAGGAGAATAGCTTTAGATTGGATCTTCAGAAGAAATTCTTCACTATGGGGGTGGCAAGACTGGAATGGATTGTCCAGAGAAGTTGTGGATCCCCTCTTCCCTGGAGATGTTCAAGGTCAGGTTGGATGGGGCCTTGACTAACCTGGTCCGTTTGAGAGACATCCCTGCCCATGGCAGGGAAGTTGGATTAGATGATCTCTAAGGTCTCTTCCAGCCTAGGCCACTCCATGATTCCATGATTCCTAACAGGGACAGGGAGGAAATAAAGAAGAACTTGCCCATATGGCTAACCAATATCTAATCTGGAAA
The DNA here is from genome assembly GCA_011125475.1 of Melanerpes aurifrons. Lineage (NCBI taxonomy): Eukaryota > Metazoa > Chordata > Aves > Piciformes > Picidae > Melanerpes > Melanerpes aurifrons. The sequence continues at coordinate 3,185 of WWNC01000233.1, forward strand.
ATTCTGTATGCAGCCCATGACAGAGATTTCCTTTTAATTAAATACTTCAATTTTACCCACTGCTGTGCACTAAATTAAACAGCTCCAGCACTAATACCGAACCCCATTATTCTGTGCAAGCATAAGTGAGCTTAGGCATGTGTCTGTGTATATAAAAAACCTATACAATTAAGCACTGCTTAAAATGCAAATGACAGATGATAAAAACTCCATCCTGACTGGATTATTTGCAGATGACACCAAGTTGGGAACAGATGTTGGTCAATTAGAGGGCAGAAGGGCTCTGCAGAGGGACCTCGACTGACTGGACAGATGGGCAGAGTCCAACGGGATGGCATTCAACAAATCCAAGTGCCAGGTGCTGCACTTTGGTCACAACAACCCCATGCAGAGCTACAGGCTGGGGTCAGAGTGGCTGGAGAGCTTCCAAACAGAGAGGGACCTGGGGGTGCTGATTGACAGCCACCTAAACATGAGCCGGCAGTGTGCCCAGGTGGCCAAGAAGGCCAATGGCATCCTGGCCTGCATTAGGAATAGTGTGGCCAGCAGGAGCAGGGAAGTCATTGTGCCCCTGTACTCTGCTTTGGTTAGGCCGCACCTTGAGGACTGTGTCCAGTTCTGGGCCCCTCAGTTTAGGAAGGACATCGAGACACTTGAACGTGTCCAGAGAAGGGCAACAAGGCTGGTGAGAGGCCTTGAGCACAAGCCATATGAGGAGAGCATGAGGGAGCTGGGATTGTTTAGCCTGGAGAAGAGGAGGCTCAGGGGAGACCTTCTTGCTCTCTACAACTACCTGAAGGGTGGTTGTAGCCAGGAAGGGGTTAGTCTCTTCTCTCTAGCAACCAGCACCAGAACAGTCTCAAGCTGCGCCAGGGGAAGTTTAGGCTCAAGGTGAGAAGAAAGTTCTTCACTGAGAGTTGTTAGCCATTGGAATGTGCTGCCCAGGGAGGTGGTGGAATCACCATCCCTGGAGGTGTTCAAGAGGGGACTGGACATGGCACTTGGTGCCATGGTCTAGTCATGAGGTCTGTGGTGACAGGTTGGACTCAATGATCTTTGAGGTCTCTTCCAACCTTGGTGATACTGTGATTAAATCTTGACTTGGGATGTTGCATTAGAGCCTCAGTCTAGTGACAACTCCCAAGTCAATGGAGCTGGCTAAGAATTTACACCAGTGGAAAACCTGTGCCTTTAATTGTTAAACACTTTACTACTGGCAAGAACTGAAGAAACAAGCAACAAAAAAAAATCCAGCTTGTAACATGGAGCCAGATGTTATTTGAATAGCTAAAAAAAAAAACCCAACAAATTTAAACCAGAAACTCTTAATAAAGACTTGTCCTGGGACAGATATTGCCATTCCATCAGCTTTCACCTCTGCAGGCACTGACATTTAAATGAAGGCTTGAGGCTCTCCTTTACACAGAGACATTCAATCTGCAAAATGGCACAGACACACCAGAAGTTAAAGTATGTGCTTAGAACCATGGCTCTGATTTTCCTTTTTTTTATAGGGATTACTCCCTATCCTCTCTTGGCAGCACAAAGAGACTCTAAAATAGGATAACATTTATGTATTTCTCTTGTGGAAGGCTTCTCCACAGGCCTGAGCTAGAAGAACCTACTACAGCTCAGACTGGATTTCCACTTCCATTCCAAGCCTCCCTTTTCAATGGCTTATAACCACCAAGAGCTAACACTTCCTACAGCCCTGCCTCTCCCTGTCACTGCTCACTCCATTCCTTCTCTGGAGTCTGAGCAAAACCCCTCTACCTGATATTTAGGTTAGGAAAGGTCCTGTCCTCCACATGCTTTGATCAGAACATCACACACTGAAGGAGAAACATTAAAATAGGCTCTTTTGGAGGTGTTGCTGGAGCTGGAATAGCTAGCCTCGCAACCTGAGCCAGAAAGAGTGGTCAGAGGACTGGAAGCCCTGCCATGAAGAAAGGCTGAGACAACTCGATTTGTTCAGCTTCAAGAAGAGAAGGCTTAGGGGAGGCCTTATTACCATGGGCCAGTACATAAGAAATGGCTACCAGGAGGATGGAGACTGCCTTTTTACAAGGAGTCACATGGAAAAGACATGGGGTGATGGGGACAAGTTATTGCTGGGGAGATTGCCACCAGACTTCAGATGAAAATGTATCACCATGACAGCAGTTAGACATCAGAATCAATCTCTCAAGGGAAGCAGTGGAATCCCCTCCAGTGGATAGTTTTAAGACAGCTTTACAGGATGCTGGACCAGCTCATGTCAGCTATCAGGGAGGTGGTGGAGTTGCCATCACAAGCAGGGTGAAAATGTGGTGGTTCAGGGTATCATTTAGTGGTCATGGTATCTGGGTTACACCTGGACTGGAGGAGCTTAAAGGTCTTTTCCAAGCTTAATGACTCTTTGAGTCTAACATTCTGTGAAGGCACGCAAGGTGAGCAGATCACCCAAAGCCCAACTAGGAGCTCAGCAGGAGCACAAGAACTATGAGGAGAGGCTCAGGGAGCTGGGGTTGCTTAGCCTGGAGAAGAGGAGGCTCAGTGTTCAGGTACCAGATATGGACAACAGAGATTGGAATCAATACAGCTGATCAATATGATCTAGAATTGTTCCTTTATTGCTTCAGCGTTGTTCTATTATAATGCAAGCATAGTACAGAGCAGACAGTAGAGCTGACAGGCTAGTAAGAAGTGCGTAGAAGTGCGTATTAAGAAAAACTTTACAACTTATATAAACTCGGGGGGCATTGCTGGCATGGCTTCATTGGTCCCTCACAGGTGACCACACACTGTACTACTATGGATTATTGGTTAAACTAGTAATAACACGCGAGGTTGTTGATGCACGTGTGCGTCCTGTTATTCCAAGATAACTCTCTGTGTTTATAGCTACCAGTGCCCTGCTTTAGTTACACGGTGCAGGCACAGCACTATTCTGCTACACTGCTAGCCACTTCCGCACTCATGCTGGACACGGCCTACCATCATATCAGGCTCTAGGCCTACACTGCCAGATTGCTCACACTGCTTATTGCAACCATTACCACAGCTCAGGGGAGACCTTATTGCTGTCTACAACTACCTGAAGGGAGGTTGTAGCCGGGGGGGGGGGTTGGTCTTTTCTCCCAGGCAACCAGAACAAGATGACACAGTCTCAAACTGTGCTAGGGGAGGTTTAGGCTGGATGTTAGGAAGAAGTTCTCCACAGAAACAGTGATTGGTCATTGGAATGGGCTGCCCAGGGAGGTGGTAGAGTCACCATCCCTGGAGATGTTTAGGAAGAGCCTGGATGAGGCACTTGGTGCCATGGTTTAGTTGATTAGATGGTGTTGGATGATAGGTTGGACTTGATGATCTCAAAGGCCTTTTCCAACCTGGTTAATTCTATTCTATTCTATGATATGCCAAAGAGCACCAAACCTCAGTTGCTTGCTGCTTGGTGCTCTGGGCTTACAACAGAGGATGAGCATGTGCTGGTTATGCAAAAAACCTCTGCAGTGGCCATCGCCATGTACCAGCACTGCAGATGCTGCTGCCCCATCCTTCCCCTCCTTTAAGGAGGGGGAAACAACACAGTGGCCCAGAATCTCTCTTGTAGTCCTACAGAAAACCTTCCTTGCTATGGTTTTGTACAAGGGATCTAGGTCTGTCCTGTCTGCACAAGTGAATATTGAAAACATTGTGTCATCAAGGGCTGAGCCATCACTTGATGTAAGCCAGCAGATTTCAGCAGAGACCCAAGAATCTGACCAAAGTTTGCCAACAGGTGGAAAACAATCTCCCTACTGCCAAGAGACAGGAAATATAAATTAGTCCAAGTCCTCCTCCTCAATGCTGTGTTTGTGCTGCAGCACAGCCATGGTTTGAAAACCTCTGCAGCCTTGCAGGAACCTGCACGAGTTCCATGCTCCAAAATGGTTTCAAACACCAGCTGTGGCTCACTCTGGTCTCCCAGAGAGACAGTTTAAAGACAGTGTTAATCATACCAAAATGTTGCAGGAGGTCTGTTAACCAAACAAGAGAATTGTGACATGTCACACTTTTAAATGCTTAAGTGAACAATTTGTGTTCACCATCACCAAAGAACCATAGAATGCTATGGGTTGGAAGGGACCTTCAAAGGTCATCTAGTCCAACCCCTGCACAAGAATAATTCAGGTATGTGAAATAAATAAACTGTTCTGCTTTGTGGCCAACCTAGAAAATCCAGATCTGGTACATATTTACTTTTATGACAGCTGTAAGCTGTTATTGGTACTTCAGTGATGGCCCGAGGCCATGTTGCATCGAGCAGCTTGCATCTGTTCAGGAAGTGTCACTTATTCATTTGATCAGAAAGATGGTCCAGAAGGTGTCATGGACACAACTGTTTGCCACTCATGAACTCTGAATTATACAGCAACTCTCTACTACAGCATCAAGGTTTTCCCATATGCTTCTGTGGTGTTATGACTGAAAGCTGAAAACTGAAAGCTCCCTCCCTGGTGCTCGTTTGTTTGCTTGGGGGTAAGGGGGAGGAGGATGGTACAGTTTTTTTGTTTGGTTGTTGTTGATTGGTCGGTTGTTGGGATTTTTAAAGTTGTTTTTTATTTGGGGGTGATTTGGTGTTTGGGTTGGTTTGTTTGGTGTTGTTACTTCTTTGCTTGTTTCTCCGCTTGTTTTACTGCCCTTTTTTTGTCTGTTTGGTTTTGGCTTCTCCCCCTCACCTCAACATGAGAAGGAACTTCGTCACTGTGAGGGTCACATAGCCCTGGAACAGGCTGCCCAGGGGGATTGTGGAGTCTCCTTCTCTGGAGACTTTCCAAACCCCACCTGGATGCATTCCTGTGGAACCTGCACTAGATTATCTGGTCCTGCTCTGGCAGGGGGGTTGGACTCGATGATCTTCAGAGGTCCCTTCCTACCCCTAACACCCTGTGATCCTGAGCATGCTTTTCACCAGCACAGCCCAGCTGGGCCCCATTCTGCCACCAAGGACCTGACCCCCATCTCCTAGCTCTGACTTGAGTCATCTGATTGTGTGAAGGCTGAGAGGGGATCTCATCAACACCTATAAATATCTGAGGAGTGGGTGTTAGGATGATGGTGCCAGTCTCTTTTTGATGGTGTTCAGTAATGGGACAAGGAACAACAAGTACAACCTGGAACACAGGAGGTTCCACCTCAATGTGAGGAGAAATTTCTTTACAGATTGTTGACTATTCCCATAATCTAACCTCTTCAAAACCAGAACAGGGGGTAACTCTTAGTGGAATAGGGAGTTTGATACCTTCCCAGCAGCAAGCCTCTCAACCTCCCTGTAGTAACCCACATGAGCAGGGCCAATGGGAACAGGTCTCTGCCTGACAGAAGAAATGCAAACGGAGAAAGTCTGCTACTTTGAGCAGCATGCTGCCTACAGTGCAATTTTTTTCCCCTGTTATTGTTATATATATAATTTGAAGAGAAAAATTATTTGCCTCTCTACTTCCAAGCTGACTCCAGATTGTTGCTTAGTGGATTTGCTCCTTACCCTTTTTTTTTTTCTCCTCTCCCTGTTTGGAGGGAGGAGGTGGGGGGGGAGTGGGGAAGAGATTCTCAGCCTTTTCCCCATTTGAGCTTTTAACTCTCAGTTAAGGCTCAAACCACTACACCTGGGAACTGCAAGTTTGGAGATCAACTCTCTTGAGTTTTTAAGCACCCAGCAAAAGCAATCACTCAAAGCTTCCCCTCTGGTGTGTGGCATGGGTACAGCCTGTCTGTAAGGAGACAACAGAATCTGCCTCCAAGTGGCTGGTGCTAATGAACCTGCTCACCAAGACACCAGCATAACTCAGCGACACATGAGCTGTTGCCCCTTAGGTGACTGAAGAGTCCTAAAGAAAGTACTTGTGGCCACCTCTCCTTTCAAAGAGGTTCTGCAGTCCTGCAGTTCCACAGATCAAGGTCCTGCAAGGCACAGCCCAAGAAGCAAACCCTACAGTGAGCCATAAGTGGGATGAACCCAAGGCACACTGATGGCTTCAGCAGCACATTTATAAATAAAGCAGCAAAACCAAGCCAGAAAGCAACTCCAGAGACCAATGCCTGGCCAGCCTCACTCACTCCTCTTCCTTCCCAGCTGTCAGTCAGGAGAAATCACCCTCCTGACTTCTGTCAAGTCTTCTCCTTTCATGAGGGAGGGTGGAGGAGAGCAATCAACTGAAGCAGCATGTGGGAGCAGGAGTTAAAAAAAAACCTCTCTGTCAAATTCACAAAGCTGTTATGGCTCAGGGAGGGAAAAATGTCTTTTTTTATAGTCCTCAGGGACATTTTGTTACTAAACTTACAGCAATTTGTTTTTCTAATGATCTCACAAGTGAGAGCAAGGGTTTGCAACTTGCTAAGCAGAAGGGGAAAAATATTACTCTTCATTCTGCTGGGGAAAAAAAATTAATTTTGCCTGAGGGAAAAGTGATTTATTTTTTTAATTGCATTTTGGTTCAGATAGGAGAATTAAAATGAAGGAGGGGGTGGAATCCTCTTCACATAGCATATTATATCTGCCCAAGAAGAAGGCCTTCCTGAACTCGGCAGCAATGGTGCTAGAGGAATAGCCATCTTGCTCACTCTATCAGCAGCTACTTCTAGAGGAGTTCCAGAAGAAATTTGTCTTCTACCTATTTCCCATCCACCAGAACCTTGTTTGTGAGATCCTACAGCCTTGCATCTCACAGAGGCAAAAAGCAGAAGGATGCTCAGAAACAGCCCAAGCTTGGCACCGTATTTCCAGGAACAAACTGTGTCCAGTTCTGGGCCCTCAGTTTAAGAAGGACATGGAGACTCTTGAACGTGTTCAGAGAAGGGCAACGAGGCTGGGAAGAGGTCTGGAGCACAGCCCTGTGAGGAGAGACTGAAGGACCTTGGGGTGTTTAGCCTGGAGAAGAGGAGGCTCAGGGGAGACCTTCTTGCTCTCTACAATTACCTGAAGGAGGTTGTAGCCAGGAGAGGGCTGGTCTCTTCTCCCAGGCAACCAGCACCAGAACAAGAGGACACAGTCTCAAGCTGCACCAGGGGAGGTTTAGGCTCGAAATGAGGAGAAAGTTCTTCACTGAGAGAGTCATTAGCCGTTGGAATGGGCTGCCCAGGGGGGTGGTGGAGTCACCATCCCTGGAGGTGTTCAAGAGGGGATTTGACATGGCACTTGGTGCCATGGTTTAGTTGGTCATGAGGTGTTGGATGACAGGTTGGACTTGATGATCTCTGAGGGCTTTTCCAGCCTTTTTGATCATATGATTGTATGACATGGCTGAGATGCTCAGTGGTGGTCTGCAGAATCTCACCTACTGGGGCTGGTTTGCTTAGTTGGTGGCAGTTGTGATTAGTGTGTTCCTGTTGTCATTGTTTCTGCTGGAAATTGCTGCATTGTTCTATGTAGCTGTGCAGTACAGGCCTTGCAGAGTGTTTATGGGAGATTTGTGTGTCATGCTGGGTGTTGAGTGAAGAATGCCAAAGTTCTGCCTTGTGGCCAACCTAGAACATCCAGATGTTGTTCTGGGAGAAGAGACCAACCTCCACCTGCCTCCAACCTTCATGTAGTTGTAGAGAGCAGTAAGGTCTCCCCTGAGCCTCCTCTTTTCCAGGCTAAACAACCCCAGGTCCTCAGCCTATCCTTACAGAGCTGTGCTCCAGACCTCTCCTCAGCCTCGTTGCCCTTCTCTGGACATATTCAAGTATTTCAACCTCTTCTGTTTCACAGCATTTTGCTAACCATAGGCTCCTTATTTACTTACTTTTTGAAGTACACCGCAAGGGCTTAGGAAAGAGGAGAGACACACACTCGGCTGAAAAACTATGGCCCATGTCAGGTAGGCATGGATAGGGCTGCAGCTTCTGATCACTTTACTCTTCCTAGTCTGCATCTGGACTGTAATAACGTGACCCATCTGCAACCGACTAGTCACCACTTAATTAAAGCTGTTCTCTAGGGATTGCTAATCTGGCAGCCTTTGGCTGGCATTAAGTGTTGTCCAGATGTGAAATGCTGGCCCTGGTCAGTCATGGTGAGAGAGCTTTGCTTCACATGCTCTTGCTAAAGATCACAGGATGTTAAAGGTTGGAAGGGACCTCTAGAGAGCATCAAGTCCAACCCTCCTGCCAAAAAAGGGTCACCTGTGGCAGGCCACACAGGAACACATCCAGGTGAGCTTTGAGCATCTCCAGAGAAGACGACTCCATAACCATCCTGGGCAGCCTGTTCCAGTGCTCCATCACCCTTACTGTATCATAGTATCAGCCAGAGTTGGAAGGGACCACAAAGATCATCTAGTTCCAACCCCCCTGCCATGGGCAGGGACACCCCACACTAGATCAGGCTGGACAGAGCCTCATCCAGCCTGGTCTTAAACACTCCCAGGGACGGGGCCTCGACCACCTCCCTGGACAACCCATTCCAGGGCTTCACCACTCTCACAGTGAAGAACCTCCTCCTCACATCTAGCCTGAATCTCCCCACCTCCAGCTTCATTCCATTCCCCCTAGTCCTATCACTACCTGAGATCCTGAGAAGTCCCTCCCCAGCCTTCCTGTAGGCCCCCTTCAGATACTGGAAGGCCACAATTAGGTCACCTCGGAGCCTTCTCTTCTGCAGACTGAACAGCCCCAACTCCTTCAGTCTGTCCTCATAGGAGAGGTGCTCCAGCCCTCTGATCATCCTTGTGGCCCTTCTCTGGACATGTTCCAGCACGTCCACGTCCCTCTTGTAATAGGGGCTCCAGAACTGGACACAGTACTCCAGGTGGGGTCTCACCAGGGCTGAGTAGAGGGGGAGGATCACCTCCCTCGACCTGCTGGCCACACTTCTCTTGATGCAGCCCAGGATTTGATTGGCTTTGCGGGCTGCAAGTGCACATTGAGAGCTCATGTTGAGCTTTTTGTCCACCAGCACCCTAAGTCTCTCTCCTCAGGGCTACTTTCCAGCCAGTCACTGCCCAGCCTGGATTTGTGCCTGGGATTGCCTCGACCTAGATGCAGGACCCTGCACTTGCTCTTATTGAACCTCATGAGGTTGGCTTGTGCCCACCTCTCCAGCCTGTCAAGGTCCCTCTGGATGGCCTCCTTCCCTCCAGCATGTCTGCTGCACCACACAGCTTGGTGTCGTCAGCAAACTTGCTGAGGGTGCACTCAATGCCACTGTCCATGTCACCCACAAAGATGTTGAACAAGACAGGTCCCAGGACTGATCCCTGAGGGACTCCGCTTGTCACTGGCCTCCACTGGGACGTGGACCCATTGACAGCCACTCTCTGGGTGCGGCCATCAAGCCAGTTCCTTATCCATCTAGTGGTCCACCCATCAAACCCATGTGTCACCAGTTTGGAGACCAGGATGTGGTGCGGGACAGTGTCGAAGGCTTTGCTCAGGTCCAGGTAGATGACATCAGTTGCTCGCCCCTCATCTATTAATTTTGTCACCTGCTCATAGAAGGTAACCAGGTTGGTCAGGCAGGATTTGCCCTTGGCAAAGCCATGCTGACTGCTCCCAATCACCTCTTCACTATCCCAGGTGCTGCGAGAGCCTACCAGGGGCAAGGCTATGCTTGACCTCCTCTTCACCAATAGGGAAGGGTTGGTGGGTGATGTGGTGGTCGGAGGGTGCTTAGGGGCCAGTGACCATGAGATAATTGAATTCTCATTATTTGGTCAAGAGGGGTAGCAAGAAGACCTTCACTCTGGATTTCCGGAGGGCGGACTTCAGGCTACTCAAGGAACTAATTCAGAGGGTTCCTTGGGATAAAGCCCTTAAAAACAAAGGGGTCCAGGAGAGCTGGTCCTACTTCAAGGAAGAACTGTTGAAGGCTCAGGGACAGGCTGTGCCAATGTGCCGGAAGATGAGCCGCCGGGGCAGACGGCCAGCCTGGATGGTTAAAGAACTTTTAATGGAACTAAGGGAAAAAAAGAGGGTGTATCACCTTTGGAAGAGAGGGGAGGCAACCCGTGAAAAATTTAAGGATGTTGCTAGGTCTTGCAGGAAGAAAATTAGGGAGGCAAAAGCGCATTTGGAGCTTAGTCTGGCCTCTGTTGTGAAGGACAACAAAAAGTCCTTCTATAAATACATTAATAGTAAGAGGAAGGAAAGGACAACCTCCACTCCTTGGTGGACACGGAGGGGAACATTGTATCAAGGGATGAGGAAAAGGCAGAGATACTTAACACCTTCTTTGCCTCAATTTTTACTAGCAGGACAGAATGTCTTCCAGACAGCTGGCCTCCAGAGCTGGCAGAAGGAGCCAGGGAGCAGCATAGTTTTCCACTGTTCCAAAATGGGGTAGTTGGTGATCTGCTCAGCCGCCTGGATCCCCACAAGTCCATGGGACCAGATGGGATCCATCCTAGGGTGCTGAGGAGCTGTCAGAGGAGCTGGCCAAACCGCTCTCCATCATTTTTCAGCAGTCCTGGCTCACTGGCGAGGTCCCAGAGGACTGGAAGCTGGCCAACGTGGTGCCCATCCATAAGAAGGGCCGGTTGGATGAGCCAGGAATTACAGGCCTGTCAGCCTGACCTCAGTGCCAGGCAAGATCATGGAACAGGTCATCCTGAGTGCAATCACACAGCACTTAGAGGATGGCCAAGGGATCAGGCTCAGCCAACATGGATTTAGGAAGGGCAGGTCCTGCCTGACCAACCTGATCTCCTTCTATGATCAGGTGACCCGCCTGGTGGATGTGGGGAGGCCTGTGGATGTAGTTTACCTGGACCTCAGCAAGGCCTTTGACACCGTCCCCCATAGCAAACTGCTGGCCAAGCTGTCAGCCCATGGCTTGGACAGCAGCACTCTGAGCTGGGTTAGGAACTGGCTGGATGGCCGAACCCAGAGAGTGGTGGTGAATGGTGTCACATCCGGCTGGCGGCCAGTCAGTAGTGGAGTCCCCAGGGATCAGTGCTGGGCCCCATCCTCTTTAACATCTTTGTTGATGATCTGGATGAGGGCATTGAGTCTATCATCAGTAAATTTGCAGATGACACCAAGCTGGGGACAGGAGTTGATCTGCTAGAGGGTAGAGAGGCTTTGCAGAGAGACCTCGACAGGCTGGACAGATGGGCAGAGTCCAACGGCATGAAATTTAATGCATCCAAGTGCCGGGTTCTGCACATTGGCCACAACAACCCCATGCAGTGCTACAGGCTGGGGTCAGAGTGGCTGGAGAGCAGCCAGGCAGAGAGGGACCTGGGAGTGCTGGTTGATGGTAGGCTGAACATGAGCCTGCAGTGTGCCCAGGCAGCCAAGAGGGCCAATGGCATCCTGGCCTGCATTAAGAACAGTGTGGCCAGCAGGAGCAGGGAGGTCATTCTGCCCCTGTACACTGCACTGGTTAGGCCACACCTCGAGTACTGTGTCCAGTTCTGGGCTCCTCAGTTTAGGAAGGATGTTGACTTGCTGGAACGAGTCCAGAGAAGGGCAACGAAGTTAGTGAGGGGCTTGGAACACAAGCCCTATGAGAGAGACTGAGGAGCTGGGGCTGCTTAGCCTGGAGGGGAGGAGACTCAGGGTGACCTCATTACTCTCTACAACTACCTGAAGGGGGTTGTAAACAGGCAGAGGTTGGTCTCTTCTCCCAGGCAGCCAGCACCAGAACAAGAGGACACAGTCTCAGGCTGCGCCAGGGGAAGTTCAGGCTGGAGGTCAGGAGGAAGTTTTACACGGAGAGAGTGATTGCCCATTGGAATGGGCTGTCTGGGGAGGTGGTGGAGTCGCCGTCACTGGAGGTGTTCAGGAGGAGACTTGACAGGGTGCTTGGTTACATGGGTTAGTTGATTAGGTGGTGTTGGGTGATAGGTTGGACGCGATGATCTTGAAGGTCTCTTCCAACCTGGTTTATTCTATTCTATTCTATTCTATTCTATTCTATTCTATTCTATTCTATTCTATTCTATTCTATTCTATTCTATTCTATTCTATTCTTCTGAGCCAGTAGTGCCTCCAGGAGGATCTGCTCCATGATCTTTCCAGGCACAGAGGTGAGACTGACTGGCCTGTAGTTCCCTGGTTCCTCCTTCTTACCCTTTTTGAAGATGGGGGCAATGTTTCCCCTTTTCCAGTCTGTGGGGACTTCCCCAGACTGCCATGACTTTTGAAATATAATAGAATGGGGTTTAGCAACCTCATCTGCCAGTTCTCTCAGTACCCGTGTATCGGACGACGGAGATAGGAATCAATACGACTGACCAATATGATCGAGTATTGTTCCTTTATTGTCCAGTGTTGCAGGCCGATGGTGCAGGCCTATGGAGCAGGCCTGTAGTGCAAGTATAGCACAGTAAAGTAAAGAAGAACAGGAGACAGGAAAGGCAGAAGTGTGTAGCAAGGGAACTGCTAGAATTTATATAAACTCAGAGTGCCCTGTTGGCATAGCTCCATTGGTTCCCTCTGAGTGACCACACATTGCACTATTACAGATTATTGGTCCAACTACTAATGACACAACGAGGTTGTTGATGCAGGTGCATGTCCTGTTGTCCCAAGATAACTGTCCATGTTTATAGCTACCAGTGTCTTGTTTTAGTTACATGCTGCAGGCACAGCACTGTTTGCTCCACTGCTAGCTGACTCTGCATTTATGCTGAGCGTGGCCTACCATCATGTCAGGCTCTAGGCCTGCACTGCCAGATTGCTCACACTGCTCGTCGCTGGCATTGCCACAAATCCCCCTTTTTGTTTTTGTGAGCAATCTGGTCATGGGAGTTGTTTTCATCCCATACAAGATGCTACTGCAAACACAGAAGCAAGCAAGGTAAAGCTAAGCTGTGTAGCAAAAGCAAGAGTTCTGTAGTGCAGCATGTCTAACAGACTGGTGTAACCCATACAAGGCACAAAGCTTAAGTTGAACTAGTTACAATGCGCTAACAGAGCTGGCATGATACATGATCAAAGATAACAAACATTGTAAAGAAGTACTTAGATCTTAACAGTTCCGATCTTTACAGTTCACTCCTCTTATTGACAGAGAAGACTTGATTATGCCTGAATGCATTGCACACAGAGATTGAGGCACAAATGCAATCCTTAGCGCTGTCTTTTGCAATCTGCTTTAAGATTATGTTGCATCTTTATTTTCTTTAGGATGGTCAAAAATCATGAATTGTTTAATGGTAGCAAGATTTCTTTAATCTGTAAAGGTAGATCTGGCCAGGCTCTAGCTTCACAGACAGAAAACTTGCAGGCAAACAGCAAGAGCAAAAGAGCTTCATTGCATTGCCCAATATAAAATTACACAGAATAATGTGTTTTTGCCCATCCTAGTAATTTTGATCTCTTAATGTTCGCACAACAATTAAGCAGTCATGACACTGAGTTATAAGTTAGATGCTTTCTGTTGACATCTTGGATTATCATGACAGTCGTTGATGTCAGTGCTAAGCAGGTTTGCTGATTGTCATTTTAATGACAGTTGTGCCGTGTTTGTGCTGTCTTGTGGTGAGAGGGTTACAGCACATTGCAAAGTTGATGTTTCTAGGGTTGCAACACTTTCTAGGGTTGATATCCCTAGGATTACAGCACTTTCTAGGGTTCATGCAAACGGAGAAAGTCTGCTACTTTGAGCAGTACGCTGCCTCCAGTGCAGTTACAGAACAGGTATGAGGCTCTGCAGGAGGAACAGGTCACTGGTAAGGTCGAGGACTCAAGAAGGTCAGAAGCTGCACCAATGACAGGTTGCCTCAGGCCAGCCATCAAAACTTACCCAGAAAAGAAACCTCGTAGGGTCATCGCCATAGGAGAGTCCCTACTGAAGGGAACAGAGGGCCCAATATGCAGAGCAGACCCATTTCATAGAGAGGTCAGCTGCCTCCCTGGTGCCCAAGTAAAAGACATTGTAGATAGAATTCCCAACCTCGTGAGTCCTTCAGACTACTACCCACTGCTGGTCTTTCAGGTGGGTAGTGATGATGCAACAATGAGAGGCTCACAATCAATTAAAAAAGACTTCAGAACCTTAGGGCAACTGCTAAAGGGATCAGGGGCTCAAGTCGTGTTCTCCACTATCCCTCTAACGTCAGCAATGGATGAGGAAACACTGAGGAAGGGCCGACAGATCAATTCATGGCTCAGGGGCTGGTGCCATCGACAGGGCTTTGGGTTCCACAATCATGGATTGGTTTTCAAGGCACCAGAGCTGAAAACAACTTATGGGACACACTTGTCCCAGAGGGGGATAAGAATCCTGGGGCAGGAATTGGCAGGGCTCATTGATAGGGCTTTAAACTAGATTTGAAGGGGGAAGGGGTTAATAGTCTCCTGCTGGCCGGTGACAAACAGAGGGGCAGCTCACCAGCAGCAGAGATGGAGAGCTGGTAAGGGCTCTCAACTTGCTGCCCCGAGGCAAGCCACGAATGATCCACCAGGACATTCTGTGGAAACCGAGGGGATTTGGCACAAGAGGAGGACAGGGCCAGCCCAGCTGAAGTGCTTCTATGCGAATGCGCGCAGCTTGGGCAACAAACAGGATGAGTTAAGGGCCACTGTGCTGCTGGGATGCCACGACATAGTGGCTGTTACTGAAACTTGGTGGGATGAATCCCATGACTGGAATGTAGGGATAGATGGGTATAAACTCTTTAGGAAGGATAGGCAGGGAAGGAGAGGAGGAGGTGTTGCCCTCTATGTCAATAGCCAGTTGGAATCAGTGGAGCTCCACCTGGGGAGGGATGATGAGCTGGCTGAGAGTGTATGGGTTAAAATCAAAGGCAAGACAAGGGAAGGAGATATTACTGTGGGGGTCTCCTACAGGCCACCTGACCAACAGAACCAAGCAGATGAGGCCCTCCACAGGCAAATAGAAGCGGCTTCCAGGTCACAAGCCCTGGTCCACATAGGTGATTTCAACCACCCGGACATCTGCTGGAGGGACAACACAGCAAGGCAAGAGCAATCCAGGATGTTCCTGGACTGCATAGAAGACAACTTCCTCCTCCAAATGGTAGAGGAACCAACAAGAAATGGTGCTATGCTGGACCTTGTTCTCACCAACAGGGAAGCGCTGCTAAGCAATGTGAGGCTCAGAGACAGCCTTGGCTGCAGTGACCATGAAGCAGTTGAATTTAATATCCTCAGGGCAATCAGGAGGAAGTATTCCAAGCTCATGACCTTAGACCTTAGGCGTGCAGATTTTGATCGCTTCAGGGATTTGCTAGCCAAAGTGTCGTGGGACAAAGCCCTGGAGGGAAGAGGGACCCAGGACAGCTGGTCAGTATTCAAGGACCACCTCCTCTGTGCCCCGGAGCTCTGTAGACCAACAAAGAGAAAAGCAGGTAAGAATGCTAGGAGGCCTGCCTGGATGGGCAAGGAGTGACTGGACACACTATTACTTAAAAAGAAACTCTACAGGAAGTGGAGAGAAGGACAGCTAGAACACGGGGTATATAAGGAAGCTGCCCGAGCAGCAAGAGTCCTGGTTAGGAAAGCCAAAGCAGAGTTTGAATTGAATCTAGCCAGGGAGATTAAAGGGAACACTAAGAACTTCTACAGGTATATTAGTGGGAAGAAGACAACTAGGGAAGGTGTGGGCCCCCTCAGAAAGGAAAATGGTGAAATGGTCACAAGTAATGAGGAACAGGCTGAGGTACTTAATAACTTCTTTACCTCAGTCTTCACTGCAAGGGCCTCTAGCCACACTCCTGATGTTATGGAAGACAATGCCAGGGACGGGGAGGAAGAACTGCCCATTGTAAGTGAAGATCAGGTTCGTGATCATCTGAAGAACCTGAAAGTGTTCAAGTCCATGGGACCTGACGGGATACACCCATGGGTGTGGCAATGCCAGTGACGAGCAGTGTGAGCAATCTGGCAGTGCAGGCCTAGAGCCTTGTGCCTTGCTACGCACTTCTGCCTTTCCTGTCTCCTGTTCTTCTTTACTTTACTGTGCTATACTTGCACTACAGGCCTGCACCATTGGCCTGCAACACTGGAACAATAAAGGAACAATACTCGATCATATTGGTCAGTCGTATTGATTCCTATCTCCGTCATCTGATATCTGGCGCCCGAACAGGGACACTTGGTTCCTTTGTCAATACCATCCCTTACATACAGCATTCAATACTAATTCAGACCTGACTCACGATATGAAGGTAGAAATGTGGATATTTTGGAATTTGACAATGCTAATGAAGAAACTAAACAGGTCATCAGCATTTTATCAACAGGTACCACTGCCTCATGACTGCAGGACGCAACAACAAATGAAGGCATCGACAAGCAGCAATGTATCTAGCTACGGCCATAGAAGCAGTCTTGAAATCATCGTGCCTCTGAGAAACCTAGGTACCTTAAAGTGTCTGATTGTTGGACAGACTCGAAAGGGTCACAGATCTAATCATTTTACTCGAGATCGTCACAGAAGCTGCTCCTGCAGCGTGAATATACCCCGCACGACGACACCAAACCAGGGTACTTGGACCGCGCCGCCCCCTTCCCCCCCCCCAGCCCCCTCTGGCAGCGCATAGCGGATCTGACAACAGCCGCATATCACCTTTGAATCCACAAAGTGTTGTCAAGTTTAACTGGCATGGTCCTTTGGGTCACAGACCCTGTGTTCTGTTAATTGGCAGATTGTCTACCTCTAGACAGGGCCTTCTTATAATTCCTGGTTCAATACATTCTGATTATGACTGGGCTATGAAAATTATGCTCTATACCATTGCCTCTCCTGTTAGCACTCTTGTTGGGACAGAAATTGCTCAGCTAATACCATCTGAGTCCCGAGTGCCTAAAACTTCTAACAGGATCTGAGGGCAAGAAGGCTCGGGTTCCACCGATATGCCTAATACCTCATTAGCCCTAGAAATCCAAAAGGGAAATCTGGAACAAATTGTATCTGTCAGACACCCTTGTGGACAAATTATACAATTTTCAATTATTGTGGATACTGAAGACGATGTCATCATTATACCTAGTCATAAACGGAATGGTCACTAGCCACTGCTCATGGCAAATGTTGAAGTCATGTGTTTAAAAGGTATCCAAACAACCTGGGTTAGCAAAGAGCCAGTGCAATTAGCTTTTAACTACAGCAAATCAATCACTGTAAGACCATACGTGTTAACCCTTCCAGTTGCTCTATTGGGCTGATATGCCTTAAGTCAACTAGGAGCAAAACTTGTTACCGTTCCTTCTTTGTAGTGGCTACTAGTCAGCAACCAACCCACAAATTAAAATGGAAAACACATAATCCAGTATGGGTGGAACAATGGTCATTCAGACACGATAGGCTGCAAGTCGTTAACACCCCAATACAGAAACAATAGCAACTAGGTCACACCTTGCTAGCCACCCACCCCTACCCCACCCCTAGAAAAAGGGAGGATTTTCTAGTACTACTCTTGCCAACCAAAGCTCTGCTCTGATTTAAAGTTACAGTGCTAATTTCTTAATTTCTGATTGCAATGTCCTTAAGAGATTTGTTATTTAGAGTTTTGCTAAGTTTTCCTGGTAAGCATACTGAATGGCAAACATTTGATATTTACAGATACCTAGTACATAGTAATTGTAGTAAGGTTTAAGTACTTAGTAATGAGTTCACATTGTAAGATTTCTTTTGGTTCAAACCTTCTTAGTTGTGTGCCATGGCATTTCAAAGGAGCTCCATGTAATATAGTTTCATAGTTTCTTAGTTTCATAGTTTCATTCAGGGTTGGAAGGGACCACAAGGATCATCTAGTTCCAATCCCCCTGCCATGGGCAGGGAAACCCCACACTAGATCAGGCTGGCCAGAACCTCATCCAGCCTGCTCTTAAACACCCCCAGGGACGGGGCCTCGACCACCTCCCTGGACAACCCATTCCAGGGTCTCACCACTCTCATGGTGAAGAACCTCCTCCTCACATCCAGCCTGAATCTCCCCACCTCCAGCTTCATTCCATTCCCCCTAGTTCTATCACTACCTGAGATCCTGAGAAGTCCTTCCCCAGCCTTCCTGTAGACCCCTTCAGATACTGGAAGGCCACAATTAGGTCACCTCGGAGCCTTCTCTTCTGCAGACTGAACAGCCCCAACTCCTTCAGTCTGTCCTCATAGGAGAGGTGCTCCAGCCCTCTGATCATCCTTGTGGCCCTTCTCTGGACACGTTCCAGCACCTCCACATCCCTCTTGTAATAGGGGCTCCAGAACTGGACACAGTACTCCAGGTGGGGTCTCACCAGGGCTGAGTAGAGGGGGAGGATCACCTCCCTCGACCTGCTAGCCACACTTCTCCTGATGCAGCCCAGGATCTGATTGGCTTTGCGGGCTGCAAGTGCACATTGAGAGCTCATGTTGAGCTTTTTGTCCACCAGCACCCCCAAGTCTCTCTCCTCAGGACTACTTTCCAGCCAGTCACTGCCCAGCCTGGATTTGTGCCTGGGATTGCCTCGACCCAGATGCAGGACCCTGCACTTGCTCTTCTTGAACTTCATGAGGTTGGCTTGTGCCTGCCTCTCCAGCCTGTCAAGGTTCCTCTGGATGGCCTCCCTTCCCTCCAGCGTGTCTGCTGCACCACACAGCTTGGTGTCATCAGCAAACATGCTGAGGGTGCACTCGATGCCACTGTCCATGGCACCCACAAAGATGTTGAACAAGACAGGTCCCAGGACTGATCCCTGAGGGACTCCGCTTGTCACTGGCCTCCACTGGGACATGGACCCATTGACAGCCACTCTTTGGGTGCGGCCATCAAGCCAGTTCCTTATCCATCTAGTGGTCCACCCATCAAACCCATGTGTCACCAGTTTGGAGACCAGGATGTGGTGCGGGACAGTGTCGAAGGCTTTGCTCAGGTCCAGGTAGATGACATCAGTTGCTCGCCCCTCATCTATTAATTTTGTCACCTGCTCATAGAAGGCAACCAGGTTGGTCAGGCAGGATTTGCCCTTGGCAAAGCCATGCTGACTGTTCCCAATCACCTCTTCATTATTCTTCTGAGCCAGTAGTGACTCCAGGAGGATCTGCTCCATGATCTTTCCGGGCACAGAGGTGAGACTGACTGGCCTGTAGTTCCCTGGTTCCTCCTTCTTACCCTTTTTGAAGATGGGGGCAATGTTTCCCCTTTTCCAGTCTGTGGGGACTTCCCCAGACTGCCATGACTTTTGAAATATAATAGAATGGGGTTTAGCAACCTCATCTGCCAGTTCTCTCAGTACCCGTGGGTGTATCCCGTCGGGTCCCATGGACTTGAACACTTTCAGGTTCTTCAGGTGATCACAAACCTGATCTTCACTTACAATGGGCAGTTCTTCCTCCCCGTCCCTGGCATTGTCTTCCATAACATCAGGAGTGTGGCTAGAGGCCCTTGCAGTGAAGACTGAGGTAAAGAAGTTATTAAGTACCTCAGCCTTTTCCTCATCACTTGTGACCATTTCACCATTTTCCTTTCTGAGGGGGCCCACACCTTCCCTAGCCGTATTTTTCTTCCCATTAATATACCTGTAGAAATTCTTAGTGTTCCCTTTAATCTCCCTGGCTAGATTCAATTCAAACTCTGCTTTGGCTTTCCTAACCAGGACTCTCGCTGCTTGGGCAGCTTCCTTATATTCCCCCTGTTCTAGCTGTCCTTCTCTCCACTTCCTGTAGAGTTTCCTTTTAAGTAATAGTGTGTCCAGTCACTCCTTGCCCATCCAGGCAGGCCTCCTAGCATTCTTACCTGCTTTTCTCTTTGTTGGTCTACAGAGCTCCGGGGCACAGAGGAGGTGGTCCTTGAATACTGACCAGCTGTCCTGGGTCCCTCTTCCCTCCAGGGCTTTGTCCCACGACACTTTGGCTAGCAAATCCCTGAAGCGATCAAAATCTGCACGCCTAAGGTCTAAGGTCATGAGCTTGGAATACTTCCTCCTGATTGCCCTGAGGATATTAAATTCAACTGCTTCATGGTCACTGCAGCCAAGGCTGTCTCTGAGCCTCACATTGCTTAGCAGCGCTTCCCTGTTGGTGAGAACAAGGTCCAGCATAGCACCATTTCTTGTTGGTTCCTCTACCATTTGGAGGAGGAAGTTGTCTTCTATGCAGTCCAGGAACATCCTGGATTGCTCTTGCCTTGCTGTGTTGTCCCTCCAGCAGATGTCCGGTGGTTGAAATCACCTATGTGGACCAGGGCTTGTGACCTGGAAGCCGCTTCTATTTGCCTGTGGAGGGCCTCATCTGCTTGGTTCTGTTGGTCAGGTGGCCTGTAGGAGACCCCCACAGTAATATCTCCTTCCCTTGTCTTGCCTTTGATTTTAACCCATACACTCTCAGCCAGCTCATCATCCCTCCCCAGGTGGAGCTCCACTGATTCCAACTGGCTATTGACATAGAGGGCAACACCTCCTCCTCTCCTTCCCTGCCTATCCTTCCTAAAGAGTTTATACCCATCTATCCCTACATTCCAGTCATGGGATTCATCCCACCAAGTTTCAGTAACAGCCACTATGTCGTGGCATCCCAGCAGCACAGTGGCCCTTAACTCATCCTGTTTGTTGCCCAAGCTGCGCGCATTCGCATAGAAGCACTTCAGCTGGGCTGGCCCTGTCCTCCTCTTGTGCCAAATCCCCTCGGTTTCCACAGAATGTCCTGGTGGATCATTCGTGGCTTGCCTCGGGGCAGCAAGTTGAGAGCCCTTACCAGCTCTCCATCTCTGCTGCTGGTGAGCTGCCCTCTGTTTGTCACCGCCAGCAGGAGACTATTAACCCCTTCCCCTTCAAATCTAGTTTAAAGCCCTATCAATGAGCTCCTGCCAATTCCTGCCCCAGGATTCTTATCCCCTCTGGGACAAGTGTGTCCATAAGTTGTTTTCAGCTCTGGTGCCTTGAAACCAATCCATGATTGTGGAACCCAAAGCCCTGTCGATGGCACCAGCCCCTGAGCCATGAATTGATCTGTCGGCCCTTCCTCAGTGTTTCCTCATCCATTGCTGACGTTAGAGGGATAGTGGAGAACACGACTTGAGCCCCTGATCCCTTTAGCAGTTGCCCTAAGGTTCTGAAGTCTTTTTTAATTGATTGTGAGCCTCTCATTGTTGCATCATCACTACCCACCTGAAAGACCAGCAGTGGGTAGTAGTCTGAAGGACTCACGAGGTTGGGAATTCTATCTACAATGTCTTTACTTGGGCACCAGGGAGGCAGCTGACCTCTCTATGAAATGGGTCTGCTCTGCATATTGGGCCCTCTGTTCCCTTCAGTAGGGACTCTCCTATGGCGATGACCCTACGAGGTTTCTTTTCTGGGTAAGTTTTGATGGCTGGCCTGAGGCAACCTGTCATTGGTGCAGCTTCTGACCTTCTTGAGTCCTCGACCTTACCAGTGACCTGTTCCTCCTGCAGAGCCTCATACCTGTTCTGTAACTGCACTGGAGGCAGCGTACTGCTCAAAGTAGCAGACTTTCTCCGTTTGCATGAACCCTAGAAAGTGCTGTAATCCTAGGGATATCAACCCTAGAAAGTGTTGCAACCCTAGAAACATCAACTTTGCAATGTGCTGTAACCTCTCACCACAAGACAGCACAAACACGGCACAACTGTCATTAAAATGACAATCAGCAAACCTGCTTAGCACTGACATCAACGACTGTCATGATAATCCAAGATGTCAACAGAAAGCATCTAACTTATAACTCAGTGTCATGACTGCTTAATTGTTGTGCGAACATTAAGAGATCAAAATTACTAGGATGGGCAAAAACACATTATTCTGTGTAATTTTATATTGGGCAATGCAATGAAGCTCTTTTTGCTCTTGCTGTTTGCCTGCAAGTTTTCTGTCTGTGAAGCTAGAGCCTGGCCAGATCTACCTTTACAGATTAAAGAAATCTTGCTACCATTAAACAATTCATGATTTTTGACCATCCTAAAGAAAATAAAGATGCAACATAATCTTAAAGCAGATTGCAAAAGACAGCGCTAAGGATTGCATTTGTGCCTCAATCTCTGTGTGCAATGCATTCAGGCATAATCAAGTCTTCTCTGTCAATAAGAGGAGTGAACTGTAAAGATCGGAACTGTTAAGATCTAAGTTCTTCTTTACAATGTTTGTTATCTTTGATCATGTATCATGCCAGCTCTGTTAGCGCATTGTAACTAGTTCAACTTAAGCTTTGTGCCTTGTATGGGTTACACCAGTCTGTTAGACATGCTGCACTACAGAACTCTTGCTTTTGCTACACAGCTTAGCTTTACCTTGCTTGCTTCTGTGTTTGCAGTAGCATCTTGTATGGGATGAAAACAACTCCCATGACCAGATTGCTCACAAAAACAAAAAGGGGGATTTGTGGCAATGCCAGCGACGAGCAGTGTGAGTAATCTGGCAGTGCAGGCCTAGAGCCTGACATGATGGTAGGCCACGCTCAGCATAAATGCAGAGTCAGCTAGCAGTGGAGCAAACAGTGCTGTGCCTGCAGCATGTAACTAAAACAAGACACTGGTAGCTATAAACATGGACAGTTATCTTGGGACAACAGGACATGCACCTGCATCAACAACCTCGTTGTGTCATTAGTAGTTGGACCAATAATCTGTAATAGTGCAATGTGTGGTCACTCAGAGGGAACCAATGGAGCTATGCCAACAGGGCACTCTGAGTTTATATAAATTCTAGCAGTTCCCTTGCTACACACTTCTGCCTTTCCTGTCTCCTGTTCTTCTTTACTTTACTGTGCTATACTTGCACTACAGGCCTGCTCCATAGGCCTGCACCATCGGCCTGCAACACTGGACAACAAAGGAACAATACTCGATCATATTGGTCAGTCGTATTGATTCCTATCTCCGTCGTCCGATACACGGGTACTGAGAGAACTGGCAGATGAGGTTGCTAAACCCCATTCTATTATATTTCAAAGTCATGGCAGTCTGGGGAAGTCCCACAGACTGGAAAAGGGGAAACATTGCCCCCATCTTCAAAAAGGGTAAGAAGGAGGAACCAGGGAACTACAGGCCAGTCAGTCTCACCTCTGTGCCTGGAAAGATCATGGAGCAGATCCTCCTGGAGGCACTACTGGCTCAGAAGAATAGAATAGAATAGAATAGAATAGAATAGAATAGAATAGAATAGAATAGAATAGAATAGAATAGAATAGAATAGAATAAACCAGGTTGGAAGAGACCTTCAAGATCATCGCGTCCAACCTATCACCCAACACCACCTAATCAACTAACCCATGTAACCAAGCACCCTGTCAAGTCTCCTCCTGAACACCTCCAGTGACGGCGACTCCACCACCTCCCCAGACAGCCCATTCCAATGGGCAATCACTCTCTCCGTGTAAAACTTCCTCCTGACCT
The DNA here is from genome assembly GCA_011125475.1 of Melanerpes aurifrons. Lineage (NCBI taxonomy): Eukaryota > Metazoa > Chordata > Aves > Piciformes > Picidae > Melanerpes > Melanerpes aurifrons. Next base: position 26,419 of record WWNC01000233.1, read on the forward strand.
CCAGCCTGAACTTCCCCTGGCGCAGCCTGAGACTGTGTCCTCTTGTTCTGGTGCTGGCTGCCTGGGAGAAGAGACCAACCTCTGCCTGTTTACAACCCCCCTTCAGGTAGTTGTAGAGAGTAATGAGGTCACCCCTGAGTCTCCTCCTCCAGGCTAAGCAGCCCCAGCTCCCTCAGTCTCTCCTCATAGGGCTTGTGTTCCAAGCCCTCACTAACTTCGTTGCCCTTCTCTGACTCGTTCCAGCAAGTCAACATCCTTCCTAAACTGAGGAGCCCAGAACTGGACACAGTACTCGAGGTGTGGCCTAACCAGTGCAGTGTACAGGGGCAGAATGACCTCCCTGCTCCTGCTGGCCACACTGTTCTTAATGCAGGCCAGATGCCATTGGCCCTCTTGGCTGCCTGGGCACACTGCAGGCTCATGTTCAGCCTACCATCAACCAGCACTCCCAGGTCCCTCTCTGCCTGGCTGCTCTCCAGCCACTCTGACCCCAGCCTGTAGCACTGCATGGGGTTGTTGTGGCCAATGTGCAGAACCCGGCACTTGGATGCATTAAATTTCATGCCGTTGGACTCTGCCCATCTGTCCAGCCTGTCGAGGTCTCTCTGCAAAGCCTCTCTACCCTCTAGCAGATCAACTCCTGTCCCCAGCTTGGTGTCATCTGCAAATTTACTGATGATAGACTCAATGCCCTCATCCAGATCATCAACAAAGATGTTAAAGAGGATGGGGCCCAGCACTGATCCCTGGGGGACTCCACTACTGACTGGCCGCCAGCCGGATGTGACACCATTCACCACCACTCTCTGGGTTCGGCCATCCAGCCAGTTCCTAACCCAGCTCAGAGTGCTGCTGTCCAAGCCATGGGCTGACAGCTTGGCCAGCAGTTTGCTATGGGGGACGGTGTCAAAGGCCTTGCTGAGGTCCAGGTAAACTACATCCACAGGCCTCCCCACATCCACCAGGCGGGTCACCTGATCATAGAAGGAGATCAGGCTGGTCAGGCAGGACCTGCCCTTCCTAAATCCATGTTGGCTGAGCCTGATCCCTTGGCCATCCTCTAAGTGCTGTGTGATTGCACTCAGGATGACCTGTTCCATGATCTTGCCTGGCACTGAGGTCAGGCTGACAGGCCTGTAATTCCCTGGCTCATCCAACCGGCCCTTCTTATGGATGGGCACCACGTTGGCCAGCTTCCAGTCCTCTGGGACCTCGCCAGTGAGCCAGGACTGCTGAAAAATGATGGAGAGCGGTTTGGCCAGCTCCTCTGACAGCTCCCTCAGCACCCTAGGATGGATCCCATCTGGTCCCATGGACTTGTGGGGATCCAGGCGGCTGAGCAGATCACCAACTACCCCATTTTGGAACAGTGGAAAACTATGCTGCTCCCTGGCTCCTTCTGCCAGCTCTGGAGGCCAGCTGTCTGGAAGACATTCTGTCCTGCTAGTAAAAATTGAGGCAAAGAAGGTGTTAAGTATCTCTGCCTTTCCTCATCCCTTGATACAATGTTCCCCTCCGTGTCCACCAAGGAGTGGAGGTTGTCCTTTCCTTCCTCTTACTATTAATGTATTTATAGAAGGACTTTTTGTTGTCCTTCACAACAGAGGCCAGACTAAGCTCCAAATGCGCTTTTGCCTCCCTAATTTTCTTCCTGCAAGACCTAGCAACATCCTTAAATTTTTCACGGGTTGCCTCCCCTCTCTTCCAAAGGTGATACACCCTCTTTTTTTCCCTTAGTTCCATTAAAAGTTCTTTAACCATCCAGGCTGGCCGTCTGCCCCGGCGGCTCATCTTCCGGCACATTGGCACAGCCTGTCCCTGAGCCTTCAACAGTTCTTCCTTGAAGTAGGACCAGCTCTCCTGGACCCCGTTGTTTTTAAGGGCTTTATCCCAAGGAACCCTCTGAATTAGTTCCTTGAGTAGCCTGAAGTCCGCCCTCCGGAAATCCAGAGTGAAGGTCTTCTTGCTACCCCTCTTGACCAAATAATGAGAATTCAATTATCTCATGGTCACTGGCCCCTAAGCACCCTCCGACCACCACATCACCCACCAACCCTTCCCTATTGGTGAAGAGGAGGTCAAGCATAGCCTTGCCCTGGTAGGCTCTCGCAGCACCTGGGATAGTGAAGAGGTGATTGGGAGCAGTCAGCATGGCTTTGCCAAGGGCAAATCCTGCCTGACCAACCTGGTTACCTTCTATGAGCAGGTGACAAAATTAATAGATGAGGGGCGAGCAACTGATGTCATCTACCTGGACCTGAGCAAAGCCTTCGACACTGTCCCGCACCACATCCTGGTCTCCAAACTGGTGACACATGGGTTTGATGGGTGGACCACTAGATGGATAAGGAACTGGCTTGATGGCCGCACCCAGAGAGTGGCTGTCAATGGGTCCACGTCCCAGTGGAGGCCAGTGACAAGCGGAGTCCCTCAGGGATCAGTCCTGGGACCTGTCTTGTTCAACATCTTTGTGGGTGACATGGACAGTGGCATTGAGTGCACCCTCAGCAAGTTTGCTGACGACACCAAGCTGTGTGGTGCAGCAGACATGCTGGAGGGAAGGGAGGCCATCCAGAGGGACCTTGACAGGCTGGAGAGGTGGGCACAAGCCAACCTCATGAGGTTCAATAAGAGCAAGTGCAGGGTCCTGCATCTAGGTCGAGGCAATCCCAGGCACAAATCCAGGCTGGGCAGTGACTGGCTGGAAAGTAGCCCTGAGGAGAGAGACTTAGGGGTGCTGGTGGACAAAAAGCTCAACATGAGCTCTCAATGTGCACTTGCAGCCCGCAAAGCCAATCAAATCCTGGGCTGCATCAAGAGAAGTGTGGCCAGCAGGTCGAGGGAGGTGATCCTCCCCCTCTACTCAGCCCTGGTGAGACCCCACCTGGAGTACTGTGTCCAGTTCTGGAGCCCCTATTACAAGAGGGATGTGGACGTGCTGGAACATGTCCAGAGAAGGGCCACAAGGATGATCAGAGGGCTGGAGCACCTCTCCTATGAGGACAGACTGAAGGAGTTGGGGCTGTTCAGTCTGCAGAAGAGAAGGCTCCGAGGTGACCTAATTGTGGCCTTCCAGTATCTGAAGGGGGCCTACAGGAAGGCTGGGGAGGGACTTCTCAGGATCTCAGGTAGTGATAGGACTAGGGGGAATGGAATGAAGCTGGAGGTGGGGAGATTCAGGCTAGATGTGAGGAGGAGGTTCTTCACTGTGAGAGTGGTGAAGCCCTGGAATGGGTTGTCCAGGGAGGTGGTCGAGGCCCCGTCCCTGGGAGTGTTTAAGACCAGGCTGGATGAGGCTCTGTCCAGCCTGATCTAGTGTGGGGTGTCCCTGCCCATGGCAGGGGGGTTGGAACTAGATGATCTTTGTGGTCCCTTCCAACTCTGGCTGATACTATGATACAGTAAGGGTGATGGAGCACTGGAACAGGCTGCCCAGGATGGTTATGGAGTCGTCTTCTCTGGAGATGCTCAAAGCTCACCTGGATGTGTTCCTGTGTGGCCTGCCACAGGTGACCCTTTTTGGCAGGAGGGTTGGACTTGATGCTCTCTAGAGGTCCCTTCCAACCTTTAACATCCTGTGATCTTTAGCAAGAGCATGTGAAGCAAAGCTCTCTCACCATGACTGACCAGGGCCAGCATTTCACATCTGGACAACACTTAATGCCAGCCAAAGGCTGCCAGATTAGCAATCCCTAGAGAACAGCTTTAATTAAGTGGTGACTAGTCGGTTGCAGATGGGTCACGTTATTACAGTCCAGATGCAGACTAGGAAGAGTAAAGTGATCAGAAGCTGCAGCCCTATCCATGCCTACCTGACATGGGCCATAGTTTTTCAGCCGAGTGTGTGTCTCTCCTCTTTCCTAAGCCCTTGCGGTGTACTTCAAAAAGTAAGTAAATAAGGAGCCTATGGTTAGCAAAATGCTGTGAAACAGAAGAGGTTGAAATACTTGAATATGTCCAGAGAAGGGCAACGAGGCTGAGGAGAGGTCTGGAGCACAGCTCTGTAAGGATAGGCTGAGGGACCTGGGGTTGTTTAGCCTGGAAAAGAGGAGGCTCAGGGGAGACCTTACTGCTCTCTACAACTACATGAAGGTTGGAGGCAGGTGGAGGTTGGTCTCTTCTCCCAGAACAACATCTGGATGTTCTAGGTTGGCCACAAGGCAGAACTTTGGCATTCTTCACTCAACACCCAGCATGACACACAAATCTCCCATAAACACTCTGCAAGGCCTGTACTGCACAGCTACATAGAACAATGCAGCAATTTCCAGCAGAAACAATGACAACAGGAACACACTAATCACAACTGCCACCAACTAAGCAAACCAGCCCCAGTAGGTGAGATTCTGCAGACCACCACTGAGCATCTCAGCCATGTCATACAATCATATGATCAAAAAGGCTGGAAAAGCCCTCAGAGATCATCAAGTCCAACCTGTCATCCAACACCTCATGACTAACTAAACCATGGCACCAAGTGCCATGTCAAATCCCCTCTTGAACACCTCCAGGGATGGTGACTCCACCACCCCCCTGGGCAGCCCATTCCAACGGCTAATGACTCTCTCAGTGAAGAACTTTCTCCTCATTTCGAGCCTAAACCTCCCCTGGTGCAGCTTGAGACTGTGTCCTCTTGTTCTGGTGCTGGTTGCCTGGGAGAAGAGACCAGCCCTCTCCTGGCTACAACCTCCCTTCAGGTAATTGTAGAGAGCAAGAAGGTCTCCCCTGAGCCTCCTCTTCTCCAGGCTAAACACCCCAAGGTCCTTCAGTCTCTCCTCACAGGGCTGTGCTCCAGACCTCTTCCCAGCCTCGTTGCCCTTCTCTGAACACGTTCAAGAGTCTCCATGTCCTTCTTAAACTGAGGGCCCAGAACTGGACACAGTTTGTTCCTGGAAATACGGTGCCAAGCTTGGGCTGTTTCTGAGCATCCTTCTGCTTTTTGCCTCTGTGAGATGCAAGGCTGTAGGATCTCACAAACAAGGTTCTGGTGGATGGGAAATAGGTAGAAGACAAATTTCTTCTGGAACTCCTCTAGAAGTAGCTGCTGATAGAGTGAGCAAGATGGCTATTCCTCTAGCACCATTGCTGCCGAGTTCAGGAAGGCCTTCTTCTTGGGCAGATATAATATGCTATGTGAAGAGGATTCCACCCCTCCTTCATTTTAATTCTCCTATCTGAACCAAAATGCAATTAAAAAATAAATCACTTTTCCTCAGGCAAAATTAATTTTTTTCCCAGCAGAATGAAGAGTAATATTTTTCCCCTTCTGCTTAGCAAGTTGCAAACCCTTGCTCTCACTTGTGAGATCATTAGAAAAACAAATTGCTGTAAGTTTAGTAACAAAATGTCCCTGAGGACTATAAAAAAAGACATTTTTCCCTCCCTGAGCCATAACAGCTTTGTGAATTTGACAGAGAGGTTTTTTTTTAACTCCTGCTCCCACATGCTGCTTCAGTTGATTGCTCTCCTCCACCCTCCCTCATGAAAGGAGAAGACTTGACAGAAGTCAGGAGGGTGATTTCTCCTGACTGACAGCTGGGAAGGAAGAGGAGGAGTGAGGCTGGCCAGGCATTGGTCTCTGGAGTTGCTTTCTGGCTTGGTTTTGCTGCTTTATTTATAAATGTGCTGCTGAAGCCATCAGTGTGCCTTGGGTTCATCCCACTTATGGCTCACTGTAGGGTTTGCTTCTTGGGCTGTGCCTTGCAGGACCTTGATCTGTGGAACTGCAGGACTGCAGAACCTCTTTGAAAGGAGAGGTGGCCACAAGTACTTTCTTTAGGACTCTTCAGTCACCTAAGGGGCAACAGCTCATGTGTCGCTGAGTTATGCTGGTGTCTTGGTGAGCAGGTTCATTAGCACCAGCCACTTGGAGGCAGATTCTGTTGTCTCCTTACAGACAGGCTGTACCCATGCCACACACCAGAGGAAGCTTTGAGTGATTGCTTTTGCTGGGTGCTTAAAAACTCAAGAGAGTTGATCTCCAAACTTGCAGTTCCCAGGTGTAGTGGTTTGAGCCTTAACTGAGAGTTAAAAGCTCAAATGGGGAAAAGGCTGAGAATCTCTTCCCCACTCCTCCCCCACCTCCTCCCTCCAAACAGGGAGAGGAGAAAAAAAAAAAGGGTAAGGAGCAAATCCACTAAGCAACAATCTGGAGTCAGCTTGGAAGTAGAGAGGCAAATAATTTTTCTCTTCAAATTATATATATAACAATAACAGGGGGAAAAAAAGGTTCACAACGGCAAGGAACAAGAATGGATGGGAGTGGGACAGAAAAGAATAATACAAAACCAGTCTTTCTCTGAGGAGGTGCAGAGGCAGCAGGGAAAAGGATCAGGTCCGGCCACGTGGCTGAGGATCAGGAGGGCAGCTGCAGTAGCTCTCATCCAGCAGAGGCAGGAGCCAAAAAGGAGATCCAACAGCTATGATGTCCTGCTTTTTATACCCTAGCTGGGCAGGGAGGGGGGAGTGGAACAGACTCAGCTTTCCCAGGGGGAAACGCCCTTCAGGGAGTGTAAAGTACCCGCAAGCCCTCCACCCTGCTATCTTCTTTTGTTTTCAGAAAAAGGCGTTAACCCACCACACCAGGTGAACAGGGCCCTCTGTGCACACACAGGAGGCTGGTAGTGTTCTTCTTGCTGAGGCTTTGCCAGCATCCCTGAGAGATGTGTGCAGCTCCAGGAACTGAGGCTTCAGGTAGAAAAAGAATCATAGACTCATAGAATTGTTAGGGTTGGAAGGGACCTCAAGGATCATCGAGTTCCAACCCCCCTGCCATGGGCAGGGACACCTCACAATAGATCAACTTGCTCAGAGCCCCATGCCTTAAAAACCTCCAGGCATGAGGCTTCTACCACCTCCCTGGGCAACCTGTGCCAGTGTCTCACCAGCCTCCTGGGGAAGAACTTCCTCCTAACATCCAGTCTGAATGTACCCATTCCTAGTTTTTTTCCATTCCCCACAGTCCTATCAATTCAGGTAAATTTGATAACAAAAATGGTAATGAAACACAAAGCAGTAATGAAATGGTTTCAAAACCAAAGACAAGAAAAGAGGAGGAATAAGATAAAGACAACAAGAAATTCTTCCAAACATCCAATCTGAAGCACAGTGTGGTATTGCTGTTGCACAGTTTATCCTTGGTGTGTTCTCCTGCACTGAAGAAGCAAGTGGATTAGAAGAGGGAGGGAAGCTAAGTGGCAGAACAATGACAGCAGAAGCCACATCCTGAACCCAGCATCACCTCTGCAGTTTGTAGGCGGGGGAAGGCGGTGAACCCCTGGGAGCCCGCAGTGCCCTCCTCGTAAAGCTACTGCATATTTTTGCAGGATACATCTCTGCAGATGTATCAAACAGCTGTAATTAAACCATTGGTTGTTCTAATAGGTCTCTTCCAACCTGGCCTGGTTTATTCTAAATAAAGGTTTATTCTGGCTTGTGAGCACTCAGCCTCCAGCCTTCTGCATCGTGATGCTGGGAGCAGGTGTTACATAGAATTACACAGAATACACCAGGTTGGAAGAGACCTTCAAGATCGTCGCGTCCAACCCATCAACCAATCCAACCCACCTAAACAACTAACCCATGGCACCAAGCACCCCATCAAGTCTCCTCCTGAAAACCTCCAATGACGGCGACTCCACCACCTCCCCGGGCAGCCCATTCCAATGGGCAATCACTCTCTCTGTATAGAACTTCTTCCTAACATCCAACCTAAACCTCCCCTGGCGCAGCCTGAGACTGTGTCCTCTTGTTCTGGTACTGGCTGCCTGGGAGAAGAGACCAACATCTGCCTGTCTACAACCTCCCTTCAGGTAGTTGTAGAGAGCAATAAGGTCACCCCTGAGTCTCTTCTTCTCCAGGCTGAGCAACCCCAGTTCCCTCAGTCTTTCCTCATAGGGCTTGTGTTCCAAACCCCTCACCAACTTTGTTGCCCTTCTCTGGACTCATTCCAGCAAATCAACATCCTTCCTAAACTGAGGGGCCCAGAACTGGACTCAGTACTTGAGGTACGGCCTAACCAGTGCAGTGTACAGGGGCAGAATGACCTCCCTGCTCCTGCTGGCCACACTGTTCTTTATGCAGGCCAGGATGCCATTGGCCCTCTTGGCTGCCTGGGCACACTGCAGGCTCAGGTTCAGCCTGCCATCGACCAATACCCCCAGGTCCCTCTCTGCCTGGCTGCTCTCCAGCTACTCTGACCCCAGCCTGTAGCACTGCATGGGGTTGTTGTGGCCAATGTGCAGAACCCGGCACTTGGATGTGTTAAATCTCATGCCGTTGGATTCTGCCCATCTGTCCAGCCTGTCGAGGTCCCTCTGCAGAGCCTCTCTACCCTCCAGCAGATCAACTCCTGCCCCAAGCTTGGTGTCGTCAGCAAATTTACTGATGATAAGACTCAATGCCCTCATCCAGATCACCAATAAAGATGTTAAAGAGCACAGGGCCCAGCACTGATCCTTGGGGCACACCACTAGTGACTGGCCGCCAGCTGGATGAGGCACCATTCACCACCACTCTCTGGGCTCAGCCCTCCAGCCAGTTCCTAACCCAATGCAGTGTGCTCCCGTCCAAGCCATGGGCTGACAGCTTGTCCAGGAGTTTGCTATGGAGGATGGTGTCAAAGGCCTTGCTGAGGTCCAGGTAGACCACATCCACAGGCCTCCCCACATCCATCAGGCAGGTCACCTGATCATAGAAGGAGATCAGGTTGGTCAGGCAGGACCTGCCCTTCCTAAATCCATGCTGGCTAGGCCTGATCCCTTGGCCATCCTCTAAGTGCTGTGTGATTGCACTCAGGTGTTGATCTGTTAGAGGGTAGAAGGGCTCTCCAGAGGGACCTTGACAGGCTGGACAGATAGGCAGAGTCCAACAGGAGGGCATTGAACAAGTCCAAGTGCTGGGTGCTGCACTTTGGTCACAACAACCCCATGCAGTGCTACAGGCAGGGGTCGGAGTGGCTGGAGAGCTCCCAAACAGAGAGGGACCTGGGGGTACTGGTTGACAGTAGGCTGAACATGAGCCAGCAGTGTGCCCAGGTGGCCAAGAAGGGCAATGGCATCCTGGCCTGCATTAGGAATAGTGTGGCCAGCATGAGCAGGGAGGTCATTGTGCCCTGTGCTCAGCACTGGTTAGGCCACACCTTGAGTCCTGTGTCCAGTTCTGGGCCCCTCAATTTAAGAAGGACATTGAGACTCTTGAATGTGTCCAGAGAAAGGCAGTGAGGCTGGGGAGAGGTCTGGAGCACAGCCCTGTGAGGAGAGGCTGAGGGAGCTGGGGTTGCTTAGCCTGGAGAAGAGGAGGCTCAGGGGAGACCTTCTTGCTGTCTACAACTACCTGAAGGGAGGTTGTAGCCAGGTGGGGCTTGGTCTCTTTTCCCAGACAACCAGCACCAGAACAAGAGGACACAGTATCAAGCTGTGCCAGGGGAGGTTTAGGCTGAAGGTGAGGAGAAAGTTCTTCACAGAAAGAGTGACTATCCTGAGCTCTTTCCCTTTCTGCAGCAATCACGGATTTCCTGCTATTGCCGATAATGGCTTTAAAGCAGCATGCTCCGGCAGGGCTGCTGGTTTGTTTGCAGCCTCTCTGACCAGGCACCTGGGAAGCAGTGACACCAGGGGAGGAACACGTTGACAGCTCCTCAGAGGAAACATATGTCAGTCTGGTGAGGAGCTAACGAGGGGTGGCACCACAGCCAAGCACAACGCACTGTTTCTAGACACCTTATATACCCCATCCCAACGCAGCCTCCCAGCTTCTCACCTTCCTGACAGCTGATCAACCAAGTCTGAATTCACAGCAAGTTTCTCCCAATTTCTCTGGTGCAACCGCAGCTCTGAATTTGGTAGCACATGGACCTGACCCAAAGGGCAACACTAAATCACCTTAAACCTTGATTCACAGATTCGTAGAATGGTTTGGACTGGAAGGGACCTTAGAGATCATCTGGTTCCACCCCCCCCCTGCCATGGAAAGGGACACTTTCCACCAGCCCAGCTTGCTCAAGGCCTCATGCAACCCAGCTTTGAGCACCTCCCAGGAGAGGGCATCCACCACCTCCCTGAGCAACCTGTTCCAGTGTCTCACCACCCTCACTGGAATTTCTTCCTAATCTCCAGTCTAAATCTGCCCTACTCAAGATTCAATCCATTCCCTCTCATCCTATGACTACAAGCCCTTGTCAAAAGTCCCTTCCCAGCTTTCTTGTAGCCCCCCTTCAGATACTGGAAGGCTGCTCTTACGTCTCTCCAGAGCCTTCTCTTCTCCAGGCTGAACAACTCAAACTCTCTCAGTCTGTCTCCAGAGGGGAGGTTCTCCATCCCTCTGATCATTTTTTTGGCCCCCCTCTGGACCCACTCCAGCAGTTCCATGTCCCTCTTATGCTGAGGGCCCCAGCACTGGATGCAGTACTGCAGGCGGGATCTCACAAGAGCACAGCAGAGGGGCAGAATCCCCCCCCTGCCCTGCTGGTCACACTTCTTTGGATGCAGCTCAGCACACAGCTGCCTTGTGGGCTGCCAGCGACCATTGCTGGCTCATATTGAATTTTTCATCATCTGACACCTTCAAGCCCTTCTCCTCCAGCCTGCTCTTGACCCACTCCTTGCCTAGCCTGTATTTATGCTCAGAATTGCCCCAACCTAGGTGCAGGACCTTACTCTTGACCTTACAGAACTTCATGAGGTTGGCTTGGGCTCACCTCTCAAGCCTGCCCAAGTCCCTTTGGAAGGTATTCCCTCCCTCCAGCACATCAACCTGACCACACAGCTTGGTGTCACCTGCAAACTTGCTGAGGTTGCACTCAATCCCCCTGTCCATATCACTGACAACCAATTATACCATTGGTATCACTACCTCCAAACAGCAGCAGCCAGTCTCCAGTTTGAGCCTTGCAACATTCATCCCAAATGTCATACTGGGGGGGGGGCTAAACCACCCCCAAGGGTTCAGGGAATGAGGACTACACAGTGCAGAATGAGAACTGCACTTTAAAGGCAACTGCTCTAGAAGACCACAGCATCATAGAATCAACCAGGTTGGAAAGGACCTCAGAGATCATCAAGTCCAATCTATTACCTAATACTTAACACCTCAAGACTAATTAAACCATGACTCCAAGTACCACATCCAGTCCTTTTATGAACACCTCCAGGGACAGGGACTTGACAGGGTGCTTGGTTGCATGGTTTAGTTGATTAGGTGGTGTTGGATGATAGGTTGGACGCGATGATCTTGAAGGTCTCTTCCAACCTGGTCCATTCCATTCCATTCCATTCCATTCCATTCCATTCCATTCCATTCCATTCCATTCCATTCGCCAATTTCTCCTTCTGTGAAGAATTTCATCCTAACATCCAGCCTAAACCTCCACTGGCAGTGCTTGAGACTGTGTCCTCTTGCTCTGGTGCTGGTTGCCTCAGAGAAGAGACCAACCCCCACCTGGCTACAACCTCCCTTCAGGTAGTTGTAGAGAGCAATAAGGTCTCCCCTGAGCCTCCTCTTCTCCAGGCTAAACTGCACTCCAACTGCAACGGCTTCAGACTGATACATGACAAAAGGACAACACAAATTCACCAAAAGGAGGTCTTTAGGCTGGGCTCTGTCCATTTCACCCCTTTAACCTTTCCACAAGGTCTGTTTCAAAGGAGAAGTGAACAAAACCCTCTGCTATGCTGAGCGGTTCTGATGATCAAAACGCTACTGGCTAGCCCACTGGCTAAACCATTAGAAAACAAAAATAGCAGTTTGCAAATGTCATGCCAGGCTTTCAAATGAGCCTGAAAATACATGCGCAGCTCAAGAAAAAAAAAAAGGGGGGGGGAGAAAAAAAAAACCTCTTTTCTTTAGCATGCAGAAGAGTGTTTACTGTCAACAGGCTCCAACAGCCAAGTGTTGCAAAAAGCCACAAAGCATTTCAAAAGCAGACACTTGATTTCCCTCCTCCAACAGACGAGGTTGAAATTGCTTTTTCAAACACACATTTCTGCCTAGCTGTAGGTGTTTATACAACTTACTTTTGGAAGTAGGCAGGAGAAAATAATAATAATAATTGTCTTTTCAGGTAGCAGTTTCCTCCCAACACTCACCAGAGGGAAGGAGAATCACCTGAGGGCCAAAAGCACCTAAGTGCATGTCCTGCAGGGATGCTAAGAAGGTCTAAGCTCTGCCAGTTCCCAAGTAACAAGAGACACCCCAGGGTTAGGGTATACACCACACATAAATTACACTCAGCAACATCACAGTTTTAGCCAAACTGCCTCAATTTGCTCATGCAGCAATGTACAGACAAGCCCTTAGAGAAGGCAAAGGCAGACACACCTGGAGAGCTCTTGTGCTTCTGGACTACTAGTTCAGGTCTGTCATAGATTCATAGAATGGTTAGGGTTGGAAAGGACCTTAAAGATCATGTAGTTCCAACCCCCCCTGCCATGGGCAGGAACACCTTCCACTAGATTAGGCTGCTCAAGGCCTCTTCCAACCTGGCCTTGAACACCTGCAGGGAGAGGGCATGCCTGACCTCCCTTTTCTTTCTTGCTTGCTTTTATCTTTGATTGATGGGGTGGTGTGAGAGACTAAAAGTTTGTCTCTCTTGGTGTGACTCAACAAAGATAAAATCACTTGGTGCTTGCCCAGACAACAGCTGATATGTGCTGGGCAGAGCCACTGGAAGGAAGGTGCAAAGATTATACCAATCCTGCATGCAAATCACCTTGTGATTGCATCTTGATCACACTGGACTGCAGCTGGCCTACAACAATGACCCAGCCATTCACGCCTTCAGGACAAGATAATCTCCACCCATCAAGTACCCTGGAAAGGGTACACAATGGATTCACCACCTTTGTCCTGATCACAGTATCACTTAGGTTGGAAAGGACCTCGAGGATCATCGAGTCCAACCTATCAACGCAGACCCCATGACTAGACCCTGGCACCAAGTGCCACGTCCAATCTCCCCTTGAACGCCTCCAGGGTCGATGACTCAACCACCTCCCTGGGCAACCTGTTCCAATGACGAATTACTCGCTCGGTGAAGAACTTCCTCCTCACCTCGAGTCTAAACCTCCCCTGACGCAGCTTGAGACTGTGTCCTCTTGTTAGAATAGAATAAAATAAACCACGTTGGAAGAGACCTTCAAGATCATCACGTCCAACCTATCACCCAACACCACCCAATCAACTAACCCATGTAACCAAGCACCCTGTCAAGTCTCCTCCTGAACACCTCCAGTGACGGCGACCCCACCACCTCCCCGGGCAGTCCATTCCAATGGGCAATCACTCTCTCTGTGTAAAACATCCTCCTGACCTCCAGCCTGAACTTCCCCTGGCGCAGCCTGAGACTGTGTCCTCTTGTTAGAATAGAATAAAATAAACCACGTTGGAAGAGACCTTCAAGATCATCACGTCCAACCTATCACCCAACACCACCCAATCAACTAACCCATGTAACCAAGCACCCTGTCAAGTCTCCTCCTGAACACCTCCAGTGACGGCGACCCCACCACCTCCCCGGGCAGTCCATTCCAATGGGCAATCACTCTCTCTGTGTAAAACATCCTCCTGACCTCCAGCCTGAACTTCCCCTGGCGCAGCCTGAGACTGTGTCCTCTTGTTCTGGTGCTGGCTGCCTGGGAGAAGAGACCAACCTCTGCCTGTTTACAACCCCCCTTCAGGTAGTTGTAGAGAGCAATAAGGTCACCCCTGAGTCTCCTCCTCTCCAGGCTAAGCAGCCCCAGCTCCCTCAGTCTCTCCTCATAGGGCTTGTGTTCCAAGCCCTCACCAACTTCGTTGCCCTTCTCTGACTCGTTCCAGCAAGTCAACATCCTTCCTAAACTGAGGGGCCCAGAACTGGACACAGTACTCGAGGTGTGGCCTAACCAGTGCAGTGTACAGGGGCAGAATGACCTCCCTGCTCCTGCTGGCCACACTGTTCTTAATGCAGGCCAGGATGCCATTGGCCCTCTTGGCTGCCTGGGCACACTGCAGGCTCATGTTCATCCTACCATCAACCAGCACCCCCAGGTCCCTCTCTGCCTGGCTGCTCTCCAGCCACTCTGACCCCAGCCTGTAGCACTGCATGGGGTTGTTGTGGCCAATGTGCAGAACCTGGCACTTGGATGAGTTAAATCTCATGCCGTTGGACTCTGCCCATCTGTCCAGCCTGTCGAGGTCTCTCTGCAAAGCCTCTCTACCCTCTAGCAGATCAACTCCTGCCCCCAGCTTGGTGTCATCAGCAAATTTACTGATGATGGAATCAATGCCCTCATCCAGATCATCAATAAAGATGTTAAAGAGGATGGGGCCCAGCACTGATCCCTGGGGGACTCCACTACTGACTGGCCGCCAGCTGGATGTGACACCATTCACCACCACTCTCTGGGTTCGGCCATCCAGCCAGTTCCTAACCCAGCTCAGAGTGCTGCTGTCCAAGCCATGGGCTGACAGCTTGGCCAGCAGTTTGCTATGGGGGACGGTGTCAAAGGCCTTGCTGAGGTCCAGGTAAACTACATCCACAGGCCTCCCCACATCCACCAGGCAGGTCACCTGATCATAGAAGGAGATCAGGTTGGTCAGGCAGGACCTGCCCTTCCTAAATCCATGTTGGCTGAGCCTGATCCCTTGGCCATCCTCTAAGTGCTGTGTTAATGCACTCAGGATGACCTGTTCCATGATCTTGCCTGGCACTGAGGTCAGGCTGACAGGCCTATAATTCCCTGGCTCTTCTAACCGGCCCTTCTTGTGGATGGGCACAATGTTGGCCAGCTTCCAGTCCTCTGGGACATCTCCAGTGAGCCAGGACTGCTGAAAAATGATGGAGAGCCGCTTGGCCAACTCCTCTGACAGCTCCCTCAGCACCCTAGGATGGATCCCATCTGGTCCCATGGACTTGTGGGGATCCAGGCGGCTAAGCAGATCACCAACTACCCCATTTTGGAACAGTGGAAAACTATGCTGCTCCCTGGCTCCTTCTGCCAGCTCTGGAGGCCAGCTGGACACAGGACTCAAGGTGCGGCCTAACCAAAGCAGAGTACAGGGGCACTATGACCTCCCTGCTCCTGCTGGCCACACTATTCCTAATGCAGGCCAGGATGCTATTGGCCCTCCTGGCCACCTGGGCACACTGCTGGCTCATATTCAGGTGGCTGTCGATCAGCACACCCAGGTCCCTCTCTGTTTGGGAGCTCTCCAGCCACTCCGACCCCAGCCTATAGCTCTGCATGGGATTGCCGTAGCCAAAGTGCAGCACTCGGCACTTGGACTTGTTGAATGCCATCCCATTGGACTCTGCCCATCGGTCCAGTCGATCGAGGTCCCTCTGCAGAGCCTTTCTACCCTCTAACTGACTAACATTTGCCCCTAACTTTGTGTCATCTGCAAACTTGCTGATGACTGACTCTACCCCTTCATCCAGATCATCGATGAATATGTTCATCCAGTGTCTGTCTCACCACCCTCACTGTAAAGAATTTCTTCCTAATCTCCAGTCTAAATCTGCCCTCCACAAGCTTCAATCCATTCTTTGTTGTATCTTCAGAGCTAGAAACCAGCTGGGGCCTGAACCAGCACTAATGCAGCTGGTGGAAGAAGGACTCTGCTGCCTTAAAGGGTGATGAATGGAGCCTTCAACCAGCTTTGTTCAACAACAACAGTTAGCAGTGTGGGAGCTGTTCATCTATTTGAACCACCCTGTTCCTATCAACACAAAAGCTCATTAGGAACTATGCTGAAGGTCACCTCAACCTCATCAGATAGGATGACCACAGAATCATAGAATTGTTAGGGTTGGAAGGGACCTCAGGGATCATCCAGTTCCAACCCCCCTGCCATGGGCAGGGACACCTCATACTACATCAGGTTGCTCAGAGCCACATCCAGCCTGGCCTTAAAAACCTCCAGGGATGTGGCTTCCACCACCTCCCTGGGCAGCCTGTTCCAGTGTCTCACCAGCCTTATGGCAAAGAAATTCTTCGTAGCATCTAATCTAAATCTACCCTCCTCTAGTTTTCATCCATGATGGTTAAGCTTGCACTGGACTAGATGGGCCTCAGGTGCCCAGTTCCACCATCAGGTCCCATTTCAATCCCCTGAATGGCTGTTTTACTCTTGTCATTAGCAGCAGAATGAAGCTGTATGGGCTCATGACTGGCAGCCTATTTTGTGCTGGATTCAGAATCCTGGTAGCATTCCCAGTTGCAGGGAAAATGGAAAAGTTCTGAAATTCTTCCCAAAGCACAACTAACACCACATTGCTTTCTCACATTGTGTTATCATATGCAGCACAAAACTCATTCAGAACCAGATGAAATCTCCATGCTATTTACAGCAGCACTTCTGCCAGCTCTTTACTCAGTTTCCTAAAAAGCAGAACTGAAGTATTCTGCACAGGGCCTACAGACCACTGAAGTCAACAGATGACTTTCACAGACACTTCCATAGTCCAAGTCCTGCTCAGACCAAGGCAGTTCAAACATCTCTGACTGCCAACCAGCCTAGCGTTCATGATTTATATTTACACCATGAGAATGGTCTGTAGTGAAGGATGCTTATGATCAGGACTGTGCCCCAAACATTTGGGTAGGATATATTTCTGTATGTGTTAACCCTCCTTTGTCCCCCCCCCTTTCTGGAGGCAGCAGGGGGAATCCTGGCGCCACTGAGTCCAGGTAGACAGCCTACCTGGGCGTGGTCTCACCCCTGCAGTACTAGAGGCAGGCTATATGTTTGCTTCCCCAAGTATAGCATATACTCAGGGCCATATTTGGTAGCTAGTAGTTCATTGGTTAATGTTTGCGTTGGCAACAGGTGCTTATTGGGCCAGTATTCACTGGGGCAAATGGTAAATAGGGGTCGTTTGGCAAATGAGCCCCCCCACCTCGGTGTTGGAGCCTGTGTGTGCGTGCGTGCCAGCCAGTGCTCTGGGAGGCCTCGTGGTCCTTTTGCCACTGTTACCCAGCTGTGTGCAGTGCCGTGGACAGCACTCCGTGGGATCAACCGCTGCGTGATCCATCGTAGGAGAAAACCTGGTAGACCGTGTGAACCAGCGTTGCTGACCTGCCACTGCCCTCCGAGCGAGGAATTTTGTATCCTGGGAGAGGACAGCAGAGCCACGCGGTGCGGCCACGCGGCCGGCGCCATTTCCTGCCTCCTTATTACAGCACATCCGTGCCACGTTGTCTGGATTATAAACATTATTGAAGAAAGACTCCACGACTTCCTCAGCGTCTTGAGTAAGCCAAGCCCTTTTTGTAGAGCTCCGTTTAGATTAGCATTTATATTGTTCGGGTGGAGGGTTGCCGGTCACTGACCAACCCCTCCCCACCACTCTCTGACTCAGTTTAGATTCTAAGTTCTGTGAATCATTTTGGTTTAAATGCCCATACATAACATTCTGTAAAGATAGTTCCACTAACCGAATATTGATACCTGTGAGGGGCGATTGTAAATACCCGTTACAGAGTTTGTATATATATAAATAAACTTATATTTTCGTTGATGGATCTGCCGCGCATTTCTGAGGGCATATCCACGACATTAATGGCGCAGTGCAAGGGTTATCCGATAAGTGACTATCTCTACAGAATGGGATACGTAATAAAACGATCCGATATGCAATGGGCTATAGAAAACCTGACAAATCCGGATCAAATCACCACGAAATTATCCGAATACGTGGTCGAGCTATACGCTGATCCAACCGCAATAACCGAGGAGAGAGTTACTGCGATCGGGGCTTGCATAATGCGAGCACAAGACGAATTTACAGCATTAGAGGAAAAGATTAAAAACTTGAGGAAAAAAATAACTTCCTGGAAAGAGAGTTAGGAAAGTCTGAGGCACAAAATGATAAACTTCATAACTTGTTAACGTTGCAAATTAAAGAAAGCAACGCTACTATGAAGGTATTAGCGGGATCAGACAGAGACTCTGTTTCAAGCCTTCCTGGGATCTCCCAACCGCCTAGCCCCGAGCAGCCCCGCGACCACGATGTCGCGCCCGGAGCCGGCTCTCCCGTACAGTCCTTTACGAATTACCCCCACCGCAGTCTCGCGGAAAGGACAGAAAGGTAGCGAATCCCACCGTAGCGCAAGACTTTAGACCCACGCTCCCCTTGGACCTGCCGAGACTCCGAACACTGCAAAGCCCGAGTCCCGATTCACTCGCTCAGCCCAGCACGTCAGCAGCCGCACTTGAATTAAATTCGCCTGACAATAGTGCTCCGAGAAGCGAAGCCCGGAAAAAAATCCATAGCTACCGAACGGAGAGAAACCCATCTGACCGGGACGATACGGATTACAGTTCGGAAGATGAACCCATACGGAGGAAAGCCGTGCATTTACGTCCCGTTCTTAAAGAGCAATACACGGACGGCCGCCGTGGCCGAGGGACAACAACTACCTCTGTTCGCCCGTACAGCGGAGCAAAGCTTCGGGACCTGCACGAGACGTTTGCACGAGAACCGACGAGTCGGTAACAGACTTTTGTATCGTGTTATGGAATTGGGTGGGGATACAATTATTTTGGACCGTAATGAAGCAAAAGGCTGTTCATGGGGTCATGAAGTATTTTTGGGTATGGGTCCGGAGGGATACCACTCGTTAACTTCCCGTGTCGCTCACTGGGCTGGAAGTTTAGATCCTATAGATAGAGACGAACCAACAGAAGTGAGGGTTACCAGTTCGGCCGAACTCACTGCCGCGATTAAAAAATTGGCGTGCGTTCAAGCAATGTATGATCGTGGGGCATATCCTTCCCCACTAGATGCCCCAATTAACCCAGTGCGACTCAAAATTCTAATCCGTGGGCTGCCGCCGGGTCTGAAAAATGTATGTGATGCCAAAAAGGAGGAAATTGAACGAGTAGTCGAAAGGAATATGGCCTCTACTAATTCCCGGGAACACCAATTAACTTGGGAGGAGCTGTTGATGGCATTATCCCACAAGGGCCGAGACTTGGGCTACTCTGATCATACGCTCATGGCCAAGACTCCCAGCGACAGACACCATACTGTTTCAAAGGCAACCACGCGGCTACACCGCGGGGGAAAAAGCAGGAAGTGCGCCACACTAAGACATCCCCTACTGCGACTTCTGCGGGTTCAAGCAGCAGCCCGGAGTCAGATCGCCGTCACTCAGGAAGTCCCAGAGGGAGAAATTCCGACCGCTGGAGAGATAAACGGCGTACTTCTAATAGATCATTTTCACCCAGAGAGAAATGGTATCGACTAGCATTGTCTTTGAATGTACCTGAATCCTTAATAGCGTCATTAGCAACGAGACTGTTAAAAGGCGTAGTGCTGAGCATACAAAATAAATCCGGTAGCTGGGAAGAGGACGACTACCGAAGTGACCGCCGCGGCAAGGGGAAGAATGAAGCTGGAAGCAGCAGTCCTAAAACTGTTTCACCCAGCAAGGATGCTAACCCCTTCATACCTCGCCGCCAGAGCCCAGATAAAAAGCCAAAAAACTAGACACAGCGGTGACTGTTCCAGGCCTCACTCATCGCTTTGTTAATGCTTGTCAATGGTCTGAGGATCCAGAGCCTTTCATTTTGATTCCCACTGGACCTACTCGAACTGCTGTAAAATTCCTTATTGACACTGGGGCGCAAATCAGTGTTTTGAATGTGCAACAAGCTAAACGCTTGAAGATCCTGCCATCCCGGAAAAGGATTAAGATACAGGGTGTTACAGGAATGCCTCATACGTGCCATTTAGCCAAAACAAGGTTGTGGCTTCCTGGTGACAAGCGGAGTACCCTGGTAGAAGTTGCCCTGAGTCCGTACCCGAGAACATCCTTGGATTTGATGTTTTAGCTGGCAAACGGTGGCATCTCCCTAACGGTACCCTGTGGTGCTTTGGCTCCTATGGAGTAGGAGCAAAAGGGACTGAAACCGCTCGGGTAGGCACTCTCCAAATTGCTCCACCCTTACCCAAATCAAGTATCACATGTGTTGCACAGTATTCCCTACCAGCAGCAGCCAGACAAGGCATCACTGAGGTGATTGCAGACCTGGAAAAGAGACAAATCATTACCAGGACACACTCACCCTATAACTCACCAGTGTGGCCAGTGCATAAACCTGATGGACGATGGAGACTCACCATTGACTACAGGAGGCTCAATAGCAACACGCCCCCTCTCACCGCTGCAGTCCCAAGCCTGACATCCATCGTGACAGCAATCCAAGCTGCGTCACATACTTGGATGGCTTCACTGGACATTAAGGACATGTACTTTATGATCCCTCTACGTGAGGAGGATAAACCACAGTTCGCTTTCACATGGCAAGGTTCCCAATATACCTTCAATCGTCTTCCCCAGGGGTACAAGCACTCAGGAACCATTGCACACAACTCCTTAGCAGCACTGTTAGACACCATTGAAGTCCCAAAGATGTAAGTGTCTACCAGTACATAGATGACATCTTTGTCGGGGGAAATGATGAAGGTAAGGTGGGTTCAGTAGCTGCAGCGATCTGGGACCTTTTGACCAAAAATGGGTTACAGGTTCCACAAGCTAAATGTCAAGGCCCAAGCCAAGAAATTAAATTTCTTGGATCCTGGTGGGTAGCAGGAGCAATATCAGTGCCAGAGGATGCTCTTGAGGCTATTGAAAAGGGCCAACTTCCCAATAACAAAAGGAGCTTCAGCGGCTCTTGGGTACCTTGGGTTACTGGAGAAAACATATTCCAGGTTTCTCAGTAATTGCTCGTTCCCTCTATGACCTGCTTAAAAAGAGCAGAGTCTGGGACTGGACCCCAAGGCATACTGAAAGCCTAAAGGTTTTGAAGGACGAATTAAAGGCTTACCAGAAATTGGGCCCTTTGCCCACATGACCCCTTAAGGGCAGAATGGGGCTTCTCTGAACATGCTTCCTACTGTGGGATTTTTCAAAGGGACCTAAAGGCCCGAACAGAGCCCTTTTATTCTCTTCAACAGCATTCAAAGATGCTGAAAGGAGATATTCTGAATGGGAGAAGGGACTCCTGTCTCTGACCCGAGCTGTCAAAGAGGCAGAGAAGCTGCACACTACGCAGGATATCGTAGTGCAAGGTCCATTTTCTCTGCTCAAAGCAATCCTCAATGGAACCCCACCACCAGAAGGAATTGCTCAGAAGGCTACTGTAAGAAAATGGTATGCCTATCTGGAAGGGATGGCTCAGCTTATGCCTCTAAGAGAAGGGCCCACAAAAGTATCCAAATTGCAGCAGCCTATCAACCCACATACTATCCCACTGTGCCAGCCCTACAAGCCATCTCCTATTCAGGTAGCACCTGAATTGACTGCCGACGCCAGTACTGAGGGTGTGGTTCACAGATGCATCTGCCCAAAGGGTAGAATCACAGTGGCATTACAAGGCCGCAGCACTGGAGATTGGCACAGACAGGACTGTCATTGAAGAGGGTGAAGGCAGTGCCCAAGTGGGAGAACTGCGTGCCCTCATGCTAGCTGTGGAAAATGGTGCAGAGACCATATACACTGATTCATATGCTACTTTCAAAGGTGCCACAGAATGGATTTGCCAGTGGGAAGCAAACCAGTGGATAGTTGGCAATACCCCAGTTTGGAGGGCAACCAACTGGCAAAGACTACTAGAGATAAGTCGAGCCAGGACCATCAAAGTAGGATGGGTAAAGGGACACTCCAGGAAGCAAACCCTGCTGCTACTTGGAATCAACAAGTAGATCACTTAGCAAAAATCAGTGTGGTTGATCGTGAGGGAAAGGAATGGGAGCGATTGGCTGAGTGGCTACATATTAAAAGAGGTCACTCAGGTAAGTCAGACCTTTACTACGAATGCAGATCCAGGGGGTGGCCAGTTTCTTTGACCACATGCGAAACCATTGTTTCAGCCTGCCCTCAGTGCCAGATCAGATTAAAAGCTAACCATCCCGGTCTGGCTCCGGCCCAGCATATCAAGGAAGACAAAGTACTATGGAGCACATGGCAGATTGATTATGTTGGTCCCCTCCGACCCTCACATGGGAAAAAATACATACTGGTAGGGGTAGAAGTGGTTTCAGGCTTAGTCATGGCCACTGCTACTAGCACTGCTTCAGGAGCTCAAACCATTGAAACTCTAAAGGATTGGTTCAGCATTCTGCCTATGCCTGAACATATTCAGAGTGATAATGGTTCACATTTCACCTCAACCTCAGTCCAAGACTGGGCCCAAGGGAAGGAGTCAAATGGACATTTCATACTCCATATTATCCCCAGGCAAATGGCATAGTGGAGAGGGCAAATGGCCTCATTAAGAAACATGCAAATGTTTCAAGGAGTAATTGGGATAAACGCCTGCCTTCTGCAGTTTTCATTGTAAACAACCGATGGGGGAATTATGGCAGCCCCAAAGTCAAGGCATTTTGCCCTGCTGACCCAGTTAGGGATGTCAGCCACATGCCAGGGGAGGCAAAGGATGAACACCCACATTCCGTAACACAGATGCAGGTGGGCCAACCAGTGTTAGTGAAACTGCCTTCTATCGGGATTGTACCCATGACACTGGCTAAGCCCAGGGGTCTGTACGCTTGGGAGGCTACTGACATCAATGGAAAAACTCATCGCATAAGTGCTCGGTGGGTCGTTCCAAATTACTAACTGTCAAGCCCGGCTTTAACCACCGTGGCCAGTTTTGTTTCTCCACAGAATGACAACGGTTCCAGTGGACAGATTATCCTGGAAAGGAAGACCCGTCTCGGGAGTAACAGGGATCCACCACCGGTCAGGGGGTGGAGATTAGAAAACACTAAGGTCACCGATACTGACCTTAGACTTAACGAGTTCTATCCTGTGTTGTAGCATGCTTTCTTTAGAGTACAGTTGTACACTTCTGAGATATGTATATATATATGCATGATGTTCTTGTGATGTTTCTATATAATGTTTAATTCATCTTTGGTAGAGTTTAGTTATAGAATAATATTTGCCCACATATACTTGCCCATAAGCAGGGGGTGGAATGTAGTGAAGGATGCTTATGATCAGGACTGTGCCCCAAACATTTGGGTAGGATATATTTCTGTATGTGTTAACCCTCCTTTGTCCCCCCCCCTTTCTGGAGGCAGCAGGGGGAATCCTGGCGCCACTGAGTCCAGGTAGACAGCCTACCTGGGCGTGGTCTCACCCCTGCAGTACTAGAGGCAGGCTATATGTTTGCTTCCCCAAGTATAGCATATACTCAGGGCCATATTTGGTAGCTAGTAGTTCATTGGTTAATGTTTGCGTTGGCAACAGGTGCTTATTGGGCCAGTATTCACTGGGGCAAATGGTAAATAGGGGTCGTTTGGCAAATGAGCCCCCCCACCTCGGTGTTGGAGCCTGTGTGTGCGTGCGTGCCAGCCAGTGCTCTGGGAGGCCTCGTGGTCCTTTTGCCACTGTTACCCAGCTGTGTGCAGTGCCGTGGACAGCACTCCGTGGGATCAACCGCTGCGTGATCCATCGTAGGAGAAAACCTGGTAGACCGTGTGAACCAGCGTTGCTGACCTGCCACTGCCCCCCTCCGAGCGAGGAATTTTGTATCCTGGGAGAGGACAGCAGAGCCACGCGGTGCGGCCACGCGGCCGGCGCCATTTCCTGCCTCCTTATTACAGCACATCCGTGCCACGTTGTCTGGATTATAAACATTATTGAAGAAAGACTCCACGACTTCCTCAGCGTCTTGAGTAAGCCAAGCCCTTTTTTGTAGAGCTCCGTTTAGATTAGCATTTATATTGTTCCGGGTGGAGGGTTGCCGGTCACTGACCAACCCCTCCCCCACCACTCTCTGACTCAGTTTAGATTCTAAGTTCTGTGAATCATTTTGGTTTAAATGCCCATACATAACATTCTGTAAAGATAGTTCCACTAACCGAATATTGATACCTGTGAGGGGCGATTGTAAATACCCCGTTACAGAGTTTGTATATATATAAATAAACTTATATTTTCGTTGATGGATCTGCCGCGCATTTCTGAGGGCATATCCACGACATGGTCTAAATTAAATCACAGAATCATAGGTTGGACTTCTGAAGATCTTGTAGTCCCCCCTTCAGCTCCTGGAAAGCCACTGTAAGGTGTCACTGCAGCCTACCTTTCTTCAGGCTGAACAGCCCCAGCTCCTTCAGCCTGTCCCCATAGGGGAGGCTCTCCAGCCCTCTGATCATCCTCATGGTACTCCTCCAGGCATGCTGCTCCAGCAGTTCAATGTCCTTCTCATGCTAGGGGCACCAAAACTATGTCCATATGAAGCACATAAACACAGCTGATATGTTTGGACCCACCTCTCCCAAAACCTGAATATGCCAACTAACTCCAACAAAATACAGCAGCAGAGTTGCAGTGACATTAAGTTCCTATGAGTTTCATAAGAACAGGAGTCAAGGAGATGAGGAGGACCCTGCTAAAGTCCCTCCCAGAGGACAGAGCTACATTACATTTGCTGCCCAGGGAGGTGGTGGAGTCACCATCACTGGAGGTGTTTAGGAAGAGGCTAGATGGGGCACTTGGTGCCGTGGTTTAGTTGCTTAGATGGTGTTGGATGATAGTTTGGACTTGATGATCTTGAAGGTCTTTTCCAACCTGGTTAATTCTATTCTGTTCTGTTCTATTCTATAATCTGAGCCCTATTTCTCAGCAGCAGATCAAGCCACCTTCAGGCTACATCAGACTAGGTTTCTTTGAGCCTACTACTGGTAGAAGCACTTGTACTAGAGAGAGGACTACTCGCTGATTTCTCAGACAATGATCCAACTAGGATATGTCAGCAATACGTACACCCCACTGCTAGAACCACACAGTGTTTATGCAAGAACCACAGAAGACATGTTGCTTAGGGTATCAGGACTTGCCTATCAGTACTTGGCAATCACTGTGCTATGCTCCAGCTGACAGCAGGTCCTCCTCTCAGCCCTAGTGCTGAAGGGGGCTGCAGCACCCATAGGCTGCACACAAGGAAAACAACAATTACATTTACAGACTCAAAAACATCTATAAGCACAAGCTTTTTGCCAGTGAATGCGACACCAGTAGGGATACCTGGAGATAAGGAAGTCAACTGTAAGACCAAGGAGCTGGAAGCAAGTTTCATTCCTACCTGGTTCAGTGCAATTTCTGACGTATGGCTGTCCCCCACCCCCTGGGACACCAGTGGTGTTCTCCTCATCGGCTTGCAATAGCTGTCTCCCGCTCCACTTGGCGTTACTTTCCACAGAATAGCTCAGTGCATCATAACCTAAAAGAAAAGAGCAGCAGATACATAGTTTCACGGTTTCATTCAGGGTTGGAAGGGACCACAAGGATCATCTAGTTCCAACCCCCCTGCCATGGGCAGGGACACCCCACACTAGATCAGGCTGGCCAGAGCGCCCAACGTGGGGCAGATAATTAGTTTAATTTATTACTTGATTGATTTAGTGTTTTCTAGCTGAATTAGCAAACATGAAGGTCTTGTGGTTTGTGAAGCGATTATTCTTTTCAATTTTTGGGGCTCTGGTTTACAGATATTGTTTGGGTTTGATTTTGGATTACCTGGGTATATATTTGGTGCAGACAATTTATATGTGGGTTATGTATAGAGTTAAACTATGGTATGGAAAATGTATTAATTTCCTATGGCCAGTGAGATACAGGAATGTTACCTCCACCACTCTCCCAATTGAGATAAAGGGTTTTAAGATTCCGCCTGAGGAGAGAGTAACTTTAGGTGATGCCTGGGACCCAAAGGTGATTTATGTGATGTGTATAATTCTGCTGCTGGTGATAACTAATGTGTTTTCTCTGTATTCCTTGTGGCGAGAGAAAAAGGTGTCCAGGGCGTGTTTTGTTATTAAAACTACATCAAAAAGCAAACGCCGTGGCTCTCGATCAGTCCCAGAGTCATCTAGTGACGAGGACTGTGGAGAACCAGTGTCAGTCAAAAAGAAGGCTAAAAAGTTAATTGGTAAAGCAGCTCTAAATGACTTTGCTGATTCTAGCAAGCAGCCAAGGGCATCGGCTGGTATCAACATGGCGCCTACTCCTTCTCCCACTCCTTCTCCTTCTTCTTCTTCTCCGTCGGCCATTAACGGAGCAACGTCACTTCCGCCTAATCCCACGGTGGGACCGGAAGTCACTGCCCCAGCAGCTGATTTATCTCAGGACCTGTCAGCTTCCATTAAGGTGGCTGTAAATTCAAACACAGCTCCAGTTAAGGTGGCTCCTTTAAAGACTAGAGGTGCAAAGGCCAAAGATGGAGAAGAAGAGGAGCTGGAGACTGATCCTGGTGAGGGGCCCTCTACTCTAAAAGATCCTGCTCAGGAGGAAGAGAAGGTTTGTTTTAAAGATCTAGCTAACCTAGTGAGATCAAAGCAGGATACAGATGAAGCTAGGAAAGCAGCTGGCAAAGGTGGTTCTCAGCTTAAAGAGATCCTTAGGAGAATGACAGCAGGATTATATGGACAAAAAGTTCAGGGAGACGAGGAGGAAGATGATATTTCAGAGTGTTCTTCTCCACGGGAGGAATTGCGTTATGTCCGTAAAGATTTCACCAGGGCAGATAAGGAGCCAGTTCTAGCTTGGCTTAGTAGGTGTTATGATACAGGTGCTCTGGCTCTAACAGTTGGAGACAAGTCAGCAGCTCAGTTAGGAACTCTCTCGAGGGATAATGGAATAGATAGACATCTAGGAAGAGCTCTCGGTAAGGTTAATCTGTGGATACGCCTTTTAATGGCGGTTGCCCTGAGATACCCTTCCCGAGATGATCTCCCATGGAATCCTAAACCCTGGACTACCATAGATGAGGGAATTAAGCGCTTGAGAGAATTTGCTGTTAGAGAGCTACTCTATGGTGAACATGAAACTCTGAATCCTGATGACATTCCTGTGGGTATTGGTCTTGCTAAAAAGATCATCTAGCTTGCTCCTTCTAATTATGCAAACATTCTGGCAAGCAGAATTGTGTCAAGAAGTTATGATGGAGCTTCTCCTACGGTTGGCCAATTCAGTGATCAAATGAGACAATTGGAGGATAGCATGACACGTGGTTCTTTGGTTTCGGCCATTAAAACAATGTCTGGAGATATACAGAATTGCATAAGAGAGCTAAAAGATGAATTTAGAAATTCCATATCCCAATTGGCACAAAGGGATAATTTCAATTCTTCCTCCAGGTGGATACAAGTTTCCTCTGTGAGGAATACACGTCCTCCAAGGAGGTCATTCCAAAACAGGTAATTCCAAAACAGGTCATTCCAAAACAGACCGCCAAGGCAATCACGTAGAACTATTTGGATAACTCTGCGTGATTAGTTTGGTGAGAACATGAACCGCTAGGATGGCCAACCAACTTCTAATCTTTTCAGGAGACTGAGGGAATTGCAAAGTGGCAGAACCCGAGGTAGCAATACCAGAAGGGTAGCTGTTACTTCCACAGTTCCCCAGAACGACTCTTATGGCTCCAACAGTGGCTCCAGTTATAACATGCAAAGTTATAACCCTGCAAACTATGTGCAATGCACATGTGCGCATGTTCCCCATAACTAGGGGTGCCCTGCCTCCCGCCAGGGGGAGGAGAGGGATAACAGAGATAATAGAATCTATTGGGATGTGTACATCCAGTGGCCTGGCACTTCACAATTTTGAAAGTACAGGGCCTTGGTTGACACAGGAGCTCAGTGCACCATAATACCATCAAATTATCAGGGATCAGAGTCTATAACTATTCTGGGAGTCACTGGTGGATCTCAAGAGTTAAGTAAGGTAGAGGTTAATATAAGTTTAACTGGTAAACAATGGAGGAAGCATACAGTTGTGACCGGACCTGATGCACCTTGTATTTTGGGAAATGATTTTCTGAGAGAAGGGCGTTTCAAGGACCCTAGAGGTTACAAATGGGCTTTTGGAGTAGCTTCAATAGAAATTGATGGACAAAAATTGAAGCTATCTGCCAGACCTGAGCTTTCTGATGAATCTGCAGTTGTGGGACAACATGAGATACAGGACATTAAATTGCCGGTTGCTTCTCAGACTGTGCATCACAGACAATACAGAACCAACCGTGACTCTTTGTTGCCCATTCAGAATCTGATTCGTCAGTTGGAGAATCAGAAAGTCGTCAGCAAAACTCATTCACCTTTCAACAGTCCAGTGTGGCCTGTGCGAAAGCAGAATGGAGACTGGCATCTGACAGTAGACTACCGAGCCCTAAATGAAGTGACACCACCTATGAGTGCAGCAGTACCAGACATGATGGAGCTACAGTATGAGCTGGAATCCAAAGAGGCCAGATCGTATGCTACCATAGACATTGCTAATGCATTTTTCTCTATTCCCATAGCAGAGGAATGCAGGCCTCAGTTTGCTTTCACCTGGAGAGGAATCCAGTACACCTTCAACAGACTGCCAATGGGCTGGATCCACAGCTCAAGCATCTGTCATGCAGTGATCCACGATGCTCTGGAGAAAGGCGGTGCTCCAGAACACATCCAGTTCATCGATGATATCATTGTCTGGGGTAAAACTGCTGAGGAAGTCTTCGAGAAAGGTAACAAAATCATTGACATTCTTCTGAATGCAGGTTTTGCCATCAAGAGAGACAAGGTGAAAGGACCGACCACAGAGATTCAGTTTCTGGGAGTGCGATGGCAGGATAGACGCCGACACATTCCAGTGGATGTGGTAAATAGAGTCTCTACCATGGCAAATCCCACCAACAAGCAAGAGACCCTACGTTTCTTGGGGATAGTGGGATTTTGGAGACTGCACATTCCTGGATACAGTCAGATTGTGAAACCTCTGTATGATGTGACTCGAAAGAGAAACCATTTCCACTGGGGACCTGAACAACAAGCAGCCTTTGACCAGATAAAGCAAGAGGTAGTTCAAGCAATGGGTCTGGGACCTGTCCGAGATGGTCCAGACATTAAGAACATTTTGTACACGGCTGCAAGTGACAATGGTCCAACCTGGTGCTTGTGGCAAAAAGCTCCAGGTGAGACACATGGACAACCTCTTGGTTTCTGGAGTCGAGGTTACAGAGGTTCAGAGGCTAATTATACTCCAACAGAGAAAGAGATTCTAGCTGCCTATGAAGGAGTAAAAGCATCTTCAGAAGTTATTGGAACTGAATCACAACTTCTCTTAGCTCCCAGATTACCAGTTTTGAATTGGATGTTCAAAGGCAAAGGTTCCACACCACATCATGCCACAGACTCAACATGGTCTAAGTGGATGGCTCTGATAACACAGAGAGCTCGAAATGGGAAATGTTGAAAGACCTGGTCTAGTGGAGGTGATCTCAAGTTGGCCTGAAGGTATCAACTGTGCTAAACCTCCAGAGGAGAAAGTAACTCGTGCTGAGGAAGCTCCTCCTTACAATGACCTTTCTGATGATGAAAAGAAATATGCTTTGTTCACAGACGGTTCCTGTCGTCTTGTTGGAAACAAGCAAAGGTGGAAGTCTGCAGTGTGGAGTCCAACACGCCGAGTTGCAGAGGCAAAAGATGGAGAAGGAGAATCCAGTCAGTTCGCAGAGGTAAAAGCTGTCCAACTAGCTCTCGACGTGGCTGAACGTGAGAGATGGCCAAAGCTTTATCTCTACACCGACTCATGGATGGTAGCCAATGCTCTATGGGGTTGGCTAAAGAACTGGAAGAAGAGTGGTTGGCAGAGAAAAGGAAAACCCATTTGGGCAGCAGACCTGTGGCAGGACATTGCTGATCGAATCGAGAGAATTCCAGTGAAAGTGAGACACATCGATGCTCACATTCCTAAGAGCAAAGGTACTGAGGAACAGCAACACAACCATCAGGCAGATCTAGCTGCAAGAGTTTCTCAAGTAGACATGGACTCTAATCTTGATCTCGACTGGAAACACCGAGGTGAGATATTCTTAGCTCGGTGGGCTCATGATTCGTCAGGACATCAAGGCAGAGACGCAACATACCAATGGGCTCGTGACAGATCCATAGACATTTCCATGGATGCTATCACACAAGTCATCCATGACTGTGACATTTGTGCTGCTATTAAGCAGGCAAAACGACTTAAGCCCTTGTGGTATGGTGACCGATGGTCCAAGTACAAGTATGGTGAAGCTTGGCAGATTGACTACATCACTCTACCACGTTCTCGTTCTGGTAAGCAATACGTGCTTACTATGGTAGAGGCAAACACTGGATGGTTGGAAACTTATCCAGTTCCACATGCAACTGCCCGCAACACCATTCTCGGTCTGGAGAGACAGATCCTGTGGAGACACGGAACTCCAGAGAGGATTGAGTCAGACAATGGAACTCATTTCAAGAACAACCTTGTAAAGAACTGGGCAAAAGAGCATGGTATTGAGTGGATATTCCACATTCCCTACTATGCACCAGCTTCAGGGAAGATTGAATGCTACAACGGTTTGTTGAAGACCACTCTTAAAGCCATGGGGGGTGGATCTTTGAAAAACTGGGAAAAACATTTCGCACAAGCAACCTGGCTGGTAAATAGTAGAGGTTCAGTGAACCGAGCTGGACCTGCACATTCAGATTTGCTACGGAAAGTAGAGGGTGATAGAGTTCCTGTTGTTAGAGAAAAGAATCTGTTAGGTAAAACTGTTTGGGTATTTTCACCCTCAGGAGAGGCTAAACCTGTCCGAGGGGTGGTTTCAGCCGAAGGTCCGGGTCACACTTATTGGGTAATGCAAGAGAATGGTGAAATTCAGTGTATTCCACAAAGAAATTTAACTTTAGCTGAAAGAGGTTAATTTCAAACCATTGTACAGCTACATCGTGTCCAAAGCAAGAATCAACCAGGAAATCTACGGTGCACGAACCCTGAGATCCCTGAGAGCCCTGAGTCAACTAAGAGACCCTGAGAATCCCTGTTTCCCTTTTCTTCGCTTCATCGGTGAAGAAATGAACTGTTTTCCCTTTTTCTCATTTTCTAATTTTCTAGGACTTTTGAATCATCTACATCTGGGCATAGCCGGAATGGACTATGAACTTTGCTCACGAACTGTAAATATCGTTTTGGATTGGATGGACAGTATGAACAGCCAATGAAATTGTTTAGAAGGGGTGGATTGTGACCGGTAGACATTGCCCCCTAAAGAAAGGGAATATGGTGGACGGAAGTTGGTAAACGGAAAGAATAGTCTAAACTAATTTCATTGGTGAAGTGGGAGGAAGCACCTTCTGAACTGGGAGATATCCTGGGCACTCCGGGAACTTCTCGGACAGTCTTGCTTCCGCCTCTTCTTTGGGTAGCAGCTCTTTCTCTGCTGGGCTTTCTGCCAAGACTTCGGCCTTGAAACCGATAAGATAGAAGGCCTGTATTGACTCCTTTCCAATTAACACAAAACTGCTTTTAACTTCTTTCTTTCTTCTTTCTCCCTCCTTCTAACCTATTCTGGGGAAAGGGGGGGAGAGAGGGGAGAGCGGAGGTGGGGAACCCCCTCTGCCAAGGGGAGTTACTCTCATTCCTGTGCTACCTTATTGTATATCTTTGTATATATTGTAGATATTGTAAATTTGTAAATATTCCCCTGCAAATCCCACACTGCTTTGTAAATATAGCTCCTCTGCTTTGCTAATTCAGCTTGTGAGTTTTTTTTCCCTTTCCCTTCAATTTTTTTTTCCCTTTTACCTTACAAGTGGGAAGGGAGGAGGCTTCTCGGCCTTACCCTTCCACCCCACCACAGGCAGGCACACCCCACACTAGATCAGGCTGGACAGAGCCTCATCCAGCCTGCTCTTAAACACCCCCAGGGACGGGGCCTCGACCACCTCCCTGGACAACCCATTCCAGGCCTTCACCACTCTCACAGTGAAGAACCTCCTCCTCACATCCAGCCTGAATCTCCCCACCTCCAGCTTCATTCCATTCCCCCTAGTTCTATCACTACCTGAGATCCTGAGAAGTCCTTCCCCAGCCTTCCTGTAGGCCCCCTTCAGATACTGGAAGGCCACAATTAGGTCACCTCGGAGCCTTCTCTTCTCCAGACTGAACAGCCCCAATTCCCTCAGTCTGTCCTCATAGGAGAGGTGCTCCAGCCCTCTGATCATCCTTGTGGCCCTTCTCTGGACACGTTCCAGCACGTCCACATCCCTCTTGTAATAGGGGCTCCAGAACTGGACACAGTACTCCAGGTGGGGTCTCACCAGGGCTGAGCAGAGGGGGAGGATCACCTCCCTCGACCTGCTAGCCACACTTCTCCTGATGCAGCCCAGGATCTGATTGGCCTTGCAGGCTGCAAGTGCACACTGAGAGCTCATGTTGAGCTTTTTGTCCACCAGCACCCCCAAGTCTCTCCCCTCAGGGCTGCTTTCCAGCCAGTCACTGCCCAGCCTGTATTTGTGCCTGGGATTGCCTCGACCTAGATGCAGGACCCTGCACTTGCTCTTATTGAACTTCATGAGGTTGGCTTGTGCCCACCTCTCCAGCCTGTCAAGGTCCCTCTGGATGGCCTCCCTTCCCTCCAGCATGTCTGCTGCACCACACAGTCTGGTGTCATCAGCAAACTTGCTGAGGGTGCACTCAATG
This sequence comes from Melanerpes aurifrons, assembly GCA_011125475.1. Taxonomy (NCBI): domain Eukaryota; kingdom Metazoa; phylum Chordata; class Aves; order Piciformes; family Picidae; genus Melanerpes; species Melanerpes aurifrons. The sequence continues at coordinate 58,908 of WWNC01000233.1, forward strand.
CCACTGTCCATGTCACCCACAAAGATGTTGAACAAGACAGGTCCCAGGACTGATCCCTGAGGGACTCCGCTTGTCACTGGCCTCCACTGGGACATGGACCCATTGACAGCCACTCTCTGGGTGCGGCCATCAAGCCAGTTCCTTATCCATCTAGTGGTCCACCCATCAAACCCATGTGTCACCAGTTTGGAGACCAGGATGTGGTGCGGGACAGTGTCGAAGGCTTTGCTCAGGTCCAGGTAAATGACATCAGTTGTTCGCCCCTCATCTATTAATTTTGTCACCTGCTCATAGAAGGCCACCAGGTTGGTCAGGCAGGATTTGCCCTTGGCAAAGCCATGCTCACTGCTCCCAATCACCTCTTCACTATTCTTTTGAGCGAGTAGTGACTCCAGGAGGATCTGCTCCATGATCTTTCCAGGCACAGAGGTGAGACTGACTGGCCTGTAGTTCCCTGGTTCCTCCTTCTTACCCTTTTTGAAGATGGGGGCAATGTTTCCCCTTTTCCAGTCTGTGGGGGCTTCCCCAGACTGCCATGACTTTTGAAATATAATAGAATGGGGTTTAGCAACCTCATCTGCCAGTTCTCTCAGTATCCGTGGGTGTATCCCGTCGGGTCCCATGGACTTGAACACTTTTAGGTTCTTCAGATGATCACGAACCTCATCTGTACTTACAATGGGCAGTTCTTCCTCCCTGTCCCTGGCTTTGACTTCCATAACATCAGGAGTGTGGCTAGAGGCCCTTGCAGTGAAGACTGAGGTAAAGATTTATTAAGTACCTCAGCCATTTCCTCATCACTTGTGACCATATCACCATTTTCCTTTCTGAGGGGGCCCACACCTTCCCTAGTCGTCTGCTTCCCATTAATATACCTGTAGAAATTCTTAGTGTTCCCTTTAATCTCCCTGGCTAGATTCAATTCAAACTCTGCTTTGGCTTTCCTAACCAGGACTCTTGCTGCTTGGGCAGCTTCCTTATATTCCCCCTGTTCTAGCTGTCCTTCTCTCCACTTCCTGTAGAGTTTCCTTTTAAGTAATAGTGTGTCCAGTAGCTCCTTGCCCATCCAGGCAGGCCTCCTAGCATTCTTACCTGCTTTTCTCTTTGTTGGTATACAGAGCTCCGGGGCACAGAGGAGGTGGTCCTTGAATACTGACCAGCTGTCCTGGGTCCCTCTTCCGTCCAGGGCTTTGTCCCACGACACTTTGGCTAGCAGATCCCTGAAGTGATCAAAATCTGCACGCCTAAAGTCTAGGGTTGTGAGCTTGGAATACTTCCTCCTGATTGCCCTGAGGAGATTAAATTCAACTGCTTCATGGTCACTGCAGCCAAGGCCATCTCTGAGCCTCACATTGCTTACCAGCCCTTCCCTGTTGGTGAGAACAAGGTCCAGCATAGCACCATTTCTTGTTGGTTCCTCTACCATTTGGAGGAGGAAGTTGTCCTCTATGCAGTCCAGGAACATCCTGGATTGCTGGTGCCTTGCTGTGTTGTCCCTCCAGCAGATGTCCGGGTGGTTGAAATCACCCATGAGGACCAGGGCTTGTGACCTGGATGCCGCTTCTATTTGCCTGTGGAGGGCCTCATCTGCTTGGATCTGCTAGTCAGGTGGCCTGTAGGAGACCCCCACAGTAATATCTCCTTCCCCTGTCCTGCCTTTAATTTTAACCCATACGCTCTCAACTAGCTCATCATCCCTCCCCAGTTGGAGCTCCACTGATTCCAACTGGCTATTGACATTGAGGGCAACACCTCCTCCTCTCCTTCCCTGCCTATCCTTCCTAAAGAGTTTATATCCATCTATGCCTACATTCCAGTCATGGGATTCATCCCACCAAGTTCCAGTAACAGCCACTATGTCGTGGCATCCCAGCAGCACAGTGGCCCTTAACTCATCCTGTTTGTTGCCCAAGCTGCGCGCATTCGCATAGAAGCACTTCAGCTGGGCTGGCCCTGTCCTCCTCTTGTGCCAAATCCCCTCGATTTCCACAGAATGTCCTGGTGGATCATTCGTGGCTTGCCTCAGGGCAGCAAGTTGAGAGCCCTTACCATCTCTCATTCTCTCTGCTGCTGGTGAGCTGCCCCTCTGTTTGTCACCAGCCAGCAGGAGACTATTAACCCCTTCCCCCTTCAAATCTAGTTTAAAGCCCTATCAATGAGCCCTGCCAATTCCTGCCCCAGGATTCTTATCCCCCTCTGGGACAAGTGTGTCCCATGAGTTGTTTTCAGCTCTGGTGCCTTGAAAACCAATCCATGATTGTGGAACCCAAAGCCCTGTCGATGGCACCAGCCCCTGAGCCATGAATTGATCTGTCAGCCCTTCCTCAGTGTGTCCTCATCCATTGCTGACGTTAGAGGGATGGCTGAGAACACGACTTGAGCCCCTGATGCCTTTAGCATTTGCCCTAAAGTTCTGAAGTCTTTTTTAATAGATTGTGAGCCTCTCATTGTTACATCGTCACTGCCCACCTGAAAGACCAGCAGTGGGTAGTAGTCTGAAGGACTCACGAGGTTGGGAATTCTATGTACAACGTCTTTAACTTGGGCACCAGGGAGGCAGCTGACCGCTCTATGAAATTGGTCTGGTCTGCATATTGGGCCCTCTGTTCCCCTCAGTAGGGAGTCTCCTATGACGATGACCCTGCGAGGTTTCTTTTCTGGGTAAGTTTTGATGGCTGGCCTGAGGCAACCTGTCATATCCCAGGCAGCCAGCACCAGAACAAGAGGACACAGTCTCAGGCTGCGCCAGGGGAAGTTCTGGCTGGAGGTCAGGAGGAAGTTTTACACAGAGAGAGTGATTGTCCATTGGAATGGACTGCCCGGGGAGGTGGTGGAGTCGCCGTCACTGGAGGTGTTCAGGAGGAGACTTGACAGGGTGCTTGGTTACATGGGTTAGTTAATTAGGTGGTGTTGGGTGATAGGTTGGACGCGGTGATCTTGAAGGTCTCTTCCAACCTGGTTTATTCTATTCTATTCTATTCTATTGGTACAGCTTCTGACCTTCTTGAGTCCTCAGCCTCACCAATGACCTGTTCCTCCTTCAGAGCCTCATACCTGTTCTGTAACTGCACTGGAGGCAGCGTGCTGCTCACAGGAGCAGACTTCCTTTGTTTGCACTTCTTCCATCGGGCAGAGACCTGTTCCCATTGGCCCTGCTCATGTGGGTTACTACAGGGAGGTTGAGAATCTTGCTTCTGGGGAGGTATCAAACTCCCTGTTCCCCTAAGTGTTACCCCCTGTTCTGGTTTAGAAGAGATTACATTATGGGAATCGTCAATTTTCTGCTCACCATCTCTTCTAGCTCTTAGCCTTTCTTCTTTTAGTTTGACCACCATGCTCGTCAGATCACTGACCTGCTCACACCTGACACAGGAGCTGCTCCCTCCAGCCTCCATATCGAATGCCAGGCCCCAGCACTCACTGCAGCCACCTACCTGAACATCTGCATGCTTGTGTGTGGTCTCTGTTTGGGTGCCCACTGTCCTTCTGCTAGCCTTTGCTCTAGTGGTGACCATCTTGCAGTAACCACCCTCTCCACACGGCTTTCCCCCCCCCTCTTTTTTTCTCTTCCCCTGTCAGTGAGAAGGCTGAGCTGCGCTCCTCAAGCTGCCTCCTCTCTCTTCAGCCAAGCACTGGGTTCTGTTTGGTTTGCGCACGGTCTCCGCGGCAACCCCTCCCCCAGCTACGTCACTGCCCTCCGGCAGGTATGCAATCCGAGCCCCCTGCCCCTCCTCCTCTCTTCCTCTTCGGGAAGTCCCGAGCCACCAGCCCCTTACGTGACGCTGCAGCTCCTGATTCTGTCCCTGAATGCTTGAAGCAGCTAAAACATTTGCATTTCAAACCCTGTGTCAGACACCGCAGTTTTTCTAATCCCACTGCGAAGCTGCGCTGCCCTTAGCTCCACATCCCAGTTAGTCCCACACACAGCAGGAAGCAGGTTTGTTCCTCTACTACTTCAAAGGTTCATACCAGCAGCCCATCTATAGCTTCACAAGAGCTTTCCAATCAGTTTAAAAAAATTGAGTACTATCTACTGCTTTGGTTAAAAAAGAAAAAACCTAAAACAAGCTCAAACAACAAGAAAAAAACAATACAGAATAGAGAATTAACCTGTGATCATTTGAGGCTGTCCCTTTAAGAAAGGGGACATTGTGGCTGAATGTTTATAAATGAAAGACAGATCTAAACTAATTTCATTGGTAGATTGGTAGAAAGCACCTTTGAACTGGGAGTACAGCAGAGACTCCTGGGCAGTCTTGCACTTCTCCCCCTTCCTGTTGGCAGCTCACAGCCTCTGGGCTTTCGGCCAGACTGACCTTGAGCAAAGATAAGGCCTCTACTAACACATATTACTTCTTCTAATTAACAAATTATTCCTTTTTCTCTCTTTCTAACCCTCTTTGGGGAAAAAGGGGGGAGAAGGGGGTACAGGGGGAAACCCTCCCTCCATACGGGGGAAGGGAATCTCATTTCTGTGTTACTTTGTTTTATATTTCTGTATATATTGTAAATACTGTAAATTCTGTATATAAACCTGCATTCCCTAAACTGCTTTGTAAATATAGCACATTCCTTTGCTAATCCGGCTGTGGGTTTTTTTTCCCTTTCAATTTTTCTTCCCTTTACTTATGGGGGGGGGGAAGAAGGCTTTGCGGCCTTCCACTTCAACCCTCGACATAACCAGGTTAAAAAGACCTTCGATATCATCAAGTCCAACCTAGGATAGGATAGGATAGGATAGGATAGGATAGGATAGGATAGGATAGGATAGGATAGGATAGACCAGGTTGGAAAAGACCTTTGAGATCGTTGAGTCCAACCTTTCACCCGACACGATCTAATCAACTAAACCATGGCACCAAGTGCCTCATCCAGTCTCCTCCTAAACACCTCCAGTGATGGTGACTCCACCACCTCCCTGGGCAGCACATTCCAATGGTAAATCACTCTTTCTATGAAGAACTTCTTCCTAATGTGAGCGTTTGAGGCTGCCCCCTTAAGAAAGGGAATATTGTAGTCGGATGTTGGTAAACACACAAGTCATCCATGATTGTGACATTTGTGCTGCTATTAAGCAGGCAAAACGACTTAAGCCCTTGTGGTATGGTGACAGATGGTCCAAGTACAAGTATGGTGAAGCTTGGCAGATTGACTACATCACTCTACCACGTTCTTGTTCTGGTAAGCAATACGTGCTTACTATGGTAGAGGCAAACACTGGATGGTTGGAAACTTATCCAGTTCCACATGCAACTGCACGCAACACCATTCTCGGTCTGGAGAGACAGATCCTGTGGAGACACGGGACTCCAGAGAGGATTGAGTCAGACAATGGAACTCATTTCAAGAACAACCTTGTAAAGAACTGGGCAAAAGAGCACGGTATTGAGTGGATATTCCACATTCCCTACTATGCACCAGCTTCAGGGAAGATTGAACGCTACAACGGTTTGTTGAAGACCACTCTTAAAGCCATGAGGGGTGGATCTTTGAAAAACTGGGAAAAACATTTCGCACAAGCAACCTGGCTGGTAAATAGTAGAGGTTCAGTGAACCGAGCTGGACCTGCACATTCAGATTTGCTACGGAAAGTAGAAGGTGATAGAGTTCCTGTTGTTAGAGAAAAGAATCTTTTAGGTAAAACTGGGTGTTTTCTCCCTCAGGAGAGGCTAAACCTGTCCGAGGGGTGGTTTCAGCTGAAGGTCCGGGTCACACTTATTGGGTAATGCAAGAGAATGGTGAAATTCAGTGTATTCCGCAAAGGAATTTAACTTTAGCTGAAAGAGGTTAATTTCAACCTGTTGTACAGCTACACCGCGCCCAAAGGAAAAGTCAATGAGGAATCTACGGTGCACGAACCCTGAGATCCCTGAGTCAACTAAGAGACCCTGAGAATCCCTGTTTCCCTTTTCTTTGCTTCGTCGGTGAAGAAATGAACTGTTTTCCATTTTTTCTCATTTTCTGATTTTCTTGGACTTTTGAATCATCTACATCTGAGCATAGCTGGAATGGACTATGAACTTTACTTACAAACTGTAAATATCGTTTTGGATTGGATGGACAGTATGAACAGCCAATGGAATTGTTTAGAAGGGGTGGACTGTGACCGTTTGAGGCTGTCCCCTTAAGAAAGGGAATATTGTAGTCAAATGTTGGTAAACGAAAAGACGGATCTAAACTAATTTCATTGGTAGATTTGGGAGGAAGCACCTTCTGAACTGGGAGTGCAGCAGAGTTTCCTCGGAATTCCTGCACTTTTGTCTTCAGTCTTTCTTCCGCTCCTCCTTTGGGCAGCAGCTCTCTGTGCTGGGCTTTCGGCCAAGGCTTGACCTTGAAACTGATGAACTGCAAGGCCTGTATTAACTGCTTTCCAATTAACACATAACTGCTTCTAACTTTTTCCTCTTTTCTCTCTTTTCTAACCCGCTCTGGGGAAAAGGGGAGAGAGGGGGAAGCAGAGGTGGGGAACCCCTTCAGCAGAGGGGGGAACTCTCATTTCTGTGCTACTTTGTTATATATTTCTGTATATAATGTAAGTATTGTAAATTTGTATATATTTCCCTGCGTGTCCCTGCTTTGTAAATCTACAGCACCCATTGCTTTGCTAATTCAGCTGTGAGTTTTTTTTTCCCTTTCCCTTCAATTTTTCCTTCCCTTTACAGGGGGGAGGGAGGAGGCTTTTTGGCCTTACCCTTCCAACCCTACGACACCTAACATCCAGCCTAAACCTCCCCAGGCACAGCTTGAGACTGTGTCCTCTTGTTCTGGTGTTGGTTGTCTGGGAGAATAGACCAACCCCACCTGGCTACAACCTCCCTTCAGGTAGTTGTAGACAGCAAGAAGGTCTCCCCTCAGCCTCCTCTTCTCCAGGCTTAGCAACCTCAGCTCCCTCAGCCTCTCCTCATAGGGCTGTGCTCCAAACCCCTCCCCAGCTTTGTTGCCCTTCTCTGGACACGTTCCAGCAACTCAACATCTTTCCTAAACTGAGGGGCCCAGAACTGGACACAGAACTCAAGGTGAGGCCTAACCAGTGCTGGGTACAGGGCCAGAATGACCTCCCTGCACTTCTCATGGCCTCAGGTTGCAGCAGTTCCTGCTTGTTCTGTCCACCAGGAAGAATGTGCAGTTTTCTGTCAAACACCTAGGGCATTCTGAGGCCACCAGGAAATCACAGGGTTTGACTCCATGCAGGGAATTCACAGCACTGGGGGGGGGGGGGGGGGGCAGGGTTCATGCAGAGGCTGAACCTCAGCCTGGAGGTCAGGAGGAAGTTTTACACAGAGAGAGTGATTGCCCATTGGAACGGGCTGCCTGGGGAGGTGGTGGAGTCGCCGTCACTGGAGGTGTTCAGGAGGAGACTTGACAGGGTGCTTGGATAGATGGGTTAGTTGATTAGGTGGTGTTGGGTGATAGGTTGGACGTGATGATCTTGAAGGTCTCTTCCAACCTGGTTTATTCTATTCTATTCTATTCTATTCTATTCTATTCTATTCTATTCAACAACTGATGCTTCTAAACCACCTTTAAATATGAACTACTCCCAGCTTTGTCCATAAGTCTGGAGAGAGATCATGAGCAAAGAGTAGTGGAAGAGAGACACAAATCTTAATGCAATGACTCAAAGCATGGCTCAAGGATAAAGAAAGGTTCTCTGCAGGTGCCAACCTGTTGGGTAGGTTTTCTGACTCATCCCACTGAGAGAGGTGGCCAACCTCTCACTTCTCTGCCCAGACCACAGTTTGCTCAGGGCAGCTCCCACGTCACACTACGGACAGGGAGGCAACGCTGGGGAAGGGACTGCCTGGAAATGTGCATCCCAGGCCAGTGGCAGTGACTGGGACCAACATTCCCAAAACATGCAGGTGTCGGTCTGTGTGGTCTGTGCGGTCTGTGCAGCCTTAAGCACTCCTGCTTTCTAAGCAAAAAGTGTTGAACTTGGTAAACTAAACACCATCACCTGAAGCTTTGAACACTTTGTGCCTCACAAACTTTAGAGAAGGCTGTTTGCTGTTTTGCTTAGTCTGTGAGCAGGGGTAAGAGCTTAAACTGGGAGTTAATGATCCACAGACACCACTGATGGGAGCAGGCAGTGTTTCTCTGAAGGAGCAATAATGCAACATCAGGCATCTCCCGTAATAATAAACAGACTCTGGTAATCTGAGCTAGACAGTTCCAGTTCCACACACAAGCTGTTTTCAAAGCAGACACACTCACTCTTCTCCCAGCATCTGAAGCCTCACTGGGGGCTGCTGCACAGAAAAAAGGCAGGAGGGAGAACCCTGCAACGGCCCCGAAGCTCCTGCAGAAAGAAAGCTCTCCTGCTCCCTCCACACCCACAGTGCCTTTCTCTCTCAGGCTGCAAACTCTTCCGAGTGAGGGGTAAAGACCAAGAAAGTCATCAGGGGTGACTTTGGAAGGGGAAAAGCTTAATTTGGCAATCAAAGTGTTTATAAAGGCTACACTCAGCATTCACACACATTGGCATAAACAGCAGCAGAACTGGTCTGTCCACGGCTGAACTTGATGGGATGGTTGTGACTCACACCAGTAAGGACCAGCAGTCCTCTGGTATCTCCAGATTTCAGCAAGGTCAGCTGTCCCATGGCAAGACTTGCAACTCACTGACCCCAGAATGCTGCCTTAAGTAACTCCATTCTAACACAGATCTGGCTCAACAGAGCAATAGAAAATGGATGTTGTAGATGAAAGGAGATGCTTTCTCCAAGGTAAGGCCTTCCAAGGATTTTCCTGTGAAAACAGGGACACAGCAAGATTGGAACCTTGCTAACAAGGACACTTGATGACAATTAAACAGCATCCATGTTTCCCTGCTTGCTGGCACGGCAAGAGACAGCTTGATGCCTGCCCTGTAGCAGAGGCTGTGCTCCATCAGCCCCTGCAGAAAACAGCTCAGAGACTTGGATCTGTGTTTTGGCAGATGCAGTGTGAGAGGAACCAACTGCTAGCTATAGCTTAACCCTTCACAAGTGGCTGGATACAAACCAGGGACCTCATCCATCCTGTTGGAGCCAGGGACTTCCCTGTTGGGACCTGGCAGCATCTCTCCCTGCCTTAGCTACTGGTGCAAGGCAGAACCACCCCCAGCAAGAAGTGCTGCAGCACCAGAGGCACCACTTCAGCCATAAAATCTCCTTGATAGGGCTGCATGAACAGCATGCCACCACCACTATGGCCAGGTGGTCAGACCTGCTCTGCTTTTCCACAGCCCCTGCCCATCTGCACCAGCAAGGTCTCTCTTGGGTTGCCGCCTCACCAGCACCTCAGGATTGCTCGTTGGAAAGGCATAAAGTATATTCTGAACAATTCATTTAATACACCCCCAGGCTGGCTTCAATAAGGCAGCTGCAACAATCACAAATTCTCTTTGAGAACAAATCTTCTGCACCTTGTGCTTTTGGTTTCTCACTGCAGGCTGGACCTCACAAGCCTTTATTCTCCTGTTCGGAGGCACAACTTAAGGCTGCCTTGAAGCATCTGCCAAAGGCTGTGGGGCCTCAGCCCTTATGTCGCTGAACAAGGGCCCCATCCTTTGATGTCAAGATACACTAAACAGCCAGCAAAACATGTAACAAAGACCTGATACAGCACAGAGAGGCTACCAGAACAGCAAGGAATAAGCAAAACTCCTCTTTCCAAGGAGCAGTAGGAAAGGCTATGAAGAGGAAGCTAACAGCTTGCTTTCTGAAAACACAGTTATTCACAACTAGATTCTTCAGTTCAGTAAGGACAATTCTAGGGTCCTGCATCTGGGAAGGAATCACTCCAGGCACCAGTACAGATTAGGGGATGTCCTGCTGGAAAGCAGCTGCATGGAGCTTAGAGTCCTAGTGGACACTAAGTTATCCATGGGACAGCAATGTGCTCTTGCGGCTAAGAAAGCCAATGGTATCCTGGGGTGCATCCAAGAAAACTGTGGCCAGCAGGTCCAAGGAGGTTCTCCTCCCCCTCTACTCTGCCCTAGTGAGAACACACCTGAAATAGTGTGTCCAGTTTGGGGCTCCCCAGTTCAAGAGAGATGGAAAGAGTCCAACACAGAGCCACAAGGATGATTAAGGGACTTGAACATCTCTGCTGTGAAGAAAGACTGAGTGATCTAGGGCTCTTTGGTTAAGAGAAGAGAAGGCTGAGAATGGATCTTATTAATGTCTATAAATATCTGAGGGGTGGATGCCAAGATGAAGGTGCCAGGCTCTTTTCAACGATGCCCAATGATAGGACAAGAAACAATGGGTATAAGCAGGAAGACAGGAAGTTTCACTTCAACACAAGGAGAAAATTCTGTGCTGTGTGGGTGGCAGAGCCCAGGAACAGGCTTCCCAGAGAGGCTGTGCAGTCATCTTCTCTGGAGACTTTCAAAACTCACCTGGATGTGTTCCTGCGTGGCCTCCCCTAGGTGATCCTGCTTCAGCAGGGGTCTTGGACTAGATGATCTCTAGAGGTCCTTTTCAACCCCTAAGCTTCTACGATTCTATGATGATTTTTAATGGGAAACATGATGAAGACATGGAGGCTTTTTCATTTTCTCAGTAGAGGCAATGGCTACTAAAGATCTTGCATGAGCCACACTGGCATTTGCTCAGGCCAGCCTATAGACATTTTTTTCATTCCCATTTTAGCTGCTGGCTTCATAATCAAATCTCACTGTGACATCCATTAAAAGTTCACCACAACAAAGAGTTTTTCCAAAGTTCTGTACCACAGCATACCACAGAGTGGGTGGATTATAATTTTTAAGCACTGAATATCACCACAAGGTCATTTCCACAACTCCCCTTTGCTTAGTGCCAGTTTTACGTTACTGGCTCAGAACTCAGCCTCTGGAGAGCTTCATTTGTGCTTCATCCCATAAATACTCCCATGGACAATAAGTGTACAAGTCATTTTTCCCTGCCTGTGTGCCTCTGCTGCATTTCATAATGCAAACCAAGACCCGGCCTGTATCAGGAATAGTGTGGCCAGCAGGGGCAGGGAGGTCATTCTGGCTGTGTACTCAGCACTGGTAAGGCCACACCTTGAGTTCTGTGTCCAGTTCTGGGCCCCTCAGATTAGGAAATATGTTGACTTGCTGGAATGTGTCCAGAGAAAGGCAACAAAGCTGGGGAGGGGGTTGGAGCACAGCCCTGTGAGGAGAGACTGAGGGAGCTGGGGGTGCTTAGCCTGGAGAAGGAGAAGCTCAGGGAGGACCTTATTGCTGTCTACAACTACCTGAAAGCAGACGGTAGGCAGGTGGGGGATTGGTCTCTTCTCCCAGGTAACCAGCACCAGAACAAGAGGGCACAGTCTCAAGCTGTACCAGGGGAGGTTCAGGCTGAATGTGAGGAAGAAATTCTTCCCAGAGAGACTGGCCATTGGAATGTGCTGCCCAGGGAGGTGGTGGAGTCACTGTCACTGGAGGTATTCAGGAAGAGTTTTGATGGGGCACTTGGTGCTATGGTTTAGCTGATTAGATGGTGTTGGATGATAGGTTGGACTTGATGGTGAAGTCACCATCGCTGGAGGCGTTAAAAAAAGGACTGGATGTGGCACTTGGAGCCATGGTTTAGTTGTCATGAGGTGTTAGGTATTAGGTAATAGGTTGGACTTGATGATCTCTGAGGTCTTTTCCAACCTAGCTGATTCTGTGACTCTGTGAACTCAAACTTGGGTGTAGAAACTGATGTAGAGCAGTGCAGGATTTGGTTCAGTAACACAGAAATGCAACAAAGACAGAAGGTGCTGGAGGTGTTCAAGAGGGGATTGGACGTGGCACTTCGTGCCATGGTTTAGCAGTCATCACAGTATCACTAAGGTTGGAAGAGACCTCGAGGATCATCGAGTCCAACCTTTCACCACAGATCTCATGACTAGACCATGGCACCTAGTGCCACGTCCAGTCCCCTCTTGAACACCTCCAGGGATGGTGACTCCACCACCTCCCTGGGCAGCCCATTCCAATGATGAACAACTTGCTCGGTGAAGAACCTTGTCCTTACCTCAAGTCTAAACCTCCCCTGGCGCAGCTTGAAACTGTGTCCCCTTGTTCTGGTGCTGTTTGACTGGGCGAAGAGATCAAACCCTCCTGGCTACAACCACCTTTCAGGTAGTTGTAGAGGGCAATGAGATCTTGGGTCATGAAGTCTTGGGTGACAGGTTGGACTTGATATTTGAGATCTCTACCAACCTTATTGATTCTATGATTCTATGCTTGTGGGCAGCAAAGTTGGAGCAGCAAAGAGCTGTCAGGCCTGAGACTGGCCCAGCCAAAGGGACAGAGCCATCAGCACAGCCTTTCAGAGGCACAATGCACGGCAGAGCTGGCAGGTATCCTCGGCTCTTGCTGACAATAAACTACTTTCTATGCAAACTGCTCAGCCCTGCCGGCCGCAGCCAAAAGCAGCACAGCTTTTCGGAAACACGCCTGCCCTCCCTCCTCTGTCCCTTTAATCTACAGTTTTGATGGTGGTGGTTTCAGGTTTTGAAGAGTTGGTTTCACACACACACCCTTTCAACTTAGCTGCATTATCTCGCTCACTGTGAAATTTTCCTACAGCAAACACCAAAGAGAAATATTTTGGGGGAAGAAAAAAGCTGGACCAAGTACAAGCTCCCAAGTTATACTAGCAGCAGAGGAGCAGTGCTAACCTCCCATGCTAAGTCAGCAGCAGAGGAGCAGTGCTAAGCGCCCGTGCTAAGCTCGCAGCAGAGGAGCAGTGCAACGCTCCCATGCTAAGCCCGCAGCAGAGGAGCAGTGTTACGCTCCCGTGCTAAGCTCGCAGCAAAGGAGCAGTGCTAAGCTCCCGTGCTCAAGTCGCAGCTGAGGAGCAGTGCTAAGCTCCCATGCCAAGCTAGCAGCAGAGGAGCAGTGCTAAGTGCCCCTGTTAAGCCCGCAGCAGAGGAACAGTGCTAAGTGCCCGTGCTAAGCTCGCAGCAGAGGAGCAGTGCAACTCTCCAATGCTAAGCCCGCAGCAGAGGAACAGTGTTATGCTCCCGTGATAAGCTCGCAGCAGAGTAGCAGTGCAACGTTCCCGAGCTAAGCCCGCAGCAGAGGAGCAGCGCTCAGTTCCCGTGCCAAGCATGCAGCAGAGGAGCAGCGCTAAGCTCCCGTGCTAAGCTAACCGCAGAGGAGCAGCACTAAGCTCCCGTGCCACGCTCGCAGCAGAGGAGCAGTGCTAAGCGCCCCTGCTAAGCTCGCAGCAGAGGAGCAGCGCTAAGCTCCCGTGCAAAGCGCGCAGCAAAGGAGCAGAGCTAAGCTCCCGTGCAAAGTTTGCAGCAGAGGAGCAGCGCTAAGCTCCCGTGCAAAGCTCGCAGCAGAGGAGCAGCGCTAAGCTCCCGAGCTAAGGCCGCAGAAGAGGAGCACTGTTAAGACCCCATGCTAAACGCACAGCTGAGGAGCAGCACTAAGCTCCCGTGCTAAGCGCGCAGCAGAGGAGCAGCGCTAAGCTCCCGTGCTAAGGCTGCAGCAGAGGAGCAGCGCTAAGCTCCTGAGCTAAGCATGCAGCAGAGGAGCAGCGCTAAGCTCCCGAGCTAAGCATGCAGCAGCAGAGGAGCAGCGCTAAGCTCCCGTGCAAAGCATGCAGCAGCAGAGGAGCAGCGCTAAGCTCCCGTGCAAAGCATGCAGCAGCAGAGGAGCAGCGCTAAGCTCCCGTGTAAAGCATGCAGCAAGGAGCAGCGCTAAGCTCCCGTGCAAAGCATGCAGCAGCAGAGGAGCAGCGCTAAGCTCCCGTGTAAAGCATGCAGCAAGGAGCAGCGCTAAGCTCCCGTGCAAAGCATGCAGCAGCAGAGGAGCAGCGCTAAGTTCCCGTGCAAAGCATGGAGCAGCAGAGGAGCAGCGCTAAAGCTCCCGTGCAAAGCATGCAGCAGAGGAGCAGCGCTAAGCTCCCGTGCTAAACTCTCAGCTGAGGAGCAGCGCTAAGCGCCCCTGCTAAGCTCCCGTGCTAAACTCTCAGCTGAGGAGCAGCGCTAAGCGCCCCTGCTAAGCTCACAGCAGAGGAGCAGCGCTAAGCTCCCGTGCAAAGCATGCAGCTACGGAGCAGCGCTAAGCTCCCGTGCTAAACTCTCAGCTGAGGAGCAGCGCTAAGTGCCCCTGCTAAGCTCCCGTGCTAAACTCTCAGCTGAGGAGCAGCGCTAAGCGCCCCTGCTAAGCTCACAGCAGAGGAGCAGCGCTAAGCTCCCGTGCAAAGCATGCAGCTACGGAGCAGCGCTAAGCTCCCATGCCAAGCCCGCAGCAGAGGAGCAGCGCTAAGCTCCCGAGCAAAGCTTGCAGCAGAGGAGCAGCGCTAAGCTCCCGTGGAAAGCTCGCAGCAGAGGAGCAGCGCTAAGCTCCCGTGGAAAGCATGCAGCAGCAGAGGAGCAGCGCTAAGCTCCCGTGCAAAGCATGCAGCAGCAGAGGAGCAGCGCTAAGCTCCCGTGCAAAGCATGCAGCAGCAGAGGAGCAGCGCTAAGCTCCCGTGTAAAGCATGCAGCAAGGAGCAGCGCTAAGCTCCCGTGCAAAGCATGCAGCAGAGGAGCAGCGCTAAGCTCCCGTGCAAAGCATGCAGCAAAGGAGCAGCGCTAAGCTCCCGTGCTAAGCCAGCAGCAGAGGAGCAGCGCTAAGCTCCCGTGCAAAGCATGCAGCAGAGGAGCAGCGCTAAGCTCCCGTGCTAAGCCAGCAGCAGAGGAGCAGCGCTAAGCTCCCGTGCAAAGCATACAGCAGAGGAGCAGCGCTAAGCTCCCGTGCAAAGCATGCAGCAGAGGAGCAGCGCTAAGCTCCCGTGCAAAGCATGCAGCAGAGGAGCAGCGCTAAGCTCCTGTGCAAAGCATGCAGCAGAGGAGCAGCGCTAAGCTCCCGTGCAAAGCATGCAGCAGCAGAGGAGCAGCGCTAAGCTCCCGTGCAAAGTTTGCAGCAGAGGAGCAGCGCTAAGCTCCCATGCAAAGCATGCAGCAGCAGAGGAGCAGCGCTAAGCTCCCGTGCAAAGCATGCAGCAGCAGAGGAGCAGCGCTAAGCTCCCGTGCTAAACTCTCAGCTGAGGAGCAGCGCTAAGTGCCCCTGCTAAGTTCACAGCAGAGGAGCAGCGCTAAGCGCCCCTGCTAAGTCCACAGCAGAGTAGAAGTGCAACGCTCCCGTGCAAAGCTCGCAGCAGAGGAGCAGCACTAAGCTACCGTGCAAAGTTCGCAGCACAGGAGCAGTGCTAAGCGCCCAAGCTAAGGTCGCAGAAGAGGAGCAGTGTTAAGACCCCATGCTAAATGCACAGCTGAGGAGCAGCGCTAAACTCCCAAGCTAAGCCCACAGCAGAGGAGCAGCGCTAAGCTCCCGTGCTAAGCCCGCAGCAGAGGAGCAGCGTTAAGCTCCCGTGCCAAGCTCGCAGCAGAGGAGCAGCGCTAAGCTCCCGTGCCAAGCTCGCAGCAGAGGAGCAGCGCTAAGCTCCCGTGCCAAGCGCGCAGCAGAGGAGCAGCGCTAAGCTCCCGTGCAAAGCTTGCAGCAGAGGAGCAGCGCTAAGCTCCCGTGCCAAGCATGCAGCAGAGGAGCAGCGCTAAGTTCCCGTGCAAAGCTCGCAGCAGAGGAGCAGCGCTACGCTCCCGTGCTAAGCCCGCAGCAGAGGAGCAGCGCTATCTCCCGAGCTAAGTCCGCAGCAGAGGAGCAGCGCTCAGCTCCCGTGCCAAGCTCGCAGCAGAGGAGCAGCGCTAAGCTCCCGTGCAAAGCTTGCAGCAGAGGAGCAGCGCTAAGCTCCAGTGCAAAGCATGCAGCAGCAGAGGAGCAGCGTTAAGCTCCCGTGCAAAGCATGCAGCAGCAGAGGAGCAGCGCTAAGCTCCCGTGCTAAGCCAGCAGCAGAGGAGCAGCGCTAAGCTCCCGTGGAAAGCATGCAGCAGCAGAGGAGCAGTGCTAAGCTCCCGTGCTAAGCTAGCCGCACAGGAGCAGCACTAAGGTCCAGCGCCACGCTCGCAGCAGAGGAGCAGTGCTAAGCTCCCATGCTAAGCTAGCTGCACAGGAGCAGCACTAATCTCCTGCACCACGCTCGCAGCAGAGGAGCAGTGCTAAGCTCCCGTGCTAAGCTAGCCGCACAGGAGCAGCACTAAGCTCCTGCACCACGCTCGCAGCAGAGGAGCAGTGCTAAGCTCCCGTGCTAAGCTAGCCGCACAGGAGCAGCACTAAGGTCCTGCGCCACGCTCGCAGCGGAGGAGCACCGCTAAGCTCCCGTGCCAAGCTCGCAGCAGAGGACCAGTGCCAAACTCCCATGCTAAGTCAGCAGCAGAGGAGCAGCGCTAAGCTCCCGTGCTAAGGCCGCAGCAGAGGAGCAGCGCTAAGCTCCCGTGCTAAGCATGCAGCAGAGGAGCAGCGCTAAGCTCCCGTGCTAAGCATGCAGCAGAGGAGCAGTGCTAAGCTCCCGTGCTAAGCATGCAGCAGAGGAGCAGTGCTAAGCTCCCGAGCTAAGCTAGCAGCACAGGAGCAGTGCTAAGCTCCCGAGCTAGGCTAGCAGCACAGGAGCAGTGCTAAGGTCCCGAGCTAGGCTAGCAGCACAGGAGCAGTGCTAAGCTCCCGAGCTAGGCTAGCAGCACAGGAGCAGTGCTAAGCTCCCGTGCTAAGCTCGCAGCAGAGGCGCAGCCCTAAGCTCCCGTGCTAAGCTCGCAGCAGAGGCGCAGCCCTAAGCTCCCGTGCGAAGCTCGCAACAGAGGCGCAGCCCTAAACTCCCGTGCAAAGCATGCAGCAGAGGAGCAGCGCTAAGCTTCTGTCGTGGGGTGGAAGGGTAAGGCCAAGAAGCCTCCTCCCTTCCCCCTTGTAAAGTAAAGGGAAAGAAAATTGAAGGGAAAGGGAAAAAAAACCTCACAGCTGAATTAGCAAAGCAGTGGAGCTGTATATTTACAAAGCAATGTGGGATATGCAGGGGAATATATACAAATTTACAATATGTACAATATATACAAAGATATACAACAGAGTAACACAGAAATGGGAGTCCCTCCCTTGCTGAGGGGGTTCCCCACCTCCGCTCTCCCCCCACTCTCCCCCTCTTCCCCAGAGCAGGTTAGAAAAGAGAGAGAAAGAGGAAAAAAAAAAATTAGAAGCAGTTTGTGTTAATTGGAAAGGAGTTAATACAGGCCTTATCAGGTTTGTCAGTTTGATCACTTTTTTCCTCAGATGTTCCTCTTTGTCCCTGCTTCAGGCCCTGTTGATAGTCAAGGTGACAGTTTCCCACCCATCCATACAACAGCATTCAGTATTTTTAGCCTAATCTCTGCTTCCATTTCTCAGGGGTATCGTAACTCTTCTACTGGCACTCTCATTTCATTAACATCTCACCCGTTACAAATGGAAGGTCTGGACACTCTTGATGTTATCTCTGCTGCTTGGCAGCTGCTGACTGCCAGCCGTGATTTCCACTGCACCCCGGCACGGTGCATGTCCCCTGACAGAGCTCTTGCCTGTTTTCTTCTGCCCTGTGACGTGCCTAAAATGGGACCATTTCCTCATACTGGCCAGCAAACCCTGCTTTTACCTCCCACTGCTGCTGTGGCTGCTGCAAAGGTGGATTTTACAGAATTAATCAGGTTGGAAAAGACCTTCGAGATCATCGAGTCCAGCCTATCACTCAACACCATCTAATCGACTAAACCATGCAACCAAGCACCTCATCCAGGCTCTTCCTAAACACCTCCAATGATGGTGACTCCACCACCTCCCTGGGCAGCACATTACAATGGCCAATCTCTCTTTCTACGAAGAACTTCTTCCTAACATCCAGCCTAAACCTCCCCTAGCACAGTTTGAGACTGTGTCCTCTTGTTCTGTAATAAGACAAGAAGCAACAGGTTCAAGCTTGAACATAGAAGGTTTCACCTCAACATGAAGAGAAACTTCTTTACAGGGAGGGTGACAGAGCACTGGAACAGCCTGCCCAGGGAGACTGTGGAGTCTTCTCCGTCTCTCCTGTGCAGACTACCCTAAGTGATCCTGCTTTGGCAGGAGGGTTAGACCTTATGATCTCTGGAGGTCCCTTCCACCCTCTAATATACTGTGATACTGTCACCTCCATAGATTACCTAGTCCAACCCCCCTGCCAAATCAGGATCACCTAGGGCACGTCACACAGGAACACATCCAAGCAGGTTTTGAAAGTCTCCAGGGAAAGAGTCCCACAACCTCTCTAGGCACCCTGTGCCTCCTGTGTTCTAGCTTGCACCTGTTTTTCCTCGTCCTATAACTGGGCACCACCAAAAAGAGACTGACACCATGGTTTAGTAGTCATGAGGTGTTGGGTGACAGGTTGGACTTGATGATCTTTGAGGTTTTTTCCATCCTTATTGATTCTATGAGTCTATCTGGACATCCATCCCACAGATATTTATAGAGAGATGATGGACAATAAGTCCCTCTCCCTAACATCCTCAGGGCAGCTCATCTCCCTAGTCCAAGCTCATTCCCATCACTTCTCAGCCATGCTCCTTGCCCTGCTCCCTGCAAGGGATGTGAGGCAATCCCACAGTGCATTTAGACTCCCTGCTCTTGCCTTTTTCTTCATTTCACACCAAAACTCTCACCAAGCTCCTCCTCGACCTCTTCAGCACAACTCACCAAGCTTCCCTGCTCCTGGCGATCCAAAAAGCACTGTTCAAAAACTTCCCCAGGCCACTGTCCAAATCATGGGCTAGGGATGAAACCAACAGAAAAGGCCCCTCTGAGTTGAGAACAGAAGCTAAACAGAAAACCAGAGGACAAGAATCAGAGCATGCTGGAGGTGCTCATCCCACAAGGCAGCCAGGTAATCCCAGGCAACGGTATCAAACCCCCACATTGAGATTTTCTTCTGTCATGGTAGACAGCAAGGAAGAAAAAAAATAAATTAGCAACAATGAATTAAAAATAACCTAACATTGATTTTTCCACCAGTAGCAGTGCTACTTTTTGTACAGTTCTAAGGCCCTGTGGCTGCTTCAACCTTGAAATCAAGCCTTAGGTTGCTGAAAAAGCAGTAATTGAGATCCTCACTCTTGCCAAATAGATCTTTTTTTCATGAAAGGCTTGGGTAATGTGTTGGACTAAGAGCCTAATTCTCAGGAGGAGGCATTTACCTTCTAAAATGCAGGGTGGGGGGAAAGTGCTGCATTCCAAAGCCATGTGGCAGGGGCAAATATTTGGGGTTTGATTGAGTCTTTCTTTTTGCTTTGGAGCTGAACATTGCAGGGGGGGTGGAACTAGATGGTCCTTGAGGTCTCTTCGAACCCTAACAATTCTATGATTCACTGTTCCTTCCTCTACACTGATATGCTTCACTCCTAATTCTGAGCTAGCATGGTGGGAGGAAAGACGATTTTGGGTCATCTGAAGTGTTTTAGTCAGCCTGGAATAAAACATTTTATTTTGGTTTAGTTTGCCCTCTTTTACACTTTTAGCTAAATATAATTCTGCAGAACTAAAATCAGTCTGAATATATCATCAAGACATACTGGAAAAAGAAACACAGAAGCACTCCAAAATCTCTAAGATTATCAGGTTCTGTCTTCTACCCAGCACCTCCATGACCACTAGACCACATCCCAGAAAGTGTCACCTCTGTAGCTTTGCCTGCACAATCAGCATTGCATTTACCCTGCAAGCCAAAGGCTGTTTGCACCTGCTTCACCCACCCAAACACCAGTGGGACCAGCAACGGGCCAAGGCTGGGGAGAACTTCAGCAGACTTGCAGCCAAAAGCAGTAGCTCCCAGCACGGTACTGGAGGGCAGGAGTCTCTGCAGGGTTTTAAACTAGGAGAGATTTATACTAGATCCAAGGAAGTAATTTTTTCACAATGAGGGTAGTGGAACACTGGCACAGGTTGCCCAGAGAGGTGGCAGATGCCCCATCCCTGGAAACATTCCAGGAGTCAGGTTGGATGGGGCTCTGATCAACCTGACCTAGTTAAAGATGTCCCTGCTCCTCTGCAGGGGCACTGAACTGGATGACTTCAAAGGTCCAAACCATTCTGTGACTCTATGAAACCCACTTCCAATGCAGCAAGGTGAGTTCCCCAGGTGGAGAGCAGAATCCATGCAGAGTAGACTCCTCCACCTCTCTCCCACTCCTCCATGACAGCTCCCACTGCAGCCTCTGCCACCCACAGCCAGCCAGGCTCAGAGTGGCTCCTTCAGGCTGAAAAAGCTGGAAGGCTGAAGCAGGCTGCCCTGAAGGCCATGGCCCTTGGCCTGTCTGGGCTCAGAAGGCTGCAGAGAAGCAGCAAAGGGCTCAGCAGAGACTCTGAGCTGATCCTGTTCCCTCAGTGAGTTGATGATGGAAGGAACAAGCCCCCGCTGTGTCCCTCCAGTGAGCTGGGTGTTGTAAGCACTAAAAATAAGCCACCTCTTTCAGGAAAGAAAGAAGGTAAAGAAAGACTGTCATAAGCCCTGGCTCCCAGGCTGATATCTGAACACCAGAGCGCTCTGATGATAGGAGAGTCATCACAAAAGAGCAGAAGGGTTTTTTTCATGCCTTTCTCCACAGAAGATAAAGGAAAAAATGGATCTTACAAAAAAAAAAAAAAACCACAACATGAAGAAGGGAAAAGGGAGCTTTTGTGTCTGGATTCAATACAAACATGTTTTTCAAGTGAAAAAGAACTATTTCTCCCTTCCCTTTGCCTTACAACCCTTGTGCTTCCCTACAACACCACCACCACATAAATCTGTAACTGTTATTTGTTCAGTCATTATTATTTACTGCTTCCATAGTGCTGGAAACACAGGAGACACTTTCCACCCAGGAAACAAGGTCTCAGTCCCAGAGAATACAGCAGCTTTGCTATTTAACACTGCTGTAGGATGCTGGATTTGCTCCCTAAGAGCACTCTCTATGTGCTGTGAAAGTCAGGAGACCCCACTGACAGACTTGGAGGGATATGCAGGAGGACAGGCTGGGTTCCTTCAGCACTCTCAATCTCCCAGGCCTTGCACCAAGCTGTCTGGTGTAGCTATCTGCTGTGCTGGCATAGGTGGAATTGCAGTGCAGCTAGGATAGAAACGGGGGATAAAACAGCATTAAATGAGAGTGTGGAGGAGATGGGAAATGTGAAATGAGCAGTCAGGGACACAGGTGTAAATTTTAGCCTTGCATCAGATGGGCAATATTCCTCTCCTGCTGTACCTGCTCAGAAAACCCACCAGAGTCAGCTTTCATCAGAGGTAAGAACATGCTGAAGGGCAGCCACTCGCCTCATAACTGGGGCTGTGCCTTCTTCCCTCCCAAACCAAACTTCCTGCACTATTTCATCTCTTTCCTTCACAGGTGTGAAGAGGTTATTAAATTTATGAATATGAAATATGAATTATGAAAATATAATTTTTATTAATTATCAAACTATTAATAACCGATGAATCACCAACTTATATACATGTTCTAGTGCACGTTCGTGAAATACATTCCACAACTGGCTTAGTGTTATGATTATAAAGTAATTGAACTATCTATAAACCGTTTCTATATTTATATAACGAATGGTGCAGTTCTGCCGCTTGGCCACTAGATGGAGACTCGGCGGGACGCGGGCGGCTTCTGGCTATACACAGCAATATTACAATCTTTCTATGCGTCAGCGCTTACTCTGCTAGACGCGGATACTTTGAACTGAGTGCTAGTGGGTGGAAAGCACGTGGACGATATTCAATTCCCTTCAGACAACAGGGATCGGTCCTGGTCGGGGTCGGTCCGTGGGGTCGGCCCTCTAAAGTCGGCTCGCACAGCAGGGCGGGGGACGACGGTGGCCGGTAGGCGGGCTCGAGCAGCGGAAGCAGGCGAAGCTACGGGGTCGGCCCAACCACGGCGGTTCTCGGGGCTGATGCAAACAGCCTCGGGGAGAGAATGCGGCTGCGTTAGGCGGCGGATTCTCTTTAATGAGGTTAAAGGAGCAACAGGACTCTCGCAGTGGTCCCGGGTCTGGTGCAATACAAGCACGAACAATGCTCTGGTTTTCCCTGGAATTCACAGGGCTCAGAGCGGCACCCGGCGGCTCCTCAGAGCGGCACTCGGCGGCTCCTCTCCCGCTACGGCGGGACTAAGCATACGTGGACTCGCTATTAATCAAGTCCCTTCTCCCCGGCAACTGGGCAGATCTTACCCGCGGGGGTTGGTCCAGTCCTCCGGTGGCACGATGGGCTCTTCCGATCGGCACGACTGGTTGTAGCAATGCTGAGCTCCTCAGGCTCAGCGAAGGTCCTCCCTCTGGGCTTCTTCAACGATGCAGAGGCTTCCAGTATGCATGCATGTATAACAGAAGCTAACAACAATAAGCTCAATGGCAAAGGCTGCAGCTCGAGAGTTGCTCTCTCGAGCAAGCACAGAGACAAAGTAAATGAGGGGGCAACGTGTTTACCAACTGGGGTGATACTTATAGATTCCTCGAGGCTGGGCTTGACCAATGGGCACTCTCATAAGCAACTGGCTCCAGCCTATAGAAAGCGTGTTGCTAGAATTATGCCCATGCTTGGTGTCAGCACGAGCGTTGCATGCGCTGGGTGTGTGCAAGCCTGGCTAATGCCTTGGCTTTTGTCTTCCTCCTAGTGGGAGGGGGAACTTGCCCACATGCTGGGACAAGATTCAGTATTTGGGCATAATGTGCCTTCACCACAACAGGGTCCAGGGCTAAAATCAACATCAGACAGTAAGAGCCACAGAAAGAACCGCAACAAGGAGCTGAAGAAAGGCCATGAAGGCTTGCACCCCATGGACAGTGTTTAGATGTATCAGGGTGCCTACAGTCCATCTTGTATCCAGTTTTGGTCTCCCTCGCTCAAGAGAGACAGGGATCTACTGGAGAGAGTCCAACAGAGAGCTGCAAGGATGATGAAGGGACTTGGAATCTCTCTCCTACAAAGACTGAGACACCTGGGACTGTTTAGTCTGGAGAAGAGAAGGCTCAGAGGGGATATTATCAACATCTATAAATATCTGAGAGATGGATGTCAAGAAGAAGAGGCCAGTCTCTTTTTGGTAGTGCCCAGTGACAGGACAAGGAACAACAGGTACAAGCTGGAGTACAGGAAGTTCCACCTCAACATGAGGAGAAACTTCTTTATGGCAAGGGAACAGGCTGCCCAAAGAGGTTGTGGAGTCTCCTTCTCTGGAGACGCTCAAACCCACCTGGATGCATCCCTGTGTGACCTGCCCTAGGTGATCCTGCTTTGGCAGGAGGGTTTCACTAGCTGATCTCTAGAGGTCCCTTCCAACCCCTAACATTCTACGATTCTATGACCTTAAGAAGGCAAGCAAAGCACTAGTGCTGAGCCATCTCCCAGGTGCTATCAGCATTTCCTCTCTACCAACCCTCAACATGATCCCTTCTCACCAGTTCTCCAGCCAGCAAACATCTCCCTGCCATCCCCCTGAACTGTGCCTAGCAAGGGTCCCAGGTTGCATGCAGGCTTCTGCCCTTCTTCAGACCGATCTACATGTGTGGCCGGTTGACGGTGTCCCCTTAAGAAAGGGAATATGGTGGACGGAAGTTGGTAAACGGAAGGAATAGTCTAAACTAATTTTCATTGGCCAAGTGGGAGGAAGCACCTTCTGAACTGGGAGTGGAAATGAGCATTTCCAGCACTTCTTGGTCAGTCTTGCTTCCGCCTTTCCTTTGGGCAGCAACTATCTCTGTGCTGGGCTTTCTGCCAAGACTTTGGCCTTGAGGACTTGATAACCAGGCCTGTATTAACTGCTTCCAATTAACACAAACTGCTTTTAACTTCTTTCTTTCTCTTTCTCCCTCTTTTCCGAACTATTCTGGGGAAAGGGGGGAAGAGAGGGGAGAGCAGAGGTGGGGAATCCCCTCGGCCGAGGGGGGTTACTCTCATTTCTGTGTTACTCTGTTGTATATCTTTGTATATATTGTAGATATTGTAAATTTGTAAATTCCCCTGCAAACCTTATACTGCTTTGTAAATATAGCTCCACTGCTTTGCTAATTCAGCTGGTGAGTTTTTTTTTCCTTTCCCTTCAAATTTTTCTTTTCCCTTTTACCTTACAAGGGGGAAGGGAGGAGGCTTCTTGGCTTTACCCTTCCACCAACCACATTTTTTTTTATTGGCGTACCCAACGTGCGGCAGATAATTAGTTTAATTTATTACTTGATTGATTTAGTGTTTTCCAGCTGAATTAGCAAACATGAAGGTATTGTGGTGTGTGGAGCGATTATTCTTTTTAATTTTTGGGGCTCTGGTTTACAGATATTGTTTGGGTTTGATCTTGGATTACCTGGGCAAATATTTGGTGCGGACAATTTATATGTGGGTTATGTATAGAGTTAAATTATGGTATGGAAAATGTATTCATTTATTATGGCCAGTGAGATACAGGAATGTTACCTCCACCACTCTCCCAATTGAGATAAAGGGTTTTAAGATTCCACCGGAGGAGAGAGCAACTTTAAGTGATGCCTGGGATCCAAAGGTGATTTATTTGGTGTGTATAATTCTGCTACTGGTGATAATTATCGTGTATCTCCTGATTTCTTTACGGCGAGAAAGAAAGGTGTCCAGGGCATGTTTTGTTATTAAAACTAGACCAAAAAGAAAACGCCGTGGCTCGAGATCAGTCCCAGAGTCATCTAGTGATGAGGAAGGTGGAGACTCTCTGTCAGTTAAAAAGAAGGCTAAAAAGTTAATTGGTAAAGCAGCTCTAAATGACTTTGCTGATTCTAGCAAGCAGCCAAGGGCATCGGCTGGTATCAACATGGCGCCTACTCCTACTCCTTCTTCTTCTTCTCCATTGGCCATTAACGGAGCAACGTCACTTCCGCCCAATCCCACGGTGGGACTGGAAGTCACTGCCCCAGCAGCTGATTTATCTCAGGACCTGTCAGCTTCCATTAAGGTGGCTGTAAATTCAAACACAGCTCCAGTTAAGGTGGCTCCTTTAAAGACTAGAGGTGCAAAGGCCAAAGATGGAGAAGAAGAGGAGCTGGAGACTGATCCTGGTGAGGGGCCCTCTACTCTAAGAGATCCTGCTCAGGAGGAAGAGGTGGTTTGTTTTAAAGATCTAGCTAACCTAGTGAGATCAAAGCAGGATACAGATGAAGCTAGGAAAGCAGCTGGCAAAGGTAGTTCTCAGCTTAAAGAGATCCTTAGGAGAATGACAGCAGGATTATATGGGCAAAGAATTCAGGAGATGAAGAGCAAGATGATATTTTGGAATGTTCTTAGCCCCGAGGAATTGCGAAATGTCCGTAAAGATTTCACCAGGGCAGATAATGAGCCAGTTCTAGCTTGGCTTAGTAGGTGTTATGATACAGGTGCTCCGGCTCTAACAGTTGGAGACAAGTCAGCAGCTCAGTTAGGAACTCTCTCAAGGGATAATGGAATAGATAGACATCTAGGCAGAGCTCTCGGTAAGGTTAATCTGTGGATACGCCTTTTAATGGCGGTTGCCCTGAGATACCCTTCCGAGATGATCTTCCATGGAATCCTAAACCCTGGACTACCATAGATGAGGGAATTAAGCGCTTGAGAGAATTTGCTGTTAGAGAGCTACTCTATGGTGAACATGAAACTCTGAATCCTGATGACATTCCTGTGGGTATTGGTCTTGCTCAAAAGATCATCAAACTTGCTCCTTCCAATTATGCAAACATTCTGGCAAGCAGAATTGTGTCAAGAAGTTATGGTGGAGCTTCTCCCACGGTTGGCCAATTCAGTGATCAAATGAGACAATTGGAGGATAGCATGACACGTGGTTCTTTGGTTTCACCCATTGAAACTCTGTCTGGAAAAATTGAGAATTGCATGAGAGAGTTAAAATATGAATTCAGAAATTCCATATCCCAATTGGCACAAAGGGATAATTTCAATTCTTCCTCCAGGTGGATACAAGTTTCATCTGTGAGGAATACACGTCCTCCAAGGAGGTCATTCCAAAACAGGTCATTCCAGAACAGGTCATTCCAAAACAGACCGCCAAGGCAATCACGTAGAACTATTTGGATAACTCTGCGTGATCAGTTTGGTGAAAACATGAACCGCTGGGATGGCCAACCAACTTCTAATCTTTTCAGGAGACTGAGGGAATTGCAAAGTGGCAGAACCCAAGGTAGCAATACCAGAAGGGTAGCTGTTACTTCCACAGTGCCCCAGAACGACTCTTATGGCTCCAACAGTGGCTCCAGTTATAACATGCAAAGTTATAACCCTGCAAACTATGTGCAATGCACATGTGCGCATGTTCCCCATAACTAGGGGTGCCCTGCCTCCCGCCAGGGGGTGGAGAGGGATAACAGAGATAATAGAATCTATTGGGATGTGTACATCCAGTGGCCTGGCACTTCACAATTTCGGAAGTACAGGGCCTTGGTTGACACAGGAGCTCAGTGCACCATAATACCATCAAATTATCAGGGATCAGAGTCTATAACTATTCTGGGAGTCACTGGTGGATCTCAAGAGTTAAGTAAAGTGGAGGTTAATATAAGTTTAACTGGTAAACAGTGGAAGAAGCATACAGTTGTGACCGGACCTGATGCACCTTGTATTTTGGGAATTGATTTTCTGAGAGAAGGGCGTTTCAAAGACCCTAGAGGTTACAAATGGGCTTTTGGAGTAGCTTCAATAGAAATTGATGGACAAAAATTGAAGCTATCTGCCAGACCTGAACTTTCTGATGAATCTGCAGTTGTGGGACAACATAAGATACAGGACATTAAATTGCCGGTTGCTTCTCAGACTGTACATCACAGACAATACAGAACCAACCGTGACTCTTTGTTGCCCATTCAGAATCTGATTCGTCAGTTGGAGAGTCAGAAAGTCGTCAGCAAAACTCATTCACCTTTCAACAGTCCAGTGTGGCCTGTGCGGAAGCAGAATGGAGACTGGCGTCTGACGGTAGACTACCAAGCCCTGAATGAAGTG
Organism: Melanerpes aurifrons; assembly: GCA_011125475.1. NCBI lineage: Eukaryota > Metazoa > Chordata > Aves > Piciformes > Picidae > Melanerpes > Melanerpes aurifrons. The sequence continues at coordinate 85,742 of WWNC01000233.1, forward strand.
ACACCACCTATGAGTGCAGCAGTACCAGACATGATGGAGCTACAGTATGAGCTGGAATCCAAAGAGGCCAAATGGTATGCTACCATAGACATGGCTAATGCATTTTTCTCTATTCCCATAGCAGAGGAATGCAGGCCTCAGTTTGCTTTCACCTGGAGAGGAATCCAGTACACTTTCAACAGACTGCCAATGGGCTGGATCCACAGCTCAAGCATCTGTCATGCAGTGATCCACGATGCTCTGGAGAAAGGTGGTGATCCAGAACACATCCAGTTCATCGATGATATCATCGTCTCGGGTAAAACTGCTGAGGAGGTCTTCGAGAAAGGTAACAAGATCATTGACATTCTTCTGAATGCAGGTTTTGCCATCAAGCGAGACAAGGTGAAAGGACCTACCACAGAAATTCAGTTTCTGGGAGTGCGATGGCAGGATGGACGCCGACACATTCCAGTGGATGTGGTAAACAGAGTCTCTACCATGGCAAGTCCCACAAACAAGCAAGAGACCCTACGTTTCTTGGGGATAGTGGGATTTTGGAGACTGCACATTCCTGGATACAGTCAGATTGTGAAACCTCTGTATGATGTGACTCGAAAGAGAAACCATTTCCACTGGGGACCTGAACAACAAGCGGCCTTTGACCAGATAAAGCAAGAGGTAATTCAAGCAATGGGTCTGGGACCTGTCCGAGATGGTCCAGACATTAAGAACATTTTGTACACGGCTGCAAGTGACAATGGTCCAACCTGGTGCTTGTGGCAAAAAGCTCCAGGTGAGACACGTGGACGACCTCTTGGTTTCTGGAGTCGAGGTTACAGAGGTTCAGAGGCTAACACCACTCCAACAGAAAAAGAAATTCTAGCTGCCTATGAAGGAGTAAAGGCATCTTCTGAAGTGATTGGAACTGAATCACAACTTCTCTTAGCTCCCAGATTACCAGTTTTGAATTGGATGTTCAAAGGCAAAGGCTCCACACCACATCATGCCATAGACTCCACATGGTCCAAGTGGATGGCTCTGATAACACAGAGAGCTCGAATGGGAAATCTTGAAAGACCTGGTCTAGTGGAGGTGATCTCACGTTGGTCTGAAGGTATCAACTGTGCTAAACCTCCAGAGGAGAAAGTAACTCGTGCTGAGGAAGCTCCTCCTTACAATGACCTTTCTGATGATGAAAAGAAATATGCTTTGTTCACAGACGGTTCCTGTCGTCTTGTTGGAAACAAGCGAAGGTGGAAGTCTGCAGTGTGGAGTCCAACACGCCGAGTTGCAGAGGCGAAAGATGGAGAAGGAGAATCCAGTCAGTTCGCAGAGGTAAAAGCCGTCCAGCTAGCTCTCGATGGAGCTGAACGTGAGAGATGGCCAAAGCTTTATCTCTACACCGACTCATGGATGGTAGCCAATGCTCTATGGGGTTGGCTAAAGAACTGGAAGAAGAGTGGTTGGCAGAGGAAAGGAAAACCCATTTGGGCAGCCAACCTGTGGCAGGACATTGCTGATCGAATCGAGAGAATTCCAGTGAAAGTGAGACACATCGATGCTCACATTCCTAAGAGCAAAGCTACTGAGGAACAGCAACACAACCATCAGGCAGATCTAGCTGCAAGAGTTTCTCAAGTAGACATGGACTCTAATCTTGATCTCGACTGGAAACACCGAGGTGAGATATTCTTAGCTCGGTGGGCTCATGATTCGTCAGGACATCAAGGCAGAGACGCAACATACCAATGGGCTCGTGACAGATCCATAGACATTTCCATGGATGCTATCACACAAGTCATCCATGACTGTGACATTTGTGCTGCTATTAAGCAGGCAAAACGACTTAAGCCCTTGTGGTATGGTGACCGATGGTCCAAGTACAAGTATGGTGAAGCTTGGCAGATTGACTACATCACTCTACCACGTTCTCGTTCTGGTAAGCAGTACGTGCTTACTATGGTAGAGGCAAACACTGGATGGTTGGAAACTTATCCAGTTCCACATGCAACTGCACGCAACACCATTCTCGGTCTGGAGAGACAGATCCTGTGGAGACACGGGACTCCAGAGAGGATTGAGTCAGACAACGGAACTCATTTCAAGAACAACCTTGTAAAGAACTGGGCAAAAGAGCACGGTATTGAGTGGATATTCCACATTCCCTACTATGCACCAGCTTCAGGGAAGATTGAACGCTACAACGGTTTGTTGAAGACCACTCTTAAAGCCATGGGGGGTGGATCTTTGAAAAACTGGGAAAAACATTTAGCACAAGCAACCTGGCTGGTAAATAGTAGAGGTTCAGTGAACCGAGCTGGACCTGCACATTCAGATTTGCTACGGAAAGTAGAAGGTGATAGAGTTCCTGTTGTTAGAGAAAAGAATCTGTTAGGTAAAACTGTTTGGGTATTTTCACCCTCAGGAGAGGCTAAACCTGTCCGAGGGGTGGTTTCAGCTGAAGGTCCGGGTCACACTTATTGGGTAATGCAGGAGAATGGTGAAATTCAGTGTATTCCACAAAGAAATTTAACTTTAGCTGAAAGAGGTTAACTTCGAACTGCTGTACAGCTACATTGCGCCCAAAAGAAGAATCAACGAGAAATCTACGGTGCACGAACCCTGAGATCCCTGAGAGCCCTGAGTCAACTAAGAGACCCTGAAATTTCCCTGTTTCCCTTTTTCTTCGCTTCGTCGGTGAAGAAATGAACTGTTTTCCATTTTTCTCATTTTCTGATTTTCTTGGACTTTTGAATCACCTACATCTGAGCATAGCCGGAATGGACTATGAGCTTTATTCACGAACTGTAAATATCATTTTGGATTGGATGGACAGTATGAACAGCCAATGAAATTGTTTAGAAGGGGTGGACTGTGGCCGGTTGACGGTGTCCCCTTAAGAAAGGGAATATGGTGGACGGAAGTTGGTAAACGGAAGGAATAGTCTAAACTAATTTTCATTGGCCAAGTGGGAGGAAGCACCTTCTGAACTGGGAGTGGAAATGAGCATTTCCAGCACTTCTTGGTCAGTCTTGCTTCCGCCTTTCCTTTGGGCAGCAACTATCTCTGTGCTGGGCTTTCTGCCAAGACTTTGGCCTTGAGGACTTGATAACCAGGCCTGTATTAACTGCTTCCAATTAACACAAACTGCTTTTAACTTCTTTCTTTCTCTTTCTCCCTCTTTTCCGAACTATTCTGGGGAAAGGGGGGAAGAGAGGGGAGAGCGGAGGTGGGGAATCCCCTCGGCCGAGAGGGGTTACTCTCATTTCTGTGTTACTCTGTTGTATATCTTTGTATATATTGTAGATATTGTAAATTTGTAAATTCCCCTGCAAACCTTATACTGCTTTGTAAATATAGCTCCACTGCTTTGCTAATTCAGCTGGTGGGTTTTTTTTTCCTTTCCCTTCAAATTTTTCTTTTCCCTTTTACCTTACAAGGGGGAAGGGAGGAGGCTTCTTGGCTTTACCCTTCCACCCACCACAACATGTCACTTAGCCAGGCTGAAAATTACCTCAGTGACAGAATGTTTTCCCTATGGCACCCACTTAATTAAATACTGAAAGAGCTATTACCTTTCAGGGATGCCTGGGCACTGGCTGTCTCCACTATTTAAAACAATGTATTCATTATGCATTTTATCCCATGCTCCTACCTGCTGATCTTAGAACAGGCCCTTAAAAATAATTTTCAGCAATTAATCCTACCTTAATTACAGGCGAATATAAAAAGAAGCCCCAGGACATCTCTGTCTTGTATTTATTGGAAGTAGGCAAACATACCCAGAAATAAATCTGGTAATCAGGAAAGAGCAGGATGAAGCCACCAGCTGTGGGACTCATAGAACTGGAGACAGGCACACCTCAATCAGCCACCAGCTTGGTCAGGCTGGAGAAAGCAAGATGTGTCCTGCTGCAGCTTCCCCTGCAAGGGCAAGTTCTGATGAAACTGCACCACCAGACACAGCCTCCTCTGTCCTTTCACACCAATGGCAGAAGCCAAGGCTTATCACACCAAAATCAGAATCATAGAATGGGCTGGGTTGGAAGGGACCTCCAAAGGTAATCTAGTCCAACTCCCTCTGCACTAAGCAAGGACATCCTCAACTAGATAGCCTGGAGAGCTAGCCTGGAAAGGAGGAGGCTCATGGGAGACCTTATTGCCATCTACAACTCCCTGAAGGGAGGTTGTAGCCAGGTGGGGGTTGGTCTCTTCTCCCAGGCAACCAGCACCAGAACAAGAGGACACAGTCTCAAGTTGCGCCAGGGGAGGTTCAGGCTGGATGTTAGGAAGAAGTTCTTCACAGAGAGATTTGCCATTGGAATGTGCTGCCCAGGGAGGTGGTGGAGTCACCATCACTGGAGGTGTTCAAGAGGAGACTGGATGGGGTGCTTGGTGCCATGGTTTAGTTGATCAGATGGTGTTGGGTGATAGGTTGGACATGATGATCTCAAAGGTCTTTTCCAACCCGGTTAATTCTAATATTCCATCAAGCTGTTTAATCTCCATGTCCTCAATCAGGTTGCCCAGAGCTCTCTTGAGCCTGACCTTGAATATCTCCAGGGATGGGGCCTCAACTGCCTCCCTGGGAAACCTGCTCCAGTGCTCCACCACCCTCATAGGACAGAACTTGTTCCTGGGGTTTTCCTGCCTCCCACAGTCCTCCTAACCTCAGATCACTGGCACAGCCCTTTTCCACGTCAACAGGTGTCACCACTGAGCTGTCTCAGCATTCTCCCTTGTCCTGTCTTTCTCCAGCTGGGAGCTAGTCCTTCACCCCCATCCTTGCAGACAAATGTGGCTGTAAAGGTCAAGTTCATCTTGGCACTTGGGCGCCAGCTCCTAGCTGCCCCTGGACAGGCTGCATGCCACATAACAGGGCAGGGAGAATACAGCCAATGTCCTGCTCGTTGGATTCTGCTTTGGAGCACCAGGGCCACACGAGGAAATCAGCTGCAAGACTCCCTCCTGCAACAACCAGGCTGCTCAGTCTTGAGCGTTTCTGTTGGCAGATCCTGCATTTTAATGAAGTCCTCCCAGTCCCCCTCCCACAGCCACACCAACAGGATGGCTCTTGTAAAGACTCTTCAATGGTTGAGAGGGAGGGAAGGAAGAAAAGAATCTCTACACACAACAAGGAAGCACCTTGCAAATGCCTTCATGCCAGCTCCTGCAGGAAACACACTAACTCTGGGAATGCTACCTTCAGATCTTTTCTGAAGAACCTTGGTAATGGACAGGAAAAACCTCACAGTCAGCATTAATCCTCACATTTGCTGCAGCTGTGCTAACTTACCAGAACAGTCATGTGCAGCAAGCACACTGGAAAATCTCATACCTCAGAGGAGTTGGTTGTCTGGTCAAACAGAGTTAGCTCAAGTTCTTCAATGGTGAGCACTTAGGTCAGCTCTTGAACCAAGCCACACAACTCAGTGGAGCACTTTCCCAAGGGGCCCCAGCTGGAAACAAGGTCCCTCCTCTCTACCATGGGGCACAGCAGGCATCAGAGGTCCACAAGGCACTGTAAAGGATCTGAGGGTGGTACAAGTCCAGCACAGACCCATAAACACCTGCTCACACAGGGAGCCTCTCAGCAAAGGAGGGAGAGAGAAATGCTGTCATGAGGTAGAGGTGTATGACAAAGCACTCATGCAAGACCAAACAAACAGATCTTCAGGAATAACTCCAGAGGGCCAAAGCTACACCAGCCCTGCCTTCCCTGATCCTCTCCTTCCACCCCAACCCTCATCCCCACCATGGAGAAAACAGTACACCTCTAGGCTGCTCTCATCAGACCCCAGCTGGAGTACTGCATCCAGTTCTGGTGCCCCCAACACAAGAGGGATATGGAGCTCTTGGAGCAGGTCCAGAGGAGGCCATGAAGATGATCAGAGGGCTGGAGAACCTCCCCTATGGAGACAGGCTGAAAGAGTTGGGGCTGTTCAGCCTGGAGAAGAGAAGGCTCCAGGGAGACCTTAGAGCATCCTTCCAGTACCTGAAGGGAGCCTAAAAGAAAACTGGGAAGGGATTTTTACAAAGGCTTATAGTGACAGCACAAGAAGGAATGGATTGAAGCTAGAGGAGGGCAGATTTAGAGTGAGGATGGTGAGACACTGGAACAGGTTACCCAGGGAGGTCATGGATGTCCCCTCCCTGGAGGTGTTCAAGGCCAGGCTGGATGAGGCCTTGAGCAGCCTGGTCTAGTGGAAGGTGTCCCTGCCCATGGCAGGGGTGTTTGAACTAGATGATCTTCGATGTCCCTTGTAACCTAAACCATTGTATGAATCCAAATATTCAGAATTGGAGACAACAGAGAAGATGTCATGCCCATTCTTGAAAAGGATTTAACAAAAATCCTGTTCCAAAATCTAGTGAGGACTCAAAGAACAAGATCAGTGCCACCCTTGAAATCAAGGAAAACCTATCACTGGCTTCAATGGATTTGAGACCAGCCCTTGAACTTACTGTCAGGGTGACATCAACATATCCATCTTCTGAAACATTTTGAAGGGGAGTGTTTGTACTTGCTGAAAAAGACAGACACCAAGGCAAACACAAGACCAGAGAGTCACAGAATCACAGAATGGTTCAGGCTGGAAAAGACCTCAGAGATTATCTACTCCAACCTCCCTGCCATGGGCGAGGATGCCTCTCAACTCAACTTAACTGCTCAAGGCCTCATCCAACATGGCCTTCAACACCCCCAGGGAGGAGGCATCCACAGCCTCCCTGGGCAACCTGCTCTAGAGTTTCACCACCCTTGTACTGGAGAACTTCTTCCTATGATCCAGTGTGAACCTACTCTCCCCCAGCTCAAAACCATTCCCCCTTGCCCTGTCTCTAGACACCCTTATAAAAAGTCCCTCTGCAGCCTTCCTGTAGGATCTCCTCAGGAATTGGAATCACAGAATGATAGATGTTGGAAGGAAGCTCTAGAGATAGGATAGGATAGACTGGAAAAGACCTTTGAGATCATCAAGTCCAACCTATCATCCAACACCATCTAATCAACTAAACCATGGCACCAAGCACCCCATCCAGTCTCTTCTTAAACACCTCCAGTGATGGTGACTCCACCACCTCCCTGGGCAGCACATTCCAATGGCAAATCTCTCTGTGAAGAACTTCTTCCTAACATCCAGCCTGAACCTCCCCTGGCACAGCTTGAGACTGTGTCCTCTTGTTCTGGTGTTGGTTGCCTGGGAGAAGAGACCAACCCCCACCTGGCTACAACCTCCCTTAAGGAAGTTGTAGACAGCAATAAGGTCTCCCCTGAGCCTCCTCTTCTCCAGGCTAAGCAACCCCAGCTCCCTCAGCCTCTTCTCATAGGGCTTGTGTTCCAAACCCCTCCCCAGCTTTGTTGCCCTTCTCTCGACATATTTCAGCAACTCAACATCTTTCTTAAACTGAGGGGCCCAGAACTGGACACAGGACTCAAGGTGTGGCCTAACCAGTGCAGTGTACAGGGGCAGAATGGAAACTCCCTGCTCCTGCTCCTGGAGTCCAATCCCCCTGCCAAAAGCAGGATCACCTATAGGGCAGTCTGCACAGGAGTGCATCCAGGCAGGGTTTGAGATTCTCCAGAGAAGTGGTACCAGTCACAAGCCACACACAGCAGCACCTAACCTGAGAAATGAGCCCAGCTCAGTCTCTCACTCAAACAGAGCAAAGACATTTTTCCAGTGAAATCCCAAAATGAAATCTTCTAAAGTATTTTAAGGAATAACACTGGGGGAAGATAAAAGGAAAAAGAAGGGGGAAGGTTTCTATTTTTAACCAGAGATGCTGACAGAAAAAGATAGCAGAACTCCATGTCATAGCAGCATCAATTGTTTAGAGGCTGTCCTTTCTTTATAAGGCTTTCAGCCCAGCAGGACCCTCCAAGAAGTGGTATGCATTCTTTGTTTACCCTGCAGAGAGACTCTGCAGCCCCAGCTTTAATTCACTGCTCTGCTCCTAGCCCATGAGGTGACCTTGGACAAGTTGTTCTGTCCAGATTCTCAGCTGGTGTCAGCTGGCACTGAGCCACCAAAGTCAATTCAAACAATTCAAGACTCTGGTCGCACAGGGTCCTCAGCCTCCCAATCCAAACAGCCCTGCCAGGCCAGCGTGCAGGATCAGGAACAGTGTGGCCAGCAGGAGCAGGGAAGTCATTCTGCCCTGTACTCAGCACTGGTTAGGCCACACCTTGGGTCCTGTGTCCAGTTCTGGGCGCCTCAGTTTTGGAAAGATGTTGAGTTGCTGGAACGTGTCCAGAGAAGGGCAACAAAGCTGGGGAGGGGTTTGGAGCACAGCCCCGTGAGGAGAGGTTGAGGGAGCTGGGGTTGCTTAGCTTGGAGAAGAAGAGGCTCAGGGGAGACCTGAAGGGAGGTTGTAGCCAGGTGGGGGTTGGTCTCTTCTCCCAGGCAACCAGCACCAGAACAAGAGGAGACAGTCTCAAGTTGTGCCAGGGGAGGTTTAGGCTGGAGGTGAGGAGGGAGTTCTTCTCAGAAAAAGTAATTGGCCATTGGAATGTGCTGCCCAGGGAGGTGGTGGAGTCACCATCCCTGGAAGTGTTCAAAAAAGGACTGGATGTGGCACTTAGTGCCATGGTTCAGTTAGTCATGAGGTGTTGGGTGATAGGTTGGACTTGATGATCTCTGAGGTCTTTTGCAACCTTATTGATTCTATGATTCTATAAAAAGCTCTCAGGGACAAGATGGTCTTTTTAGCTCAGTTTTCACAACACAGATCATTGATTCATAAAATGGTTTGAATTGGAAGGCATCGTGATGATCAGCCAGTTTCAACCCCCCTGCCATGGGAAGGGACATGTTCCATTAGACCAGGTTGCTCAAGGCCTCATCCAACCTGGTCTTGAATACTGCCAGGGAGAGGGCATCCAAGACTCCCTGAGCAGCCTGTTCCAGTTTCTCATCACCCTCACTGTGGATGGCTTGTGTGCAGCCCAGCACTAGTCAATATACTGAAATATTTTATTGTGGCAGGAAGGTCCCTTCTCATCTAAATCTGAGATGCAAAACCTGCACTCAAAAGATCTTAACCATTATGCCATTCATTGGTCACACCAAAGGACCATTCCACCCAGCTGTTTAGCAGCCTACAGACTTGAGGTTATGCCACTCCATCAGTGAGATCTCTTCTTGCTGTGCAGTTTGGCAAGGACAACATCCTCTGTCCTAAGCCCTGCAAAATCACAGAATTAACCACATTGGAAAAGACCTTTAAGACCATCAAGTCCAACCTATCACCCAACACCATCTAATCAACTAAACCATGGCACTAAGAATCACAGAAGTAAACAGGTTGGAAAAGACCTTTGAGATCATCCAGTCCAACCTGCCACCCAACACCATCATCTGCTGCAGCATCAGCACAGTAGCAGAGACCACCATCCTTCTGCAGAGAGCAGACCAGAACAATACATCCAGTAGGATCATAGCCAGAATCCTCACCAGCCCTTGTACAGCACTGCACTCAATCAGCACTAAAGCAAGGCATTTAACTGCTATTTCCTACTTGTCAACACCCTATGGAGTCGCACATCATACACCCCTTCTCTTTTCTAAGCCCAGAAATCAAATCTTTTAACACACCTCATTGTATGTAATACCAACTGTTACAGTTTGAGCTGGGTGCCCCCCTGCAGTGTTTACTTCCTGTGTCCGTAGGTCCAGCCCAGGGGTGGACACAGGAAATTATGTAGTATTTCCTACCACAATCCTTTGCACCACTATAAGATCCAGTGCGGAGTCTAGCACTATCTCTTTTCTTCCTCCTCCGTCAGCCGGTAACTGGGGGAGATGTCTCCTGGCTTTGGGCCTGGATAGGCCCAAGGCCACGGGGGGATGGGCAGTCTCAGATCTGGCCAGCTGAGACTAGCCTAGCAGTGGGAGGGGGAAGAAGGAGCCCTGGGGGTCTCGGGTGTACCCTCAGGTGGGGATGGGATCTCTCTGGGTCTGCTTTGGGATTTTTTTTTATCACTGTGCTTTTGCTTTTCTGTAAAAGTTCACTGCTTTCTATTTAAACTTTCCATCACTTTTGCAATCCGTTTGTCTGAGTGTTTATTGTTGCCAGGGGTGGGGAAGGGGGCTGCCTCAACCCAGCACATTCTTGGTAGCAGAGGATGGTTTCGGTGGGCAGGGGGTCTGCCCCCAACCCCTTTACATTCTTGGCGAGCCAGGTAGGAGTAGGAGTTGGTTATTGTGGCTACTCTGCAGATCGGATTGCAAAAGATAAGAGACTTTAAATTTAGTTCTGGGAGTCGTTTTGGTTTTTTGGCAGTTGGGGGCTCGTGTTGTTGTTGGGGCTACTGTGTTAAGTTCTTGTGGATTGCAGGGGGACTCCTGGTGCGTGACCGGTGGCACAGAGTCCCTCCTATTTCAAGCAGGGGTGGTTCTTAACCATCGGAATGGGGGCACCGCTTGAGAATGCGGGACCCGCCTTCCCCCACCTTTATTCTCTGCGGAGCGGTAAAAGCGGCAGGGAGTGAAGTGGGGGAGGAGCAGTGGCGAGCAGATCAAAGTCAGGTCCATTCTCGCTGCGGGGTAGGGCCAGCCGCGGCGAGCGGGCGAGCTCGGCTCCCTATGGGCGAACGGGGACTCCAGCTGAAAGCTGTTCTCAAGGGCCCTGAGGACGTGCTCATGGCTTTTGCTGGAGGAGACGTTTGAATGCCCGAGGGGTGGAGGCGATTTTGATTCTGTACCGCGGCGGCAGAGGTGGGCGGAGCCCTGCTGTGTGCTCGGGCGGCGGCAGGACCGGCCGTGCACTCGGAGTGGTGGCGGCGGTCCTGGCCGTGCGCTTGGGCTGCGGCGGCGGTGAGCACGGCCGTGCGCTCGGGCTGCGGCGGGGCCGACCCTAGTCTCTTCCCCGACTTTTTCGGACGAGTTCCGAAAATGGCGCCGAGCACCTGGCTCCACCTCCCTTCTTCTCACTAGGTTGTGGTGCAGCCCCTCCCTCCGCCAGGGGAGGTTAAGTTGTTGGATGCTGTCACGTCTTGGTACACGAATGCCTAGCGGGAAGGCGGTGTACTGTGACATGCATCTGCAGAGCCTCGGGCCGTGGCTGGAAGCGGTCAGCACTGGGCTTGGGATAGGTCCGTGCAGGGTTGTGAAAGGCTCAGCGTGCTGTTTTCCTGGAGGGCTGGAGAAGCAGTTAGAGCCTGATTGTTCTGACTGGCTTGCCCCAGGGGTGGAAATATGCCGCTGAGTAAATAGAGATGGGAATAAAGGTTTGGTTGAGAAGTTGTGAGGTTCCTTCCAGGTGACCAGGATGTCCAACGGATCCATGAAGAGCTTGCACCGCAGAAGAGTGAACTCTGCATCGCTGAGAGGTTCTACTAGATGAGGAAAGAAGAACTGGAATGGACTGACACTAGAGCCTGAATGAGAGACTGTTTGGGTGGACGCCCAGATGAAGATGTGGACTTCGCCAAACATGTCATCGGAAGATTTCTGATTTAATGATGTGTTTGAGTGCAAAGATTGTGGTATGAAATAAGGGGTGGCGTGTTGCAGTTTGAGCTGGGTGCCCCCCTGCAGTGTTTACTTCCTGTGTCCAGAAGTCCGGCCCAGAGGGGTGGACACAGGAAATTATGTAGTATTTCCTACCACAATCCTTTGCACCACTATAAGATCCAGTGCGGAGTCTAGCACTATCTCTTTTCTTCCTCCTCCGTCAGCCGGTAACTGGGGGAGATGTCTCCTGGCTTTGGGCCTGGCTAGGCCCAAGGCCACGGGGGGATGGGCAGTCTCAGATCTGGCCAGCTGAGACTAGCCTAGCAGTGGGAGGGGGAAGAAGGAGCCCTGGGGGTCTCGGGTGTACCCTCAGGTGGGGATGGGATCTCTTTGGGTCTGCTTTGGGATTTTTTTTTATCACTGTGCTTTTGCTTTTCTGTAAAAGTTCACTGCTTTCTATTTAAACTTTCCATCACTTTTGCAATCCATTTGTCTGAGTGTTTATTGTTGCCAGGGGTGGGGAAGGGGGCTGCCTCAACCCAGCACACCAACTAACATGGCTTATGTTCTTGGTCCTCCTAAGCTGAGCTGCTGCACTGTCTCAGCAAGTGCGGTGCTTGCTTAGCAGAGCTTCTTTCTGTCCCATTCTCCCTAGGAGCTGGCAACAAAACACAAATCAACTACCATGAAGAGGTGCACTGAGAACTGGAGGGCAGTTCTTCCCACAGGAGAAAGGAATGTCCATGTAAGGCTTGTTTTTTTCTCCTGCTTTATGCTACAGGATGTTCTGGCCATCTTGGGGAAAAAACCCAGCTGAGCCTATCTCTGAATGAGGACTGTTTTAACAGCAAACCCTTCAGTTGTTTGGAGTTCAGTTAGCATGGGTTTTGGCTTGCATATCTAAAAGATTCTTTCCCCAGATGTTAGCAGGCTCTTTCCTAATTGAGCTATTAAGATGTGTTTGCAGTTCTCCTTTGAGAGGTCATGCCTGCTGCAGGAGCGAACGCCGAGGACATACCAAAGTTCGCTAGAGAAGAGCCTGCTCAGCACTACCTAAACACGTCTTTCTCCTCTCCCCACCACTGCAGCAGATGAGATTTATGTGCTTACACATAACAGCCTGGCTGCGTGCCTTTCAGCCCTCAGCCACCACAGGGCCACAGGAGACTTCCCATGGATGAGCTGCAGGGATGTATCAGACTGATGCAGAAATCCATCTGCAGATCTGCACTCCATCGAATGGGGCTCTCTCATTCCTGCACCAGGAGAGCCCTGCAAAGTCCTCCCATATCCCAGTGTCACCAAATCACAGAATGCTTGGGGTTGGAAGGGACCCATGGGAATCATCCAGTCCAACTCCCCTGCCAAAGCCAGAATCACCTAGGGCAGGCCACACAGGAATGCATCCAGGTGAGTTTTGAGTCTCCAAAGGAGACTCCACAACCTCTCTGGGCAGCCTGTTCCAGTGCTCTGCCACTCTCACAGTAACAAAGGTTTCCCTCATGTTCAGTTAGAACCTCCTGGGTTCCAGTTTGTGCCCATAGCCCCTTGTCCCATCAGAGGACAGATGAAAAGAGTCTGGCCCCATCATTTTGGACCCAACCCTTTAGATATTGATAAGCATTGAGCAGATCTCCTCTCAGTCTGCTCTTCTCCAGGCTAAACAGCCCCAGGTTCCCTAGCATCTCCATCTCAGAAAAGTGTTCCAGTCCCCTCATCATCTTCATAGCCTTCTCAGGACTCCCTCCAGCAGTACCTTGTCTCTCTTGAATTAGGGAGCCCACACCTGGACACAGTACTCCAGATGTGGCCTCACTAGGGCAAACTTCCCTTAACCTGCTGGCCACACTCTTCCTCATGCACCTCAAGAGACCATTGGCCTTTTTGGCCATGAAGACACATTGCTGGCTCATGGACAATGTTGTCCACCACTATACAGTTTCCCTACTTTACAACTTGAGGACACATTTACTTGCCTCATCTACCCTGAAAAGGCCACGGAGAAGGAACCACTTCAGTAAGGGAAGATCTGTTTAACCTTGCACATGCACGAGTCCCCTTGAAGTCAACTGCAGCCCTTTGTACATGGCAGGTTAAGCACTCCCCCCCGGACCATGGCCTAACTGCCTATGGACACACAAAGATGGCTGTGAGCCAAAGTACCACACACACTACTGGAGGTATAGAGAGGTCAGACCAGGCTGTGAGTCTTTGCCGCTTCACACAGCTGCTCAGCTCGCAGCTCAGCAGAGGAATGTTTCAAAACAACAGAATCCATGCCTCCAGACCAGTTCCAACCCTCCTTTGTGCACAAGAGTATTTTTCCTTGAAGAAAGGCATGCCCCCTTCCCCACACTCATGCTCACATCCACCGACACAGCATCCATGACCCGGCCTGCAGAGCTGAGCAAGAGGACAGCATGGGGCAGAAGGCATCACAGGAGACATGTTCCCACACTCATGCTCCCTTCTCTGCTGGGCTTGGTGGCAGCTTCCAGGTCCCAGGCCTTGAGGACCATCTGCTTCCCACAAGCAAGGCTAACAGGCAGATGACATTCAATCCCACCTCTTTAGCGGTCCCTGTTAGCCAAAAAAGTCCATAAAAGGCAAATAAAGTCCCAGCAAGTACTATCCCACACAGCCTGCTCCCTGGATAGCACATCTGGACTCCTCTTCAACATCTCCATTTCTGTCAGACAAGTTAGACCCAGGATGTCTCCCTGGAGCCACTGTTGTAGTGCTCCTAGTCCCAGAGATACTACCAGAAAAATTCAGCTTGAACATCTTCAGTGCACATCAAGCTTTGGCTTTTCATAGAGTCACAGAATGGTTTAGGTTGGAAGGACCTTGAAGGTCAACTAGTTCCAATCTCCCTTGCCATGACCAGGGACACTTTCCACTAGAGAAGGTTGCTCAAGGTCCTATCCAACCTGGCCTTGAACACCTCTAAGGAAGGGGCATCCACAACCTCCCTGGGCAACCTGTTCCAGTGTCTCACCACAGGCCTGGGGTTGTCTCAAGTTACTATGAACATCTAACCATCAGCCCTTGCTGCCAGATGCTCCTTTTCCCCCCCAACAACCACACACACTGAGAAATCCCTTCATGTCCAAAGTTTCTCAGCCTGCTCCTAAAAGATAAGCTAAGCATCTGGAGAACATTCCCATTTTTTGTCCAAATCCGAGCAATTAGCTGGAATGTAGCCATGGTATCTTCTCCCAGGCAACCAGCACCAGAACAAGAGGACACAGTCTCAAGCTGTGCCAGAGGAGGTTTAGGCTGCATGTTAAGAAGAAATTCTTCATAGAGAGAGTGATTGCCCAATGGAATGTGCTGCCCAGGGAGGTGGCGGAGTCACCATCACTGGAGGTGTTTAGGAGGAGACCTGATGGGGTGCTTGGTGCCCTGGTTTAGTTGATTAGATAGTGTTGGATGATGGGTTGGACACAATGATCTTGAAGATCTCTTCCAACCTGGTTTATTCTATTCATGCTATGGCACAAACGTGTTGACAGCTTCTATTTAACACTTTAGAGAGGTACAGATGCTCCCCTGGTGTAGCTGGCTCCACTGCCAAAGTGGTGGAAGCCTCAACACCCTTCAAAGTTCCCAAGTACAGCAGGCTCATCCCATGGCTACCTCCACACCAAGGCAGTTCCACTACTATCAGTTTCCAAGCTGACAAAAATCAGCTTCGAATCCCACCTGACCAGGCACCTCTCCAGCTGCTGTGAAGACTTGACCTTGTGTGGAAGAAGATGCAAGTCAAGATAACAAACTTTGCTGGGAAACAAGATAAAGGGAGATGAAACTGCCCCTTAAAGGTTTCAATTAGCTAACCACAAAATCCTGAGATAGGATGTCCTTGGTCATAAGTAATGCAAGGACAGGCTATTCAGAGCTGAAGGAGAGGCTGGCAGACCAGCGAGGTGGAGGTATAGCACTCCACAGTAAGGTGGAAGTAAAACACTTTCAGCTTTTTAGCATCAGCCAAGAACCCATTCATGAGCTGCAAATTACACACATTTGCAGCTTTCATTTTCACAGGACCCTCTCTCTGATCCACATAGGGCAACGAGGCTGGTGAGAGGCCTCAAGCACAGCCCTATGAGGAGAGGCTGAGGGAGCTGCGATTGTTTAAACTGAAGAAGAGGAGGCTCAGGGGAGACCTTATTCCTGTGTACAATTACCTGAAAGGAGGTTGTAGCCAGTTGGGGGTTAGTCTCTTGTCCCAGGCAACCAACACCAGAACGAGAGGACACAGTCTCAAGCTGCACCAGGAGAAGGGTAGAAGTTCTGGGGGTACTGATCGACAGCTGCCTAAACATGAGCCAGCAGTGTGCCCAGGTGGCCAAGAAGGCCAATGGTATCCTGGCCTGCATTAGGAATAGTGTGGCCAGCAGGAGCAGGGGGAAGTCATTGTGCCCCTGTACTCTGCTTTGGTTAGGTCGCACCTTGAGTACTGTGTCAAGTTCTGGGCCCCTCAGTTTAAGAAGGACACCGAAACACTTGAATGTGTCCAGAGAAGGGCAACAAGGCTGGTGAGAGGCCTTGAACACAAGCCCTATGAGGAGAGGCTGAGGGAGCTGGGATTGTTTAGCCTGGAGAAGAGGAGGCTCAGGGGTGACCTCATTGCCCTCTACAACTACCTGAAAGGTGGGTGTAGCCAGGAAGGGGTTGGTCTCTTCTCCCAGGCAACCAGTACCAGAACAAGGGGACACAGTTTCAAGCTGCGCCAGGGGAGGTTTAGACTCGAGGTGAGGAGGAAGTTCTTCATCGAGCGAGTCGTTCGTCATTGGAATGTGTTGCCCAGCGGGGTGGTGGAGTCCCTGGAGGTGTTCAAAAGGAGACTGGATGTGGCACTTGGTGCCATGGTCTAGTCATGAGGTCTGTGGTGACAGGTTGGACTCAATGATCTTTGAGGTCTCTTCCAACCTTGTTGATTCTGTATCTCCAGTATCAGGTGATAGGACAAGAGGAAATGGCCTGAAATCAGGCCAGGAAGGTTTAGGTCGGGTATTAGGAAAAATTTCTTTATGGAAACAGTGGTCAGGCATTGGAACAGGCTGCCCAGGGAGGTGGTGGAGTCACTATCCCTGGAGGTGTTCAAGAAACGTGGCACTTTGGGATGTGGTTTAATGGCCATGGTGGTGTTAGGTTGATGGTTGAACACAATGATCTGAGAGATCTATTCCACCTGAAACAGTTCTATGCTTCTATGATTTACTCACTAGGTAACCTTACTCTCCTAAGAAAACATCTACAGGACATGACGACTAAAGTTGCAGAAGCATAAACCTCCTGCCCACACCTGAGCATCCCCACGGCTTCTTCCCATAAAACCACAGCACCAGAATAAAAATCAGCATGAGGTTACCCAAGCCTCTCAGCGTTGTTCTGACTTGACTTGTGGTGATATTGAAGGTGAAGCCCGGAGCAGAACCAAGCTTGTGAAAAATCCCCAGAGCCTTCTAAAATCCTACACTTAAAAGACTGGTCTGGAGAAGAGCATGGAAGACAAGGCTGAAAAAGGCAAACATGCTTTTTGCTTTGGCAAAATACACCACTAGGCCTGGTCCAGCTGTAGAAAGCAGTGACAAGATGCATCCCTCAGGCTCTGTGTTCCACAAACTCCATGTGGGTTTCATTTGAAAAGAGAAAGCTCCAAAGTCTTCAGTGACAGGTTTCATGTAATCTGCCTTTTTTTTTTTTCTTCCAAGTCTTAGGGAAGGCTCTATGAAAACTAAGTATTCTATGCTTCCTTGTGCACAGCAAAGCTACAAAGGGTAATTTCAACCACTCCGAAGGCACAGAAAGCAGAAGGAAAAAGGGAATCTATTTTGCTAGCTACCATAGAGTTGCCATCAATTAAAAGAGGAGAGAGACAAACCAGAGAGAAATACCTTGGGGAAGACTGACCCTTAGGAGGAAGGTCAGCTCCAGGGGTGAGGAGACCTATCCAGTTGCAGGGCTGGCTGCTGATCTCCTGAATGACCTCCTTATCTCCTGGAACTTATTTTTTTTTCCCCCATAGTCTTGTTTGCAGGAGCCTACAGACATGAGTACCTTCCATATGATTATAGGACAGGTCCAACCAAGCCGTACCTTTTGAGAATCTTTGACCAAACATGCCCAGCATGGCCAGCCAGCCTTCTCAGCATTAAGGACATTTAAGATTAGCAGCAGAAGGGAAGTACCAAGGAAGGGTTTTGACAAAACCAACAAGCCATGCCCACTTTACCATAAGCTCTGCCATTCCACCTATAGCCACTACCCAAGGGCTCTCTCTTCAGCCATGGCTTGTTAAACCCCTCTCCAAGTAATTTTAGAGTGCTCATGTGACAGAAAACTTCCTTTATTTATCCCAGGGTAGTTCTCTGCTGAGTTAGCTTGCTGAAAAGACTCAGCCTAGGGCCACCAAAACACCAGAGCCATGCAAAAGGAGTCAATGAGAGCAGGACTGAGTATTTCCATCTTTATCAGCACAGGCAGGAGTGAAGCCAGGAGCCCACCTTCCCTTAACAGGTACTAAAGCAGTAAGGACTGTTGAGTTTTCCTGCTATTGACTGCCTCACAACATTGTGTTCACTCTGTTTATCAACAGCTGAGGAGGCTAGAAACCATTTGCCTTCGTGCCCTGTGGAAGGTGGAACTTGTAAGCATCCTGCCTCCACATCCTGAGGACCAAGATGCTCTGATTTTAGGCTTCATGCTGGAGTTTTACCTCAGGCACCCAACTTTGGCAAGTTGATCAGCCTGGCACACATCCCATCACTTCCAGAACATTTTAATTAAGTGGACTCCAAACACTGGCAAGTATGGAGACCTGGCTATTTTTAAGGCAGTTCTTCAAGAAGACCCTGCAGCAAGCGCTCAAATTCACAGGCAGGGGGACAAGTCCTGCTCTGTCACTACTGAAAAGACACTGGAAGTTCATAGGCTCACAGGATGCTAGGGGTTGGAAGGGACCTTTGAAGATCATCAAGTCCAACTCCCCTGCCAGAGCAGGAGATTAGAATCCAGCACAGGTTGCACAGGAACACATCCAGATGGGTCTTGAAAGTCTCCAGAGAAGGAGACTCCACAGCCTCCCTGGGCTGCCTATTCCAGTGCTATGTGACCCTCACAGTGAAGAAGTTCCTCCTCATGTTGAGGTGGAACCATCTGTGCTGTAGTTTCTATCCACTGCCCCTTGTCCTATCACAGGGTGCAGCAAAGAGCCCTCAGATATTGATAAACATTTATTAAATCCCCTCTAAGCTGAGCATCTCCTGAAGCACGTGCCCTCCTGCTCCCTCCAAGCAGGGCCGGGTGCCTCATCCCTGCCACTCCCTGATCTGTAAAGCTGCTCTGTAGAAGACCTCACTCCCTGTCGGCCGATGGTGCAAGACCTTGAACAAGTACTAAACAAATTAACAAGTCATTTCCTGCAAGGCCAAACAAGCTCCCTGCCAAAGAGGTCACATACCACACTCTGGCCTGATGCCTCTCCCTAGTTTATGAGGGTAAACTCCCATATCCAGGGGTCCAAGGATGACAGCATTACATCTGGGCTAGGATTACTCTCACTCGAGCTAGGATTACGCTCCGCTGAAGAGGTGAGGAAAACAATTGCTTTTGTGCTTTCATTGCATGACCTCCAAAATTCAGTTTGGGTTTCTTGGTTTGCACAAACCAAAACATTCAAATTCAATCAGGGAGTTTTCGCTCCATTCCCAGCTAAAGGACCAGGATCTGTCACACCAAGGTTCTTCAACACTGTTTTGGCAGTAAGGAGAGATGTGAGGAAAAGCTGTTTGGGGCAGGGCCCATGGCAAAGAGGTCAGGAGGAAACAGCCTACGTGGTTCAACCCAGTCTTGTGAGCGCCTCCAACCAGCACAGGGATGGAAGGCAGACACACAGAGATCTTTGCTCTCCATCTCCCACCACACCACCCAGAATCACTTTGATGCTCTCAACCCCCCTGCAGCCCACAAGAAGGACCAGGCAACTACCAATCCTGTAAAAACAATCTGAGCTTTGGATTTGGAGCAAGGCTGAGAGCTACTCAAAACACGCCTGGCAGGCCCTGCTCCACCATCTTGAATACATCACTGCCATCAAGTTAAAACAAGACTTAAAAGCAACCTAAATCATCCACACTTGAATCACACAGGCAGCTCTGTTTGCTTGGATGTGCCCATCCCCATGAGTAAGGGCTTTAGAATCATACCTAGCTTTTCCTTACTACCCTGCCAAAAACACAGGCATACAGCAAGAAGAAAAAAAAAAAAATCCCACTGACTGATGTCCTTGCTATTTCTGCTGTCCATGAGAGCAAACTGGTAGAAGGCCTGACTCAGAGCCCTTCCTCAACAAAAACTGAATCATTACAGTTTGGAAGATCCAGTCCAACTCCCTTGCCAGGATCACCTGTCCCAGATCACACAGGAGGGTTTTGAATCTCTCCAGAGAAAGAGACTCCACAACCCCCCCGGGCAGCCTGTTCCAGTGTTCCCTCACCCTCACAGTGAAAACATCTTTCCTCATGTTCTCATGGAACTTCCTGTGCCTCAAGATGGTCTCATAATGCAGGAGTCTCTCTTCTCCACTCTGCCCTCTCTTTACAAGACGGAATTTGAGTCAGATTGAGGGACAGCAAAAGAAAGAACAACCAAAACAAAGGGGGGGGGGAAGGAAATTCCATGCTTTGTTTGGCTCTTTCTGCAAGGATGGCAGTCAGGTAGCTTTGCAGGCGACTCACACTGTGTGAGAGACTAAAAGTTGGCTGTCCTGGTGTGACTCAACAAAGATAAAATCACTTGCTGCTTGCCCAGACAATAGCTGGTATGTGTTGGGCTGAGCCACTGGAAGGAAGGTGCAAAGATCATGTAGGAATCCTGTCTACCAATCCTGGATGCAAATCACCTTGTGATTGCATCATGAGAACACTGGACTGCAGCTGGTCTACAACAATGGCCCAAGGACCCAGCCACCATGCTTTCAGGACAAGATAATCTCCACCCATCAAGTACCCTGGAAAGGGTGACACAATGGATTCAGATTTCCTGGGGAACGCCTGGCCCCAGAATTCCTGAGGGACAATACTTGTGACCGGTTGACGTTGCCCCCTTAAGAAAGGGAATATGGTGGACGGAAGTTGGTAAATGGAAAGAATAATCTAAACTAATTTCATTGGTGAAGTGGGAGGAAGCACCTTCTGAACTGGGAGTGCAGGAGAAAGTATCCTGGGCACTCCGGAACTTTATCTTCAGTCTTGCTTCCGCCTCTTCTTCGTGCAGCAGCTCTCTCTGTGCTGGGCTTTCTGCCAAGGCTCCGGCCTTCAAACTGACAAACCTGATAAGGCCTGTATTAACTCCCTTCCAATTAACACAAACGGCTTCTAACTTTTTTTTCCCTCTCTTTTCTTTCTCTTTCTATCCCACTCTGGGGAAAGGGGGAGAGAGGGGAAAGCGGAGGTGGGAAACCCCCCTCAGCAGAGGGGGGAACCCTCATTTCTGTGTTACTTTATTGTATATCTTTGTATATATTGTAAATATTGTAAATTTGTATATATTCCCCTGCAAATCCTACATTGCTTTGTAAATATACAGTTTCACTGCTTTGCTAATTCAGCTTGTGAGATTTTTTTTTTCCTTTCCCTTCAATTTTTCTCTTCCCTTTACTTTACAGGGGGGAGGGAAGAGGCTTCTTGGCCTTACCCTTCCAACCCACCACACATACCTAAGGACTAAAAACTGTATAAAAGACTTGAGCTACTACTGGCTTAGAAGAAGAAAAACACAGAAGGAAAATGGAGATGCAGCTGAGAAGGAAAAGCCCGGGACAATGCTGCTCCGGAGAAAAGAGGCCATGGAGCCTGGAAGAAGCAGACTGAACCCTCTCTCCGTGTCCTAAGATTGGCCTGCAGCAACTCATGGAGCTGCAGAGGCTGCCCAGAGGACCACATCTCTTCTCCAGCAAAAGCCTCAGCACCGTTTCTCTACAAACCCAACATCTCCTACAGCACCTTTCCTCCACAGACTCAAACTGTCTTGGGGAGTGAGGGGTGTGGTAATATAATTCCTTTCCTCTTCTCTCGCTCTTCTCTCTCTCCCTCTCTCTTTTCTCCCTCTCCCCTTCTTATTTCCACTTTATTTATGTAATAAATAGTCTAGCTGTTGATATTTTGGCCTCGTTTGTGCCTCTAATTTCGCATCACGGGAATATTCAAAAGAACCACAATCAAACAGAAGCCCTGGAGGTGTTCAAGAGGAGATTGGACATGGCACTTGGCGTCATGGTCTAGTCATGATGTCTGTGGAGACAGGTTGGACTCCATGATCTTTGAGGTCTCTTCCAACCTTAGTGATGCTGTGATACTGTACACTTTATTTCAGTTTTTACATTGCAAGGTTCCTTCTTTCCCCATTTGACTTCCCTAACATCTTATAATGGAATGGGCTGCCCAGGGAGGTGGTGGAGTCACCATCCCTGGAGGTGTTCAAGAGGGGATTGGACGTGGCACTTGGTGCCATGGTCTAGTCATGGGGTCTGTGGTGACAGGTTGGACTCGGTGATCTTTGAGGTCTCTTCCAACTTTAGTGATACTGTGATGCTGTGAATCTTTTTCAGATGGAAAAGGAAAACAAATGGCAACAGTGCAAAGGCCAACTGAGTTTATTTCATAGTACAGTATCATAGTATCAGTCAGGGTTGGAAGGGACCACAAGGATCATCTAGTTCCAAACCCCTGCCATGGGCAGGGACACCCCACACTAGATCAGGCTGGCCAGAGCCTCGTCCAGCCTGGTCTTAAACACCCCCAGGGACAGGGCCCCAACCACCTCCCTGGACAACCCATTCCAGGGTTTCACCACTCCCATGGTGAAGAACCTCCTCCTCACATCCAGCCTGAATCTCCCCACCTCCAGCTTCATTCCATTCCCCCTAGTCCTATCATTACCTGAGATCCTGAGAAGTCCCTCCCCAGTCTTCTTGTATGCCCCCTTCAGATACTTTAAGGCCACAATTAGGTCACCTCAGAGCCTTCTTTTCTCCAGACTGAACAGCCCCAACTCCTTCAGTCTGTCCTCACAGGAGAGGTGCTCCAGCCCTCTGATCATCCTCGTGGCCCTTCTCTGGACCCGTTCCAGCACCTCCATATCCCTCCTGTAATAGAGGCTCCAGAACTGGACACAGTACTCCAGGTGGGGTCTCACCAGGGTTGAGCAGAGGGGGAGGATCACCTCCCTCGACCTGCTAGCCACACTTCTCCTGATGCAGCCCAGGATCTGATTGGCCTTGGGGGCTGCAAGTGCACATTGAGAGCTCATGTTGAGCTTTTTGTCCACCAGCACCCCCAAGTCTCTCTCCTCAGGGCTGCTTTCCAGCCAGTCACTGCCCAGCCTGGATTTGTGCCTGGGATTGCCTCGACCCAGATGCAGGACCCTGCACTTGCTCTTATTGAACCTCATGAGGTTGGCTTGTGCCCACCTTTCCAGCCTGTCAAGGTCCCTCTGGATGGCCTCCCTTCCCTCCAGCGTGTCTGCTGCACCACACAGCTTGGTGTCATCAGCAAACTTGCTGACTTGCTTCCCTCTCCGGACCAAGACACACTGTTCAAGTTAATGAGATGTTTCTGCAACTTTCCTTCACCTCCCATTCCTTTCAGAAGATCAAAAAGTAAATGGCAATCCAGGGGCTGGCAGCTGTATTTTGTGTCTACAGGACTGTGTTTAATTTCAGTTACACCTCTTGTTTCCCAGTGTGATTTCCTTGATGTTACAGCATGATCATGGACTTACACTGCCTGCAAGAAAGAAAGAGGCACCCCAGCTCTATTTTCACTGCCTAGATTAACTCTGTGAACTTGGATTTATTCTTAATTTGCACTGCACCTATTTTTGAAAGCTTGAGCCTTGTGAAATATGAAGAACCTTGGAACAACCTTCAGATAAACACTATAATGTCCTAACATGTTGTTATTACACATGGTTTAGCATCAGGAGATCTCAGAACAACTTGAAAAGGCGGCTTCATTTGAGAGACCCAGACAAGGGAGGCAGACTGAGTCACCCAGAAAAGCAATAGAAGCCACCAGAACAGAAACCCACATCTTGTACCCCATCCTCTACAGTTGTCCACTAAAGATTCTATTATTCTATGATACAGATGGCTTATCAGTTAAAACACTGTGGTTATCTGCCTCCTCAGGAAGAGCTCAAGCCTGTTTCTTGTGGGTACATAGGGTTCCTGAATGAGGCTTTGGCACTTTGCAACCCCCTGCAGACAGAGGTCACCTGTGACAGAAGAAGCTGTGCTCCTCTGGATCCAGGTCGTGGCAGAGGAGAAGAGGACTGGCTAAGAAGAAGAACAGCATTAAAAGGGAGAACATATCATCCAAAAAGGCAATGCAAGCCTAGGGCTGCTGGGCTGGATTGCAGCTCAATGCAAGGGCTCCACAGGTAGCAGCGATCACTCCAGCATCTCTGCTGCACCCCAGTGAAACCAGTCCCCAGCTTTACATCACAGGATGTTAAGGGTTGGAAGGGACCTCTCAAGATCATCGAGTCCAACTCACCCTGCCAGAGCAGGACCATAAAATCTAGCACAGGTCACACAGGAATGCATCCAGATGGGTCTTCAAAGTCTCCAGAGAGGAAGACTCCACAACCCCTCTGGGAAGCCTGTTCCAGTGCTCTGTGATCCCACCATCAGCCTGGCATCCAGGATGTAAGTGAGCTGAGCCCTGGCCACACAGCATGTACACTGCAAATACCAGCCCTGCTGCTAGTGAAAACTGCCCCAGAGGAGCAGGTCAAGGCTGCCACCTTCTGCCAGGGCAGTAGGAAGGGAGATGACATTTGATATGAGCACTACATTCCAGCCAAAAGTTTGTGTTTCATCTTAAACCACACAGTTTTACATGGAAAGAAAATATTTACATCACTAAATCGAAATGCATCATTCCACCTCCTAGCTAACCACAATACAAACTCCAGAGAGCTGGGAATCCCAAGGGAGCCTGGTCACTTCAGCCCCTCAAAGAGGCAGCAGATGCAGTGGATGCTGTGGACCATTTCCACCTGTGACACAATTCTCACTGTTGCTCTCAGCTCTGCATGGCAGCAGGGTACAGAGCGCTGTGCCTGTTGTGCCCAATGCCGCTTCTCATCACTGGGGTTAATTTTAATCTGACTCTGATCACAAGGTGAGATATCTCCTGAAGTGAAGAAAAACATTGAGAGCTCTGCTGAAAGTTAGCAGTTCCGGCTGGGGAACACTTGGGGCAAGTCAAGCAAAGCACAGTCAAATTCACCTGCAGACAGACCTTCACAGTCACCTTTCCTCAGCGGATGGATCTCCCACACCAGCAGGAAAACCCTGCGCAAGGGGAGCAAACCAAGGGATTTGCAACCCTTCAGACAGCAGAGTGCACCCCATGTCCTCTTTAAACTACATCTGAAATTTGCTTTTGCCACGTAACCTAGACTTTATCGCCCGACGAAGGCGAGTGGCAAACAGCCAGTCTGCTCCACCAGGGAGCCGGCTGGAAACGGCTCCATTTCCCACGGCCAGACGGTGGGAACAGAGCACAGGTCCAGCCCCAGCAGCACGTGAGGCAGAGCACACCCGAGGAAGCATCTTCTCACCCAGTGCCTTCAGAGTTGGTGTAAAAGAAGGACAGGTGTTAGTGTCGTGCTGTGTAGGTAAACTGAAATATACTTAAGTACACACAACCCCCCTCTTCACTTAGAAGTATGCTGGTGTCTGGCCTTACTTCTTAATAAGCAACCACCATGCTCATGAGAAAACAAGACTAACTTTTAGAATACATGTGTATACATATATATAAAAAGATCTATTAAAGGGTGCTAAAATCCCAAATCTTAAAGCCTCATCCAAGCATTGTTATACTTAATAAAAAAGATAAAATAGAATAAAATAAAACTAAACTAAATAAAACAATATCAAAGTAAAATAAAACATCCACAAAACACAAAAACCACCAACAACAAAAAACGTGTTCAGATCTTTAGCTGGTGCTTGTGGCTCTTCCCTAAACACCAGAGCATTCCTTACAGCATGCTGGACACCGTGAAACCCTTAAACACGTCTGTTTATTTGAAAAGCGAATTCAAGTCACGGAGGGGTATGCTCTCCTTCACTTAAAGGAAAATAAGCTTTGCGTAAATTCTGCTTACTCTCATGGATTTGCAATGCAAAATACGAGTCGCTTTCTATCGCCCTCTCTGCACAGCTGGCTGCCAAACGCCGGGACCGCGCGTCACTCCCGGAAACACCTTCTCCTCCCAAAATGGCACACGGGAGCCCATTCAAACTGCCCCGAAACCCTCCCGCCGGGGGCGCGGCTGCCCCGTGGGTACCGAGCGCTCGCGGGCTGGCACCGCCGGCGGCGCCAGGGCAGGAGAGGCGAACGGGACCCGGCTCCCGCACGGTACCCAATGCCGCGGGTACCTGTCCATCGGGATGGCTCCCGGGGGAGTCCAAAGGGACCCGCTCCGCCCCGAGGTGACAGCCCCAGCCCCGCCGCTCCCTCAAAGTTTCTCTCCTGGCCCAGGGGCCACCCCCTGGGACACACCAGCCCCGACCTGGGGAGGGCTCCAGATCCCCAGGGAGAGGAGTCTGGACTGGTCCCAGCCTCCGGAGGCATCACACCGGCGCAGGTAACCCCTCCCGCCCGCCCGCCGCCGCGGCCCCTCGCCCTGCCTGCCGCCCCTGCGGGCGGCCCCCGACGCAGACTCACCGCCGCGGCCGGCCGCGCAGCCGGCCAGGAGCAGGGCGAGGGCGGACAGGACGCCCAGCAGCTCCCCCCGCCGCCGCCGACGTCGCCTCCGCTGCTCCGCCGCCGCCGCCGCGGAGCCCATCGCGGCCGCTCCGCTCCCCCGAGCCCCGCCGGGCGCCGCAGCACCGCCCCCGACCGCCGCCTGCGCGGCACGGGCAGCGGGCGCGGCCAGCCGCGATAGGGAGGGGACGACAACGATACAAGGATGGAGAGATAGAGAAATGGGGCCGGCGGGGGCCGATACTTCCCGGCCGGCCCCCAGCCCCCTCCCCGCTGCCGGCGTCCGGGGCGGTTTCCTGGGCGGAGAGAGGGCGGAGAGCTGGCGGAGAGCCGGAGCCGCCCGGCCCTGGGTTGCCCCCGCGACCCCTGGGCTCCGCTGACGCGAACAAGGGCTCCGCGCACCGGGGCACGGCACTTGCAGTCACACGGCCTCCCCCGGGCGGGGCAGCGGGAGGTTGGCCTGGGGCAGGGGACAGGGATGCGCCGGCCCCGGGAATGTGCCTGGGGAGCTCGGGCTGCAGACGTAGGAAGCTCTTGGCCTCACTCCTCTGCAGGCCTAGTGCCATCAGCCCCCACCATGCACTGCTGCAGGTCCCAGACCTTCTACTACGACAAACAGCCACATCTGACCCCAATTTTCCTGGGATAAATCGGGACGTTGAGCATCACCTTCTGGGCTAAAACTTTTACCTGCTGTCACACCGTTTAAAAACAAAAATGCCCCAAGTAACCCACTGCTCCCTCACACCAGTGATTCCTCTCTTGTATCAATCCCTTCACATTTCATATGCTGACACTCTGGAGGATTCTCACGACGGTTTTGAGGATTTTCCCCCTTTTTCCACACTGAGCCTTTTGCTGGGTAAGCAACCGCCCACCCCACCTGCCCTTCCAGCTGGTCCTGTGCCAGAGCAGGCAATGGCAGACCTCCCACAGGTGCTGTACACAGCACACCTCTGGGCTGTGCCAGGGCTGGGGCGTGGGTGCAAGCTGGTGGGCTGGGCTGTGCCAGCACCCAGGTTCACACACTTGTTGGGAGCTGTGCCACCAGCTATGACACCAGGCAGCCATGCCCAGCCTCTGAAGATGTCCAGTGCTTGGGCTTCTGGGTCTGAAAACCTGAGGTGGACTGAACCTCTCATCCCTCCTGCCCTGTTTAAAATCATAATTACTTTTGCAGCCTTCAAGCAAACAGCTCGTGGCTGTAGGGAGAGCAGAGAATGGTGCTGATATGAGGGAACAGCTGCCTGTGTGGGGCCTGCAGCTGTGCAGAAGTACCACCATCCCCATGCTTTGGGAACAGCACTGGAGTTGGGTAATGTATCTACCTACTCAAGGAAAACCAAATCTCTGTCAGAGCCTGCATTTCAGTTCTGTGTCCTTAAAACCTCAGCCACTCTTTGGGACCTTCCACAGCTCTCCCAGCCTGCCGGTGCTAACATCCCAACAGCAACATTAGCGAGTGAGCTGGTGACAGAGATGTGCTGGCTGAGATTGATGAGAGGAGAGAGTGAGAGAGTATGGGCAGCAGTGTCTTCAGCACAAACACACTGAATTAAATCACAGGAGATTGATGCAGTGACAGAACAGAAGCTCTCCAAAAAAGCATTTCAGACATTTCATCATTTCAAGTTAAATACTTCTGACAAACACCCAAGCCACAGGCAGCACCGGTCCTTGCCTGGCCCAGCTCAGCAGCTCCACATCTGACAGCAGAGCTCACAACAGGCATACAGGAGCTCTGCAACCTCTGCACCAAGCTAGAGCTGGCCCTCACCGTGGAGAGGCTCTTCCACACCGTGCAGGATCAAAGCCCTTGAGAGCTGGCTGAAGAGGCACTGGGTAGGCACACCTGGGCTTTGGGACACAGGCACGGCAGCAATCACCCAGCATCTTCATTTCAACACACCCACATATCACCCTGCCCATGACAGCAAAACACTTTCAGACTGGAGAGCCACCTGCAGATTAGACTAACCAAAAAAAAATAAAAGAAATACAGCTGTTCCTATAGCCTACATATCACCCAGGAGGGATTTTTGTTCAGTTACTAACCATCCTCTTCAGTGAGGGTCTTGTTCTAGGCTCAGTGTTTCATCATGCACTCAGATTCCATTTTCTCCTCCAAGGGCTTCTTGCAATTCTGAACTTATTCAGGATGTCAGTTTGCAGCAATGCTCTTAAAGATTTATTGATTGTGCTCCTACACACAACTTTAGAGATGCTGGTTGTCCCTGTTGGCCCCAGGCAGGCAGAGCCAGTTCCCATCCAGGCAGCTGGGATGTAACTATGGAAGAAGGTTTTTGTTTTGGTTTGAGTTCTTCATGAGTAGGAAACATTCCCTGGCAGGGCAGGTTTTATCTCAGGGTAAACAACTCAAACATGTAGCACTGTCACACACCACAGTAAGTCACGGTAGTTTATGAGAAAGCTCATGCCTGCCCTGTTGCTTCCTCTTGATCAATACCACATGAAGGCAATCCACCAGATTTGGGGCAAGAGGAGCTTGAGGGTGAAGGCCTCCACTGCTGACAGTACAGAGTACTATGACAGTAGTTCCAAAGTATTCCTTTCAAATCCAAATGTCCTTTACAAGCCTATAATGGCTCAAAAATGTGACCCTGAGAGTCACTGCAAACCCATTATTCACCCCTCTGTCATAAGCCTCCTTTCATACTACTGCAGAGCTGCTGGTGAATACCAAGGTGTAAGCTCACCATGCTGAGAATCGAGAGAGGATCTGGGAAGCCTGTGTAACTTAGGAACACATTTCCCACTCAGAATCACAAAGCAATTTAGCAAATTCCTCACTAGCATAGTAAGTGCCAGCTTGTGAAACATTTCAATTCCTGGGGAGCATGACAGGAGAATTCCCCTGCTCTCCCACTGATAAACCAGTGTGGGTGAAGCAGGCTTTGAACTAAGCTGTCTGCAGGAGGGAACAGAAGGAAGGGGATTGCTGTGGATGTTACTCTTCTGAGAGAAAAGCTTTTATATTTATTTTCCATCAGCCTTCTGCAAGAGACAAAAATATATAAAAAGAACTGCTAAAGAAAGAACAGATGAGGCCAACATGCTGCTGAATATGGAGTCTGCTTTACATCATCCCTTCCATTTTTCACGGATTCATGGAATGGTCTGGGTTGGAAGGCACCTCCAAGGGTCATCTAGTCTGCATCCCTCTGCAGTAAGCAGGGGCATCCTCAACAAGATCAGGTTGCCCAGAGCCCTGTTAACCTTTTTTTCTTCTTCTTTTACTCTTGCTCCTTCTTCAAGGAGCATCTCTTGATCACCTAATATTAGAATGATGTGAGAATATTGGAATGATGAGGAGAGGGCTGGAGCACCTCTCCTATGAGGACAGACTGAGGGAGTTGGGGCTGTTCAGTCTGGAGAAGAGAAGGCTCTGAGGAGACCTTATTGTGGCATTCCAGTATCTGAAGGGGACCCACAAGAAAGCTGGGGAGGGACTTTTTAGGGTGACAGGTAATGCTAGGACTAGGGGAATAGAAGAAAAAATAGAAGTGGATAGATTCAGATTGGATGTTAGGAAGAAATTCTTCACCATGAGGGTGGTGAGACCCTGGAACAGATTGCCCAGGGAGGTGGTAGAAGCCTCACTCCTGGAGGCTGGATGTGGCTGTGAGCAACCTGATGTAGTGTGAAGTGTCCCTGCCCATGGCAGGTGGGATTGGGACTAGATGATCCTTGATGATCCAACCCTAACAATTCTATGATTCTAACTTAGCATTGTGCTGAGTTTGGGCCATCATCTGATTCCACCTCTTTGAATGCCAATCAACAAAGATACCATATTAAAGGCATTGTGACTGTTGGTGATGGGTTGCAGGTAGCTGAGCCACCACATGCTCTTTGGCATTCCTTCTGCAACCCAAATGAGGAAGCCCTATTCAGCTAGCTTCAGTATCAGCTGGGCTGAGAAGGAGGGAGGGCAGACTGGATAAACATCTCCCATTCCATAATTATACTCCTCGTAGGATGGAGCTGCTACTTCTTTCAGCAGTTGCTCACAGGTTCCAGCTGGTGTCTGGATACCTGTGCATGGTGATATCCTTCCTGAAATAATAACCAAAGAACTGCCTGGCTGAAACTCTTGCTGGACCCATGAGGCCAGGAACCAGTCTTTATACACGCCAAATTTAAAGACTGACTTATAAATCTTAGTCAGTGCAATGGTGTTCAAGTCTGCCTCACCTTGGGGCTGAAAAAGAGCAAAGAAATGTCTTCCTATCCCAAATTCATCCTGCAATGCCTTAGTGATGCACACAGATTCCCCACAAGTCACTTCCTGCACCTCTGCCTGCTGCCTGTAGCCCATTCTCCTGGGAGGGCCATGAAAATGCTTTGCTAGAATCCAGAGGAGGCCCCATTCACTTTGCTAGCACCCTAGGAAGGTTCCCAGAGAGCTGGCACTCAGAAAGATGCTCTTTTGTTCTTTCCAGAGCCTCATCACAGCCTAAAACCACATGAAGCTTTTTGGAGAAAACTGTAAATCACAGGACACAGATGTGCAGAGATGACAGCCAGATGTGTGTTAGTGGAGCTAAGTAGCAGTCATGACTGCTTCAAGGAGAGCACACAGCCTCCCCTCCTTGGTGTTTTCCCCTGCAAACCATGCCAAGCTCTGTTCTTCAGACCAAAGAGAGATTTTCTTCTGTTTGGACTGGCAGATTAGACTCAGAGCTTTCAACTCTAGGGGAACATATTTAGAATTATGTGACCGTTTGAGGCTGTACCTTTAAGAAAGGGACAGTGCTGGGACACTCTGGCTGAATGTTTTGTAAACAAAGACAGGTCTAAACGAATTTCATTGGTAGATTGGTAGAACGCAGCTTTAAGTTTTAGTGCAGTTGGAATTTTTCTCGGTTCCTTCCTGTCCTCCCTTTCCAGCTTGTCTGCTTCTGGGCAACTAGCCGGAGTTCTGACCTTGGATAACAGATAAGCATTAATCCTGCATGCGCTTGGAGGCCTCTTCCTTAATAACTGTAGACGACGGAGATAGGAATCAATACAGCTGACCAATATGATCGAGTATTGTTCCTTTATTGTTCCAGTGTAGCAGGCCGATGGTGCAGGCCTGAGGTGCAGGCCTATGGAGCAGGCCTGTAGTGCAAGTATAGCACTGTAAAGAGTAGAAGAAACAGGAGACAGGAAAGGCAGAAATGCGTAGCAAGGCAACTGCTACAACTTATATAAACTCGGAGAGTCTCGTTGGCATAGCTCCATTGGTTCCCTCTGAGTGACCACACATTGCACTATTACAGATTATTGGTCCAACTACTAATGACACAATGAGGTTTGTTGATGCAGGTGCATGTCCTGTTGTCCCAAGATAACTGTCCATGTTTATAGCTACCAGTGTCTTGTTTTAGTTACATGCTGCAGGCACAGCACTGTTTTGCTACACTGCTAGCTGGTTCTGCACTTATGCTGAGCATGGCCTACCACCATGTCAGGCTCTAGGCCTGCACTGCCGGATTGCTCACACTGCTCATCGCTGGCATTGCCACAAATAACTGCCTTTTCTCTCTCTAACCCTTTTTGGGAAAAAAAGGAGGTAGGGTTTCTCTCTCAACCCACTACATTTTAACACAGAGCAGCATCTTTAGCAGACCTTAGCCAGACAGAGCCCAGGCTGCCGGACAAGGTGATCTCCGACTGATGGGCAGCATCCTGAGTCAGTTCAGAGAATGGAACAGGGGCTCGCTGGCTGCCCTGGAGCCAAAGATGCAGGAGCAGGGAGGTCATTCTGCCCCTGTATTCAGCACTGGTTAGGCCACACCTTGAGTCCTGTGTCCAGTTCTGGGCACCTCAATTTAAGAAGGACATTGAGACACTTGAACGTGTCCAGAGAAGGGCAACAAGGCTGGGGAGAGGTCTCAAGCACAAGCCCTATGAGGAGAGGCTGAGGGAGCTGGGGTTGTTTAGCCTGGAGAAGAGGAGGCTCAGGGGAGACCTTATTACTCTCTACAACTACCTGAGGGGAGGTTGTAGCCAGATGGGAGTTGATCTCTTCTCCCAGGCAACCAGCACCAGAACAAGAGGACACAGTCTCAAGCTGTGCAAGGGGAAGTTTAGGCTTGAGGTGAGGAGGAAGTTCTTCCCAGAAGGAGTAATTGTCCCTTGGAATGGGCTGCCCAAAGAGGTCGTGGAGTCACCATCCCTGGAGGTGTTCAAAGAAGGATTGGACGTGGCACTTAGCACTATGGTTTAGTTAGTAATGAGGTGTTGGGTGATAGGTTGGACTTGATGACCTCTGAGGTCTTTTCCAACCTGACTGATTCTATGATTCTATGACCTGTGAGATCAGGGACAGCTTGATCTTGGGGCTGGGCAGTGCTGCCCATGCAGAGACCAGCTTAGGGTATCTGTATGGCAGAATCATCAAGCCCTGCTGCTGCATTTCACACCCAAAACTGTTGTTGAACGTGGTTTAAGCAGACCAGAAAAAAGGAACAGGCTTCCTTGCTTTGGGTTTTATCCTAAGCCTTACTTTTTCAGCACAGCTCCCGTGCCATCCCCCCAAGTCTCATACACAGATTCATACACTACATTAGGTTGGAAGGGGCCTTCAAAGATCATCTTATCCAATTCCCCTGCAGTGAGCAGGGACACCTCTAACTCCATCAGGCTGCCCAGGGGCACATCA
The DNA here is from genome assembly GCA_011125475.1 of Melanerpes aurifrons. NCBI lineage: Eukaryota > Metazoa > Chordata > Aves > Piciformes > Picidae > Melanerpes > Melanerpes aurifrons. The sequence goes on from WWNC01000233.1 coordinate 118,639, forward strand.
AGTCTCATCTTGAATGTCTCCAGGGACGGGATCTCAACCATATTCCTGGGCAACTGTGACTGTTTGAGGCTGTGCCTTTACGAAAAGGACAGTACTGGGGCACTATGGCTGAATGTTTTGTAAACAAAAGACAGGTCTAAACGAATTTCATTGGTAGATTGGTAGAATGCAACTTTAAGTTTTGAGCGCAGCTGAGACTTTCCTCAGTCCACTCTTCCCTCCTCCCTTTCCAGCTTGTCTGCTTCTAGGCTCTCTGCCAGACTGACCTTGGACAGATAAGCGTGTGGCCTACTAACACTTTCCTTTAATTTATAACTGCTTTAATTAACAATTGGTCTTTTTCTTTTTTTCTAACCCTCTTTGGGGAAAAAGGGGAGAGAAGGGGGTACAGGGGGGGAACCCTCCTCCACGGGGGGGGGCGGGGAATTTAATTCCTGTATCATTGTTTTTATACTTTGCTGTATATATCTGTGTATATATTGTAAATACTGTAAATTGTGTATATATCCTGCATTCCCTAAAATTTGCTTGTAAATATAGCATTCCCTTTTGCTCCTCCAGCTGGCTAGCTGTGGTTTTTCTTCCTCTTTGTGGGGGAGAAAAGGCTAAGCCTTTCTTTCTAACCCTCCACATTTTTTGGCACCCAACGTGGGGCTCGAACCCACGACCCTGAGATTAAGAGTCTCATGCTCTACCGACTGAGCCACAGTCAACTACCAAGCCCTAAATGAAGTAACACCACCTATGAGTGCAGCAGTACCAGACATGATGGAACTCCAGTATGAGCTGGAATCCAAAGAGGCCAAATGGTATGCTACCATAGACATTGCTAATGCATTTTTCTCTATTCCCATAGCAGAGGAATGCAGGCCTCAGATTGCTTTCACCTGGAGAGGAATCCAGTATACCTTCAACAGATTGCCAATGGGCTGGATCCACAGCTCAAGCATCGGTCATGCAGTAATCCACGATGCTCTGGAGAAAGGTGGTGCTCCAGAACACATCCAGTTCATCGATGATATCATTGTCTGGGGTAAAACTGCTGAGGAAGTCTTCGAGAAAGGTAACAAAATCATTGACATTCTTCTGAATGCTGGTTTTGCCATCAAGCGAGACAAGGTGAAAGGGCCTACCACAGAGATTCAGTTTCTGGGAGTGCGGTGGCAGGATGGACGCCAACACATTCCCGTGGATGTGGTAAATAGAGTCTCTACCATGGCAAATCCCACAAACAAGCAAGAGACCCTACGTTTCTTGGGGATAGTGGGATTTTGGAAACAGTATCACAGTATAACTAAGGTTGGAAGAGACCTCGAGGATCATCGAGCCCAACCTATCAATGTAGACCCCATGACTAGACCATTGCACCAAGTGCCACGTCCAATCTCCTCTTGAACACCTAATTTGAGGCCTGAGAAACTGTCATCTTTTCTGGACATTCACTCAGGAATTATTTTGGTTGCTGTATACATTGTAATGGCATGTAGTTTATAATCTTCCAGATAGTGTGTATTGATCTAATTTATTTTTCATTTTGATCTCATTACTGGTAACTCATGTATCTTCATTTTTAGGTGATTTGGTGCTTCAAAAATTACAGAGAAATTAATTTCCTGCTGTATGTACTTGAGCACACCTGTGGGGAGTGCACAGCTGGGGAGTGCATGGCTGGGAGTGATGAGATTGACAGGAAGGGCACCAGGGCGATTAAGAAGGAGTTCAGGGCCCTTGGACAATTGATTGATGGGGCAGGAGCTCAAGTGGTGTTCTGCTCAGTTCCCTCAGTGGCAGGGGTGTACACTGAGAGGAATGGGAGAACCCACACCATCAACAATTGGCTCAGGGGATGGTGCCAGCGGCAGAACTTTGGGTTCTTTGATCATGGGACAACTTTCACTGCACCCGACCTGCTGGGTCCTGATGGGGTGCATTTATCTAGAAGGGGTAAGAGGGTACTAGCACTAGAGTTGGCAGTGCTCATTAGGAGGCCTTTAAACTAGGTCTGAAGGGGGTGGGTGAGGCAATCGGTCCCTCTGCAGAGGTAAGAGTAGGGCACAAGGTAGGGTCAATTGAGAAGTCAGGAACCCAGCTGCAGTGCATGTACACCAATGCACGCAGCCTGGGCAATAAGCAAGAGGAGTTGGAGGTCCTGATCCATCAGGGTGACTATGATATAGTCGCCATCTCAGAAACTTGGTGGGACAACACCCACGATTGGAGTGCTACACTGGGGGGTTACAGGCTCTTTAGGAGAGACAGGCGAGGGAGAAGAGGAGGAGGGGTGGCTCTGTATATTAGGGAGTCACTCTCTGCCACACAACTTGAGGTGGAAGATGAGGGAATTGAGAGCCTGTGGGTTAAAATCAGAGGGCAGCCCAACAAATCTGACATCCTGGTTGGAATCTGTTACAGACCACCCAACCAGGATGAGGAGGCTGATGAATTGTTCTACAAGCAACTGGAGGCTGTCTCAAGATCATCAGATCTTGTCCTTGTCGGCAATTTCAACCTCCCAGATATCTGCTGGGAACTTAATTCAGCAGAGAGGAGGCAATCCAGAAGATTCCTGGAGTGAATGGAGGACTGCTTCCTGACGCAGCTGTTAAGCGAGCCTACCAGGGGACAGGCTCTGCTTGACCTGCTGTTCTCCAATAGGGAAGGGCTGGTGGGAGACGTGATCGTGGGAGGCTGCCTAGGGTGTAGTGACCACGAGATAGTGAAGTTTTCAGTATGCAGGGAGATAGGCAGGACTACCAACAGAACCTTCACCTTGGACTTCCAGAGGGCAAAATTCAGCCTGTTTAAGAAACTTATTTGTAAAGTCCCCTGGGTACCAGCCCTCATGAACCAAGGGGTCCAGGAGGGTTGGACCTACTTCAAACAGGAGCTCTTGAAGGCACAGGAACTGGCGGTTCCCATGTGCTGGAAGGCAAGCCGGCGGGGAAGGTGACCGGCCTGGATGAGCAAGCAGCTCCTGGAGGATTTAAGGGGGAAGAAGAGGCTGTATCACCTTTGGAAGGAGGGGAAGGCTTCTTGAGGTAAGTTCAAGGAAGTTGTTAGATTATGTAGGAATAAAATTAGGGAGGCAAAGGCCCAGCTGGAACTGAAGCTGGCCACCTCTGTCAAAGATAATAAAAAGCATTTTTATAAATATATTAACAATAAGAAGAAGGGCAGGAAGAACCTGCACTCCTTATTGGACCTGGAGGGGAACACGGTGACTGAAGACAAGGAAAAGGCTGAGGTCCTGAATACCTTCTTTGCCTCAATTTTTAACAGCAAGGCAGAAGGAGTTCGGGACGAGTGGCCTCCTGAGCTGGGCGATGGGGTCGGCGAGCAGTGTAATGCCCCGGAAATCCATGAGGAATTAGTTCGGGACCTGCTGAGCCACTTGGATACTCACAAGTCCATGGGACCGGATGGGATCCATCCTAGGGTGCTGAGAGAGCTGGCAGACGAGCTGGCCAAGCCACTCTCCATCATTTTCCTCCAGTCCTGGCTCACCGGTGAGGTCCCAGATGACTGGAAACTGGCCAATGTGATCCCCATCCATAAGAAAGGTCGGATGGAGGAACCTGGAAACTACAGACCAGTCAGCCTGACCTCAGTGCCAGGGAAAGTGATGGAGCAGATTATCCTGGAGGCAATAACTGCGCACCTGAAGGATGGCCAAGGGCTCAGGTCCAGCCAACATGGATTTAGGAAGGGCAGGTCCTGCCTCTCCAACCTGATCTCCTTCTATGATCAGGTGACCCGTCTGGTGGACGTGGGGAAGCCTGTGGATGTGGTCTACCTGGACCTCAGCAAGGCCTTTGACACCGTCCCCCACAGCAAACTGCTGGCTAAGCTGTCAGCTCGTGGCTTGGACCACTACACTCTGTGCTGGGTTAGGAACTGGCTGGAGGGCCGAGCCCAGAGAGTGGTGGTGAACGGTGCCACATCCAGCTGGTGGCCAGTCACCAGTGGCGTCCCCCAGGGATCAGTGCTGGGCCCCATCCTCTTTAACATCTTCATTGATGATCTGGATGAGGGGGGCGAGTCAGTCATCAGCAAGTTTGCAGATGACACCAAGTTAGGAGCAGATGTTAGTCAGTTTGAGGGTGGAAAGGCTCTGCAGAGGGACCTCGGCCGACTGGACAGATGGGCAGAGTCCAATGGGATGGCATTCAACAAGTCCAAGTGCCGGGTGCTGCACTTTGGCCATGGCAATCCCATGAAGAGCTACAGGCTGGGGTCGGAGTGGCTGGAGAGCTCCCAAACAGAAAGGGACCTGGGTGTGCTGATCGACAGCCACCTGAATATGAGCCAGCAGTGTTCCCAGGTGGCCAAGAGGACCAATGGTATCCTGGCCTGCATTAGGAATAGTGTGGCCATCAGGAGCAGGGAAGTCATTGTGCCCCTGTACTCTGCTTTGGTTAGGCCGCACCTTGAGTCCTGTGTCCAGTTCTGGGCCCCTCAGTTTAAGAAGGACATCGAGACACTTGAACATGTCCAGAGAAGGGCAACAAGGCTGGTGAGAGGCCTTGAACACAAGTCCTATGAGGAGAGGCTGAGGGAGCTGGGATTGTTTAGCCTGGAGAAGAGGAGGCTCAGGGGTGACCTCATTGCCCTCTACAACTTCCTCAAAGGTGGTTGTAGCCGGGAACTGGTTGGTCTCTTCTCCCAGGCAACCAGCACCAGAACAAGGGGACACAGTCTCAAGCTGCGGCAGGGGAGGTTTAGACTCGAGGTGAGGAGGAAGTTCTTCATCGAGCGAGTCATTCGTCATTGGAATGGGCAGCCCAGGGAGGTGTTTGAGTCCCTGTCCCTGGAGGCGTTCAAGAGGGGATTGGACGTGGCACTTGGTGCCATGGTCTAGTCATGGGGTCTGTGTTGATAGGTTGGACTCGATGATCCCCAAGGTCCTTTCCAACCTAATTTATACTGCGATACTGTGATACTGTGATACATTCCTGGATACAGTCAGATTGTGAAACCTCTGTATGATGCGATTCGAAAGAGAAACAGTTTCCACTGGGGACCTGAACAACAAGCAGCCTTTGACCAGATAAAGCAAGAGGTAGTTCAAGCAATGGGTCTGGGACCTCTCCGAGACGGTCCAGACATTACGAACATTTTGTACACGGCTGCAAGTGACAATGGTCCAACCTGGTGCTTGTGGCAAAAAGCTCCAGGTGAGACACGTGGACAACCTCTTGGTTTCTGGAGTCGAGGTTACAGAGGTTCAGAGGCTAATTATACTCCAACAGAAAAAGAGATTCTAGCTGCCTATGAAGGTGTAAAAGCATCTTCAGAAGTTATTGGAACTGAATCACAACTTCTCTTAGCTCCCAGATTACCAGTTTTGAATTGGATGTTCAAAGGCAAAGGCTCCACACCACATCACGCCACAGACTCAACATGGTCTAAGTGGATGGCTCAGGTAACACAGAGAGCTTGAATGGGAAATCTTGAAAGGCCTGGTCTGGTGGAGGTGATCTCAAGTTGGCCTGAAGGTATCAACTGTGTTAAACCTCCAGAGGAGAAAGTAACTCATGCTGAGGAAGCTCCTCCTTACAATGACCTTTCTGATGATGAAAAGAAATATGCTTTGTTCACAGACGGTTCCTGTCGTCTTGTTGGAAACAAGCGAAGGTGGAAGTCTGCAGTGTGGAGTCCAACACGCCGAGTTGCAGAGGCGAAAGATGGAGAAGGAGAATCCAGTCAGTTTGCAGAGGTAAAAGCTGTCCAGCTAGCTCTCGACGTGGCTGAACGTGAGAGATGGCCAAAGCTTTATCTCTACACCGACTCATGGATGGTAGCCAATGCTCTATGGGGTTGGCTAAAGAACTGGAAGAAGAATGGTTGGCAGAGAAAAGGAAAACCCATTTGGGCTGCCGACCTGTGGCAGGACATTGCTGATCGAGTCGAGAGAATTCCAGTGAAAGTGAGACACATTGATGCTCACATTCCTAAGAGCAAAGCAACTGAGGAACAGCAACACAACCATCAGGCAGATCTAGCTGCAAGAGTTTCTCAAGTAGACATGGACTCTAATCTTGATCTTGACTGGAAACACCGAGGTGAGATATTCTTAGCTTGGTGGGCTCATGATTCTTCAGGACATCAAGGCAGAGACGCAACATACCAATGGGCTCGTGACAGATCCATAGACATTTCCATGGATGCCATCACACAAGTCATCTATGACTGTGACATTTGTGCTGCTATTAAGCAAGCAAAACGACTTAAGCCCTTGTGGTATGGTGACAGATGGTCCAAGTACAAATATGGTGAAGCTTGGCAGATTGACTACATCACTCTACCACGTTCTCATTCTGGTAAGCAATACGTGCTTGCTGTGGTAGAGGCAAACACTGGATGGTTGGAAACTTATCCAGTTCCACGTGCAAGTGCACGCAACACCATTCTTGGTCAGGAGAGACAAATCCTGTGGAGACACGGAACTCCAGAGAGGATTGAGTTAGGTAAAACTGTTTGGGTATTTTCTCCCTCAGGAGAGGCTAAACCTGTCCAAGGGGTGTTTTCAGCTGAAGGTCCGGGTCACACTTATTGGGTAATGCAAGAGTATGGTGAATTTCAGTGTATTTCACAAAGAAATTTAACTTTAGCTGAAAGAGTTTAATTTCAAACTGTTGTATAGCTACATCGCGTCCAAAGGAAGAATCTACGAGGAATCTACGGTGCACGAACCCTGAGAACCATGAGAGCCCTGAGTCAACTAAGAGACCCTGAGAATCCCTGTTTTCCTTTTCTTCGCTTCGTCGGCGAAGAGATAAACTTTTTTCCATTTTTCTCATTTCCTGATTTTTTTGGACCTTTGAATCATCTACATCTGTGTATAGCCGGAATGGACTATGAACTTTACTTACGAACTGTAAATATTGTTTTGGATTGGATGGACAGTATGAATAGCCAATGGAATTGTTTAGAAGGGGTAGACTGTGACTGTTTGAGGCTGTGCCTTTAAGAAAGGGACAGTACTGGGGCACTCTGGCTGAATGTTGTGTAAACAAAGGACAGGTTTAAACAAATTTCATTGGTCGATTGGTAGAATGCAACTTTAAATTTTGAGCGCAGCTGAGACTTTCCTCAGTCCGCTCTTCCCACCTCCCTTTCCAACTGTCTGCTTCTAGGCTCTCTGCCAGACTGACCTTGGACAGATAAGCGTGTGGCCTACTAACACTTTCCTTTAATTTATAACTGCTTTAATTAACAATTGGTCTTTTTCTTTCTTTCTAACCCTCTTTGGGGAAAAAGGGGAGAGAAGGGGGTACAGGGGGAACCCTCATCCGGGGAGGGGGAATTTCGTTCCTGTATCATTGTTTTTTTACTTTACTGTATATTTCTGTGTATATATTGTAAATACTGTAAATTGTGTATATATCCTGCATTCCCTAAAATTTGCTTGTAAATATAGCATTCCCTTTTGCTTCTCCGGCTGGCTAGCTGTGGTTTTTCTTCCTCTTTGTGGGGGTGAGGAAGCTAAACCTTTCTCTCTAACCCTCCACAGCAACCTGTTCCAATATTTTATTACTGCCATTTTGAAGAACTTCCTCTTGATGTTCAACCTGGATCTACTCTGCTCCACTTTCAAACATTTCTCCTGTCCCATCACTACAAGCCTTTCTCAATAGTCCCTCCCCAGCCTTCCTGCAGGTCCCCTTCAGGACCCCCACTGAAATGTAGTTATAAGGTCTCCCCAAAGTCACAGTATCACAGTATCACCAAGGTTGGAAGAGACCTCAAAGATCATCGAGTCCAACCTGTCACCACAGACCTCATGACTAGACCATGGCACCAAGTGCCACGTCCAATCCCCTCTTGAACACCTCCAGGGATGGTGACTCCACCATTTCCCTGGGCAGCACATTCCAAAGGTGAACAAAGTCTTCTCTTCAGGCTTAACAGCCCCAGTTCTTTCAGCCTGTCTTCTCAGGAGAGGTGTTCAGCATGTTAGTGGCCCTCCTCTGGAGGACACACATAATCTCTTCAGGGTCTCCCCTGTTTCACCCTATCATTTCACCTGTTAGCTGGCTATATGTGTGTTACAAGCAGTTTATTGCCATATCTGGGGTGGCTGAGCACAGCTGAAGGATGAGGTTAGAAGTGACAGGCTGCTGTAGAGCAGTGGTGGCTGAGCACAGTTACTTTTTCTCCTGTGAAATGAAAGAGGCTGTCTTAAAGCAGCAGCTTAACCCATGAACTCTGGACATGTATCCTCTTTGCTAACCACAGAGAGGATGCAATTAAGCACACCACTGATTACCGCTGATGGTTGCTTCCTGCATGAGATCCCATGGTGAGCAGGAAGCCTGTGTGAGTGGTCTCACTCAGCTCCCATGCAATGTTTGCTAGTTTCAGTAACTCTGACTTTTTACAGGTCTTTTTTCTTTCCTTTTTTTTCCCACTTTTTTTTTCCAGTTTTGGTCCCCAGTGTAGAAAAAAAAATGCAAACAAGCTGGAGATCATCCAGAGAAGGGCCACAAGGATGATGGAAGGAATGGAAGCCCATGTGATGAAACGCTGAGAGAACTGGGTTTGTTCAGACATGAGAAGAGAAGGCTTAGGAAAGAACTTATTACTATGGACCAGGACATAGAGGGTGGCTACCAGGAGGATGGAGACTCTCTTTTTACAAGGAGTCACACAGAAAAGGTGAGGGGTGATGGGAAAAAGTTATTGCTGGGGAGATTTCCATTGGAATCCAGAAGAAAATGGTTCACCATGAGAAGAGTTAGAGATTGGAATCATCTCCCAAGAGAAGTAGTGGATTCCCCCTATGCTGGTCAGTTCTACGCCTGAGCTTGACACGGTTCTAGGCCATCTCATTTCAACTACACTATCACCTAGAAAGGTTGGAGAAGATGATCCTTGGGGTCCCTTCCAGCCTGGCATTCTGTGACTTCACTGAAGGAGGTCAGGGCACACATGTACATCCTCCCTTGGCCCAGCCTCTAGGCTGTCATTGCTAACCCATGGCCAGCAGCCCAAGGGTGCAAGGTCTTTGACCAGTACCACATGCAGTGATGACAAACCACTTCCTTCCTGTCATGCACTTGTACTCTGGGTTCAAAGTGTTCAAAAGGCTGCTCAGCTGATATGATTTCCATGTAAAAACAGTTTGCAGTAATTTAGGCTACACCTGTTCCCCTTTGGTTTAAAAGCATTTAAATAAGTTTGCATCTGCTTAGATAAAACATCCTAAGGTCCTACCCTTGGATAAAGCTGGGTGTTCTCCTTATCAGGGCTGGCAGTCCCCCCCCTATCTGAAAAGACTGAGTAAAGGCATTTGTACTTAGGTGCTTTGCTGGAACTCAGAGTTTTAGGGAGGTATCAGTATGACCCAAAGACTTTCTGCAGCAAGAGGGAGGTCCATCTCCATCACAGGGCTAACAAAACCACTCTCTTATACTCCCTAAGAACACAGAGGCAGTAACTCTGGCAGAGCTATCTGTTCTTCCAGGCTGGAGAAGGACTCTATCAAATACGCCCAAACCCTGCCAACACCACAGAGCAGCTGAATAGGCAGTGCCTGGAGATGCAAAAGGTGAAGGAGTGGGAGAGCACTCTGAGGAGCTGAGATGCACCAACAGAAATACCTCCAGGGTGAAAACATCTTCTGTGCACAGGGAGCTTGCCACGGAGTCCCCAGCAGCCCAGTACCCCCAAGACCCTTCCAGAAGCAAAGCAGAAGGGATGGCAGAGAAGTTGTGGAGTCTCCTTTGCTGGAGACTTTCAAGACCCATCTAGATGCATTCCTGCGTGACCTGCACTAAATTCTATGGCCCTGCTCTGGCAGGGGGGTTGAACTTGATGATCCCTGGAGGTCCCTTCCAATCACTAACATCCTGTGATCCTGTGTTGCAGAGCCATCTTTGCTCAGCCAAGGATGGAGGTGATGTGCTGAGTGCAAAGACATTCGTCTCAACTCTTTTTTTGGGAGGGGGAACACAAAACACTGAATAGAGGGAAACAGCCACAGCAAAAGCAAAGAGAAAGAGCCCAAACAGCAGTATAAAAAAAAGGCCACCAAGCCTGATCTCAGGCTGTGACCGTTTGACGCTGTCCCCTTAAGAAAGGGAATATGGTGGACGGAAGTTGGTAAATGAAAAGAAGGACCTAAACTAATTTCATTGGTAGAGTGGGAGGAAGCACCTTCTGAACTGGGAGTGCAGGAGGGTATTGTCAAGGTCCGGAGACATTAGATGTCTTGGTCCGGAGACACAGTTCTTTTAAATATTCCCGTGTTGTGAAATTAAAGGCACAAACGAGGCCAAAGTATCAACAGCTAGACTATTTATTACATAGAGAAAGTGGACATAAGAAAGGGAGAGGTAGAAAATAAAGAGGGAGAGAGAGACGAGAGATAGAGAGAGGGAGAAGAGGAAAGGAATTATATTACCACACCCCTCATCCCCCCCAAGACAGTTAAAGTCTGTGGAGGAAAGGTGCTGCAGGAGATGTTGGGTTTGTAGAGAAACCGTGGTGAGGCTTTTGCTGGAAAACAGCTGTGGTCCTCTGGGGAGATGTTGGGTTGATACAGGAACGGTGCTGAGGCTCCTCTGGGCAGCCTGGGTCTGTAGAGAAAGGGTGCTGAGGATTTGGCTTTGTAGCTGTGGTCCTCCGGGCAGCTTCTTTTCTCCGGAGCAGCATTGTCCCGGCTTCTCAGCGGCCTGGCCCATCTCCTGTGTTTTCCTTCATCTCCGTTTTTCTCCCCGTTTTTCTCCTCTGTTTCTCTCCTCTGTTTCTCTCCTCTGTTTCTCTCTACAAACCAGTAGTTGCTCAAGTCTTTTATACAGTTTTTTAGTCCTCAGGCAGGTGTTGGTATGTCAGGTATTCCAGAGGCAAGGAAATAATCCAGGTATCTGTTCCCCTGGAAATCTTTCTGTGTATTGCTGTGTATGTGGGCAAGATTTTTGGATGGAGGCGAGGGGGACCTCCGTCCCCCCCCCCTCCATTCAGACAAGTCCTCCCACATTCCTTTACACAGGTGGTGGAAACCATCGTATCACCCTGCCCAAGGTACTTGATAGGCGGAAACCACCCTGCCCAGAAAGCGTGATGGCTGGGTCCTTGGGTCCATTGTTGCAGTCCCGTGTTATCACGATGCAATCACAAGCTGATTTGCATCCAGGACTGGTGGACAGGATTCTTTCCACCTTCTTTCCAGTGGCTCTGCTATCACTTTATCTTTGTTGACTCACATAGAGAGAGACAAACTTATTAGACTCTCACAGGTATCTTGGGCATTCCGGCACTCTTCTATCAGTCTTTCTTCCGCTCCTCCGCCGAGCAGCAGCTCTCTTTGTGCTGGGCTTTCGGCCAAGGCTTTGACCTTGAAAAACTGATAGACTGCAAGGCCTGTATTAACTGCTTTCCAATTAACACATAACTGCTTCTAACTTTTTTTTTCTCTTTCTCTCTCTTTCTAACCTGATTCTGGGGAAAGGGGGGAGAGAGGGGGGAATGGAGGTGGGGAACCCCCTCAGCAGAGGGGGGAACTCTCATTTCTGTGCTACTCTGTTGTATATCTTTGTATATATTGTAAATTTGTATATATTCCCCTGCATATCCTACATTGCTTTGTAAATATACAGCACCCATTGCTTTGCTAATTCAGCTGTGAGTTTTTTTCCCCCTTTCCCTTCAATTTCCTTCCCTTTACTTTACAGGGGGGAGGGAGGAGGCTTTTTGGCCTTACCCTTCCAGCCCCACGACATTTTTTTTTCTTGGCTTACCCAACGTGCGGCAGAAAATTAGCTTAATTTATTACTTGATTGATTTAGTGTTTTCTAGCTGAATTAGCAAACATGAAGGTGTTGTGGTTTGTAGAACGATTATTCTTTTCAATTTTTGGGGCTCTGGTTTACAGATATTGTTTGGGTTTGATTTTGGATTACCTGGGTAAATATTTGGTGCGGACAATTTATCTGTGGGTTATGTATAGGGTTAGACTATGGTATGGAAAATGCGTGGATTTCTTATGGCCAGCGAGATACAGAAATGTTACCTCCACCACTCTCCCAATTGAGATAAAGGGTTTTAAGATTCCGCCGGAGGAGAGAGTAACTTTAGGTGATGGCTGGGATACGAAGGTGATTTATTTGGTGTCTATAAATCTGATGCTGGTGATGGTGATTGCATGTCAGTATTTCAGTATTCCTAAGGTTGGAAGAGACCTCAAAGATCACCGAGTCCAACCTGTCACCACAGACCTCATGACTAGAGTAGAGAGGACACTGCTGCCCACTGCAGGCTTGAACTCACGACCTTCCCATTAAGGGTCTGATGTGTTACCAACTGAGCCACCTGAGGTTGCTGCTTGTTTACTGTTTTCTTTGCGGCGAGAGAGAAAGGTGTCCAGAGCTTGTTTTGTTATTAAAACTAGATCAAAAAGAAAATGCCATGGCTCTGGATCAGTCCCAGAGTCATCTAGTGATGAGGAATGTGGAGAATCTTTGTCAGTTAAAAAGAGGGCTAAAAAGTGAATTGGTAAGGCATCCCTGAACGACTTTGCTGCTGATTCTGGCAAGCTGCCAAGGGCGGCGGCTGGTATCAACATGGCGCCTACTCCTTCTCCTCCTCCTCCTCCTCCTTCTTATCCGTCGGCCATTAACACAGCAACGTCATTTCCGCCCACTCCCTCGGTGGGACCGGAAGTCACTGCCCCAGCAGCTGATTTATCTCAGGACCTGTCACCTTCTATTAAGGTGGCTGTAAATTCAAACACAGCTCCGGTTAAGGTGGCTGTTTTAAAGACTAGAAGTGCAAAGACCAAAGATGATGGAGAAGAAGAGGAGCTGGAGACTGATCCTGGTGAGGGGCCCTCTACTCTAAGAAATCCTGCTGAGGAGGAAGAGAAGGCTTGTTTTAAGGATCTAGCCAACCTGGTGAGAACAAAGCAGGATAGAGATGAAGTTAGGAAAGGAGCTGGCAAAGGTGGTTCTCAGCTTAAAGAGATCTGTCAGAAAATGACAGCAGGATTATTAGGACAAAAAGTTCAGGGAGAGGAAGAAGAAGATGATATTTTAGAATGTTCCTCACCACGTGAGGAATTGAAAAATATCCGTGAAGATTTCATCAGGGCAGATAAGGAGCCAGTTCTAGCTTGGCTTAGTAGGTGTTATGATGCAGGTGCTCCAGCTCTAACAGTTGGAGACAAGTCAGCAGCTCAGTTAGGAACTCTCTCAAGGGATAATGGAATAGATAGACATCTGGGCAGGGCTCTCGGTAAGGTTAATCTGTGGATAAGCCTTTTAATGGCGGTTGCCCTGAGATACCCTTCCCGAGATGATCTTCCATGGAATCCTAAACCCTGGACTACCATAGATGAGGGAATTAAGCGCTTGAGAGAATTTGCTGTTAGACAGCTACTCTATGGTGAACATGAAACTCTGAATCCTGATGACATTCCGGTGGGTATTGATCTTGCTAAAAAGCTCATCAAACTTGCCCCTTCTAATTATGCAAACATTCTGGCAAGCAGAATTGTGTCAAGAAATTATGGTGGAGCTTCTCCTACGGTTGGCCAATTCAGTGATCAAATGAGACAATTGGAGGATAGCATGACACGTGGTTCTTTGGTTTCAGCTATGTCTGGAGATATACAGAATTGCATAAGAGAGTTAAAAGATGAATTTAGAAATTCCATATCCCAACTGGCACAAAGGGATAATTTCAATTCTTCCTCCAGGTGGATACAAGTTTCATCTGTAAGGAATACACATCCTCCAAGGAGGTCATTGCAAAACAGATCAAATCAAAACAGACCACCAAGGCAATCACGTAGAACTATTTGGATAACTCTGCGTGATCAGTTTGGTGAGAACATGAACCGCTGGGATGGCCAACCACCTTCTAATCTTTTCTGGAGACTGAGGGAATTGCAAAGTGGCAGAACCCGAGGTAGCAATACCAGAAGGGTAGCTGTTACTTCCACAGTTCCCCAGAACGACTCTTATGGCTCCAACAGTGGCTCCAGTTATAACATGCAAAGTTATAACCCTGCACGCTATGTGCAATGTACATGTGCGCATGTTCCCCATAACTAGAGGTGCCCTGCCTCCCGCCAGGGGGAGGAGAGGGATAACAGAGACAATAGAATCTATTGGGATGTGTACATCCAGTGGCCTGGCACTTCGCAATTTTGAAAGTACAGGGCCTTGGTTGACACAGGAGCTCAGTGCACCATAATGCCATCAAATTATCAGGGATCAGACTCTATAACTATTCTGGGAGTCACTGGTGGATCTCAAGAGTTAAGTAAGGTGGAGGTTAATATAGGTTTAACTGGTAAACAATGGAGGAAGCATACAGTTGTGACCGGACCTGACGCACCTTATATTTTGGGAATTGATTTTCTGAGAGAAGGGCGTTTCAAAGACCCTAGAGGTTACAAATGGGCTTTTGGAGTAGCTTCTATAGAGATTGATGGACAAAAATTGAAGCTATCTGCCAGACCTGAGCTTTCTGATGAATCTGCAGTTGTGGGACAACATAAGATACAGGACATTAAATTGCCGGTTGCTTCTCAGACTGTGCATCACAGCCAATACAGAACCAACCGTGACTTTTTGTTGCCCATTCAGAATCTGATTCGTCAGTTGGAGAGTCAGAAAGTCGTCAGCAAAACTCATTCACCTTTCAACAGTCCAGTGTGGCCTGTGCGAAAGCAGAATGGAGACTGGCGTCTGACAGTAGACTACCGAGCCCTGAATGAAGTGACACCTCCTATGAGTGCAGCAGTACCAGACATGATGGAGCTACAGTATGAGCTGGAATCCAAAGAGGCCAAATGGTATGCTACCATAGACATTGCTAATGCATTTTTCTCTATTCCCATAGCGGAGGAATGCAGGCCTCAGATTGCTTTCACCTGGAGAGGAATCCAGTATACCTTCAACAGGCTGCCAATGGGCTGGATCCACAGCTCAAGCATCTGTCATGCAGTGATCCACGATGCTCTGGAGAAAGGCGGTGCTCCAGAACACATCCAGTTCATCGATGATATCATCGTCTGGGGTAAAACTGCTGAGGAAGTCTTCGAGAAAGGTAACAAAATCATTGACATTCTTCTGAATGCAGGTTTTGCCATCAAGCGAGACAAGGTGAAAGGGCCTACCACAGAGATTCAGTTTCTGGGAGTGCAGTGGCAGGGTGGACGCCGACACATTCCAGTGGATGTGGTAAATAGAGTCTCTACCATGGCAAATCCCACAAACAAGCAAGAGACCCTACGTTTCTTGGGGATAGTGGGATTTTGGAGACTGCACATTCCTGGATACAGTCAGATTGTGAAACCTCTGTATGATGTGACTCGAAAGAGAAACCATTTCCACTGGGGACCTGAACAACAAGCAGCCTTTGACCAGATAAAGCAAGAGGTAGTTCAAGCAATGGGTCTGGGACCTCTCCGAGATGGTCCAGACATTAAGAACATTTTGTACACGGCTGCAAGTGACAATGGTCCAACCTGGTGCTTGTGGCAAAAAGCTCCAGGTGAGACACGTGGACGACCTCTTGGTTTCTGGAGTCGAGGTTACAGAGGTTCAGAGGCTAATTATACTCCAACGGAGAAAGAAATTCTAGCTGCCTATGAAGGAGTAAAGGCATCTTCTGACGTAATTGGAACTGAATCACAACTTCTCTTAGCTCCCAGATTACCAGTTTTGAATTGGATGTTCAAAGGCAAAGGTTCCACACCACATCATGCCACAGACTCAACATGGTCTAAGTGGATGGCTCTGATAACACAGAGAGCTCGAATGGGAAATCTTGAAAGGCCTGGTCTAGTGGAGGTGATCTCAAGTTGGCCTGAAGGTATCAACTGTGCTAAACCTCCTGAGGAGAAAGTAACTTGTGCTGAGGAAGCTCCTCCTTACAATGACCTTCCTGATGATGAAAAGAAATATGCTTTGTTCACAGACGGTTCCTGTCGTCTTGTTGGAAACAAGCGAAAGTGGAAGTCTGCAGTGTGGAGTCCAACACGCCGAGTTGCAGAGGCAAAAGATGGAGAAGGAGAATCCAGTCAGTTCGCAGAGGTAAAAGCTGTCCAACTAGCTCTCGACGTGGCTGAACGTGAGAGATGGCCAAAGCTTTATCTCTACACCGACTCATGGATGGTAGCCAATGCTCTATGGGGTTGGCTAAAGAGCTGGAAGAAGAGCCTTAGGGCAAATGGTAAAGGCATCAGGGGCTCAAGTCGTGTTCTCTGTTGCAAGAAGGGGCCGCTACAACGACCAATGTGATCAGCGGAATCCAACTTTATTGAGCATCAGACACATCTTATATACAGTTTACTATAATTATGCCTACTTGGTAACATACTATTGGTTACAGATTACATGTCAACCCCACCTCTTGCAGTTTTAGCATCCTACTTCAGCTAGCCGCACACATCTTGTTTGGATAAGCCCCCTACTTGTTTTACGACCCTCACGATTACACGACTACAGTGCCCTTGCGACACTTCTTGATGATTCAGCTAGATCCATTGTGTTCTGTGGCATTCCTTATCTTGGCAGGACGCCAGGCAGTCCTGCAGGTATCCCTTATCTTATCAGAAGGCCAGAAGGTTCTGCAGGCCTTTTTCCTTTGCCCATCCTTCAACAATTCCCCTGTTTTCTTTAACAACTACAAAAGATTCAGTAAAACGATCAAACTGTTTCATTACACATCTAAATATTATTCATGCAGCTATAATAATAATAATAACAATAAACAAAAAGCGCAATGCTTCTTTGGCCAACCCTTTCGCATTTTGATGAAAGGTCATATGTGCTTCTCAGGCCTTTACTGAGGCTGAGACTGGTACAGATAAGGATACCAACTTATCTGCTTGAGCATTTCCTTCTCCCAGGCCAACATCAAACTTATGACTTCTAATATGCAAAATACAATATGATGCTAACCCACATCTTATGGCTTGTTGTAACCTCAACATCAACTCATATAATCTCTTATTTGTTACATCTTTAATCAGGGCATCCTCTATCTGTTGTACAACCCCTGTAACATACATGGAATCTGACACTATATTAAGAGGTTGGCTCCTCCAATGCTGTAATTCCCACAACACTGCCAACAATTCCAAAGTTTGAAGTGAGTCCTGTGGTTCTGCCTCTAACATCACACGTATCCACTGGCTAATACTCTTATCTTGCCAAGTCACTGCAGCTTTTCGGGAACGCTTCCCTGCGTCTGTAAATACTGTCAGAGCACCCACAATTGGTTGCTCCTTATATTTGGTATACGGATCCACGATTGCTGCGACATCCAACCTAGGATCTTATCTTGCAAAGGTGCAGTCTTAATGAGAGCACCTTCAAAAATTGTTTGAAAAATGGTATGTTGTGGTTGTAAGGATGGAAAGACCCATTCCAATACTCAGGTCTGTACACTCTCCTGACCTCTTTTCCCCCATTTTCTTTAAAGCTTGAGTCAAGGACCCCATAAGGTGTTTTGTTTCTGCTAAGGAAAGGTACTGGGTCCTATTAATGCTCACCGTTGGCCTAATGCTGTTTCTTTTTATTTCAGATTTCTCCTAGCTAAAACTTCCATAATTCTTACATCCTCTCTAAGTTTTGTTAAATCACATTTAAAATCACATATAAAATGAAAATTTGAGAACATAGTATGCTTTAACTATTCTTTCTTATAACATAATACCTGAATTCCCCTCTTTTGTTTTTATAACCTAACATTAAAATGTATTTTGTGCTATAATTGATTTTGACTTTTCCTGTAACTATTTAAAATTACAACAAACTGGTGAGTCAACATCTCAATCCATATAAACATTTTCTCTAAGCATACAATCATTGAACAATTATGATATACAGCCCTAAGTGTTAAACAATTCTTTAAACTAACCATTATTATCAATCTGCAAATGTGTTACTCTCTATTCCAGTTCTTGAACATGCTTATGCATTGAGACTAAGTGATAAAAAAGGACTTTAGATCTTAATAGTTTCGATCTTTGCATTTCACTCCTCTTAATAACAAAAAAATACTTGATTATGCCTAAACACATTACAAAAATTAAAACATAAATACAATCCTTAACACTGTTTTACAATCTGCTTTAGGGGTATGTTGCATTTTTATTTTCTCTAGGATGGTCAAAAATCATAAATTGTTTAATAATAGCAAGATTTCTTTAATCTGTAAAGGTAGATCTGGCCAGGCTCTAGCTTCACAGACAGAAAACTTGCAGGCAAACAGCAAGAGCAAAAGAACTTCATTGCTTTGCCCAATAGCATTTTTGCTCATCCTAGTAATACTAATCTCTTATTGGTACCATTATAGATATATAATCCTTAAAAGCTATTACAAATACAAAATAAGACCAAAGTTCTCATTCCATAATATACCTATAACAAACCCTTAACTTATGCTAATACCAAAAATCCTTAAAACCTTGAAGAACTATGTTAAAATTAATCCATCAAATCAGTGTCTAAAAAGAAATAAAATTGTTACATTAACTAAAAAACACTTTCCAAAATTAAAACCTGTTTATACATTCCTTAACTATATTACATGGAGCTCCTTTGAAAAGCCTATAGGCACACAATTAAAAAAAAAGGTTCGAACCAAAAGAAAAATCATACAATATAAACTCATGTGCCCGGTTGACGCTGTCCCCTTAAGAAAGGGAATATGGTGGACGGAAGTTGGTAAACGGAAGGAATATTCTAAACAATTTCATTGGGTGAGTGGGAGGAAGCACTATCTGGCCTGAGAGTGAAGTGGGCATTCCCAGCACTTCTCTGTCACTCTTGCTTCCGCTTCTCCACAGTGCAGCAACTCTTTGCTGTGCTGGGCCTTCTGCCAAGGCCTCGGCCTTGAAGATAAGATTAACCAGGCCTGTATTGACTGCTTCTAATTAACACAAACTGCTTTTAACTTCTTTCTTTTCTCTTTCTCCCTCTTTTCCGAACTATTCTGGGGAAAGGGGGGAAGAGAGGGGAGAGCGGAGGTGGGGAACCCCCTCGGCCGAGGGGAGTTACTCTCATTTCTGTGCTACTCTGTTGTATATCTTTGTATATATTGTAGATATTGTAAATTTGTAAATATTCCCCTGCAAAATCCTACACTGCTTTGTAAATATAGCTCCACTGCTTTGCTAATTCAGCTGGTGAGTTTTTTTTTCCTTTCCCTTCAATTTTTCTTTCCCTTTTACCTTACAAGGGGGAAGGGAAGAGGCTTCTCGGCCTTACCCTTTCACCCACCACATTTTTTTTATTGGCGTACCCAACGTGCGGCAGATAATTAGTTTAATTTATTACTTGATTGATTTAGTGTTTTCTAGCTGAATTAGCAAACATGAAGGTCTTGTGGTTTGTGGAGCGATTATTCTTTTCAATTTTTGGGGCTCTGGTTTACAGATATTGTTTGGGTTTGCTTTTGGATTACCTGGGTAAATATTTGGTGCGGACAATTTATATGTGGGTTATGTATAGAGTTAAATTATGGTATGGAAAATGTATTAATTTATTATGGCCAGTGAGATACAGGAATGTTACCTCCACCACTCTCCCAATGGAGATAAAGGGTTTTAAGATTCCGCCTGAGGAGAGAGTAACTTTAAGTGATGCCTGGGATCCAAAGGTGATTTATTTGGTGTGTATAATTCTCCTGCTGGTGATAACTAATGTGTATTCTCTATATTCCTGGCGTCGGGAGAAAAAGGTGTCCAGAGCTTGTTTTGTTATTAAAACTAGACCAAAAAGAAAACGCCGTAGCTCGAGATCAGTCCCAGAGTCATCTAGTGATGAGGACTGTGGAGAACCCGTGTCAGTTAAAAAGAAGGCTAAAAAGTTAATTGGTAAAGCAGCTCTAAATGACTTTGCTGATTCCAGCAAGCAGCCAAGGGTATCGGCTGGTATCAACATGGCTCCTACTCCTTCTCCTTCTTCTTCTTCTTCTTCTCCGTCGGCCATTAACGGAGCAACGTCACTTCCGCCCACTCCCTCGGTGGGACCAGAAGTCACTGCCCCAGCAGCTGATTTATCTCAGGACCTGTCAGCTTCCATTAAGGTGGCTGTAAATTCAAACACAGCTCCAGTTAAGGTGGCTCCTTTAAAGACTAGAGGTGCAAAGGCCAAAGATGGAGAAGAAGAGGAGCTGGAGACTGATCCTGGTGAGGGGCCCTCTACTCTAAGAGATCCTGCTCAGGAGGAAGAGGTGGTTTGTTTTAAAGATCTAGCTAACCTAGTGAGATCAAAGCAGGATACAGATGAAGCTAGGAAAGCAGCTGGCAAAGGTAGTTCTCAGCTTAAAGAGATCCTTAGGAGAATGACAGCAGGATTATATGGACAAAAATTCAGGAGACGAGGAGGAAGATGATATTTTGGAGTGTTCTTCTCCACGGGAGGAATTGCGTGATGTCCGTAAAGATTTCACCAGGGCGGATAAGGAACCAGTTCTAGCTTGGCTCAGTAGGTGTTATGATACAGGTGCTCCAGCTCTAACAGTTGGAGACAAGTCAGCAGCTCAGTTAGGAACTCTCTCAAGGGACAATGGAATAGATAGACATCTAGGCAGAGCTCTCGGTAAGGTTAATCTGTGGATACGCCTTTTAATGGCGGTTGCCCTGAGATACCCTTCCCGAGATGATCTTCCATGGAATCCTAAACCCTGGACTACCATAGATGAGGAAATCAAGCGCTTGAGAGAATTTGCTGTTAGAGAGCTACTCTATGGTGAACATGAAACTCTGAATCCTGATGACATTCCTGTGGGTATTGGTCTTGCTAAAAAGATCATCAAACTTGCTCCTTCTAATTATGCAAACATTCTGGCAAGCAGAATTGTGTCAAGAAGTTATGGTGGAGCTTCTCCCACGGTTGGCCAATTCAGTGATCAAATGAGACAATTGGAGGATAGCATGACACGTGGTTCTTTGGTTTCAGCCATTAAAACTATGTCTGGTGATATACAGAATTGCATAAGAGAGTTAAAAGATGAATTTAGAAATTCCATATCCCAATTGGCACAAAGGGATAATTTCAATTCTTCCTCCAGGTGGATACAAGTTTCATCTGTGAGGAATACACGTCCTCCAAGGAGATCATTCCAAAACAGGTCATTCCAGAACAGGTCATTCCAAAACAGACCGCCAAGGCAATCACGTAGAACTATTTGGATAACTCTGCGTGATCAGTTTGGTGAGAACATGAACCGCTGGGATGGCCAACCTACTTCTAATCTTTTCAGGAGACTGAGGGAATTGCAAAGTGGCAGAACCCGAGGTAGCAATACCAGAAGGGTAGCTGTTACTTCCACAGTTCCCAGAACGACTCTTATGGTTCCAACAGTGGCTCCAGTTATAACATGCAAAGTTATAACCCTGCAAACTATGTGCAATGCACATGTGCGCATGTTCCCCATAACTAGGGGTGCCCTGCCTCCCGCCAGGGGGAGAGAGGGATAACAGAGATAATAGAATCTATTGGGATGTGTACATCCAGTGGCCTGGCACTTCACAATTTCGGAAGTACAGGGCCTTGGTTGACACAGGAGCTCAGTGCACCATAATACCATCAAATTATCAGGGATCAGAGTCTATAACTATTCTGGGAGTCACTGGTGGATCTCAAGAGTTAAGTAAGGTAGAGGTTAATATAAGTTTAACTGGTAAACAATGGAGGAAGCATACAGTTGTGACCGGACCTGATGCACCTTGTATTTTGGGAATTGATTTTCTGAGAGAAGGGCGTTTCAAGGACCCAAGAGGTTACAAATGGGCTTTTGGAGTAGCTTCAATAGAAATTGATGGACAAAAATTGAAGCTGTCTGCTAGACCTGAACTTTCTGATGAATCTGCAGTTGTGGGACAACATAAGATACAGGACGTTAAATTGCCGGTTGCTTCTCAGACTGTGCATCACAGACAATACAGAACCAACCGTGACTTTTTGTTGCCCATTCAGAATCTGATTCGTCAGTTGGAGAGTCAGAAAGTCGTCAGCAAAACTCATTCACCTTTCAACAGTCCAGTGTGGCCTGTGCGGAAGCAGAATGGAGACTGGCGTCTGACAGTAGACTACCGAGCCCTAAATGAAGTGACACCACCTATGAGTGCAGCAGTACCAGACATGATGGAGCTACAGTATGAGCTGGAATCCAAAGAGTCCAAATGGTATGCTACCATAGACATTGCTAATGCATTTTTCTCTATTCCCATAGCAGAGGAATGCAGGCCTCAGTTTGCTTTCACCTGGAGAGGAATCCAGTACACTTTCAACAGGCTGCCAATGGGCTGGATCCACAGCTCAAGCATCTGTCATGCAGTGATCCACAATGCTCTGGAGAAAGGCGGTGCTCCAGAACACATCCAGTTCATCGATGATATCATTGTCTGGGGTAAAACTGCTGAGGAAGTCTTCGAGAAAGGTAACAAAATCATTGACATTCTTCTGAATGCAGGTTTTGCCATCAAGCGAGACAAGGTGAAAGGGCCTACCACAGAAATTCAGTTTCTGGGAGTGCGATGGCAGGATGGACGCCGACACATTCCAGTGGATGTGGTAAACAGAGTCTCTACCATGGCAAGTCCCACAAACAAGCAAGAGACCCTACGTTTCTTGGGGATAGTGGGATTTTGGAGACTGCACATTCCTGGATACAGTCAGATTGTGAAACCTCTGTATGATGTGACTCGAAAGAGAAACCATTTCCACTGGGGACCTGAACAACAAGCAGCCTTTGACCAGATAAAGCAAGAGGTAATTCAAGCAATGGGTCTGGGACCTGTCCAAGATGGTCCAGACATTAAGAACATTTTGTACACGGCTGCAAGTGACAATGGTCCAACCTGGTGCTTGTGGCAAAAAGCTCCAGGTGAGACACGTGGACGACCTCTTGGTTTCTGGAGTCGAGGTTACAGAGGTTCAGAGGCTAATAATACTCCAACAGAGAAAGAAATCTTAGCTGCCTATGAAGGAGTAAAAGCATCCTCTGAAGTGATTGGAACTGAATCACAACTTCTTCTAGCTCCCAGATTACCAGTTTTGAATTGGATGTTCAAAGGCAAAGGTTCCACACCACATCATGCCACAGACTCCACATGGTCCAAGTGGATGGCTCTGATAACACAGAGAGCTCGAATGGGAAATCTTGAAAGACCTGGTCTAGTGGAGGTGATCTCGAGTTGGCCTGAAGGTATCAACTGTGCTAAACCTCCAGAGGAGAAAGTAACTCGTGCTGAGGAAGCTCCTCCTTACAATGACCTTTCTGATGATGAAAAGAAATATGCTTTGTTCACAGACGGTTCCTGTCGTCTTGTTGGAAACAAGCGAAGGTGGAAGTCTGCAGTGTGGAGTCCAACACGCCGAGTTGCAGAGGCGAAAGATGGAGAAGGAGAATCCAGTCAGTTTGCAGAGGTAAAAGCTGTCCAGCTAGCTCTCGACGTGGCTGAACGTGAGAGATGGCCAAAGCTTTATCTCTACACCGACTCATGGATGGTAGCCAATGCCCTATGGGGTTGGCTAAAGAACTGGAAGAAGAGTGGTTGGCAGAGGAAAAGAAAACCCATTTGGGCAGCCAACCTGTGGCAGGACATTGCTGATCGAATCGAGAGAATTCCAGTGAAAGTGAGACACATCGATGCTCACATTCCTAAGAGCAAAGCTACTGAGGAACAGCAACACAACCATCAGGCAGATCTAGCTGCAAGAGTTTCTCAAGTAGACGTGGACTCTAATCTTGATCTCGACTGGAAACACCGAGGTGAGATATTCTTAGCTCGGTGGGCTCACGATGCGTCAGGACATCAAGGCAGAG
Source organism: Melanerpes aurifrons (assembly GCA_011125475.1). Classification (NCBI taxonomy): domain Eukaryota; kingdom Metazoa; phylum Chordata; class Aves; order Piciformes; family Picidae; genus Melanerpes; species Melanerpes aurifrons. The sequence goes on from WWNC01000233.1 coordinate 142,432, forward strand.
ATGCAACATACCAATGGGCTCGTGACAGATCCATAGACATTTCCATGGATGCTATCACACAAGTCATCCATGACTGTGACATTTGTGCTGCTATTAAGCAAGCAAAACGACTTAAGCCCTTGTGGTATGGTGACAGATGGTCCAAGTACAAGTATGGTGAAGCTTGGCAGATTGACTACATCACTCTACCACGTTCTCGTTCTGGTAAGCAATACGTGCTTACTATGGTAGAGGCAAACACTGGATGGTTGGAAACTTATCCAGTTCCACATGCAACTGCACGCAACACCATTCTCGGTCTGGAGAGACAGATCCTGTGGAGACACGGAACTCCAGAGAGGATTGAGTCAGACAACGGAACTCATTTCAAGAACAACCTTGTAAAGAACTGGGCCAAAGAGCACGGTATTGAGTGGATATTCCACATTCCCTACTATGCACCAGCTTCAGGGAAGATTGAACGCTACAACGGTTTGTTGAAGACCACTCTTAAAGCCATGGGGGTGGATCTTTGAAAAACTGGGAAAACATTTAGCACAAGCAACCTGGCTGGTAAATAGTAGAGGTTCAGTGAACCGAGCTGGACCGGCACATTCAGATTTGCTACGGAAAGTAGAAGGTGATAGAGTTCCTGTTGTTAGAGAAAAGAATCTGTTAGGTAAAACTGTTTGGGTATTTTCACCCTCAGGAGAGGCTAAACCTGTCCGAGGGGTGGTTTCAGCTGAAGGTCCGGGTCACACTTATTGGGTAATGCAAGAGAATGGTGAAATTCAGTGTATTCCACAAAGAAATTTGACTTTAGCTGAAAGAGGTTAACTTCGAACTGCTGTACAGCTATATCGCGCCCAAAACAAGAATCAACGAGGAATCTACGGTGCACGAACCCTGAGAGCCCTGAGTCAACTAAGAGACCCTGAGATTTCCCCGTTTCCCTTTTCTTCGCTTCGTCGGTGAAGAAATAAACTGTTTTCCATTTTTCTCATTTTCTGATTTTCTTGGACTTTTGAATCACCTACATCTGAGCATAGCCGGAATGGACTATGAACTCTATTCACGAACTGTAAATATCATCTTGGATTGGATGGACAGTATAAACAGCCAATGAAAATTGTTTAGAAGGGGTGGATTGTACCCGGTTGACGCTGTCCCCTTAAGAAAGGGAATATGGTGGACGGAAGTTGGTAAACGGAAGGAATATTCTAAACAATTTCATTGGGCGAGTGGGAGGAAGCACTATCTGGCCTGAGAGTGAAGTGGGCATTCCCAGCACTTCTCTGTCACTCTTGCTTCCGCTTCTCCACAGTGCAGCAACTCTTTGCTGTGCTGGGCTTTCTGCCAAGGCCTCGGCCTTGAAGATAAGATTAACCAGGCCTGTATTGACTGCTTCTAATTAACACAAACTGCTTTTAACTTCTTTCTTTTCTCTTTCTCCCTCTTTTCCGAACTATTCTGGGGAAAGGGGGGGAAGAGAGGGGAGAGCGGAGGTGGGGAATCCCCTCGGCCGAGGGGGGTTACTCTCATTTCTGTGCTACTCTGTTGTATATCTTTGTATATATTGTAGATATTGTAAATTTGTAAATATTCCCCTGCAAAATCCTTCACTGCTTTGTAAATATAGCTCCACTGCTTTGCTAATTCAGCTGGTGAGTTTTTTTTAACTTTCCCTTCAATTTTTCTTTCCCTTTTACCTTACAAGGGGGAAGGGAAGAGGCTTCTCGGCCTTACCCTTTCACCCACCACAACTCATTAAAAAGTACTTACACCTTACTACAATTACTATGTACCATGTGCCTATAAATACCAAATGTTTACTTATTCATTATGCTTATTAGAAAAACTTGACAAAACTCTAAATAACAAATCTCTAAAAGACGTTACAATCAGAAATGACAAAATGGGTACTGTTGCTTTAAATCAGAGCAGAGTAGTGCAGTTAAAGCCGCTGCGGGGGAAAGGGGTGGGGGCTGCTGCCGTGGCAGCTGCTCCGCCGCTGCTACTGTCGGTGCTGTCGGTGTCAGTGGTGCGTCAGCCGGTACCGCCTTGGTCGGAGCCGTCGGTATCCGCGGGGGCCGGCAGGGCTCGCGGGAGGGATGCGGTCATAAGAACGCCGTAATTGCAGCCTCCAAACGCTCCATTTTTTTCTAAGAGGGGCCATAAAGCAAAGTCGGCGCTGTTTGAATTCCTCGCTGCCGGTGTTGTCTTCCGAATCCGAGCCGTCGCTGGCGATGTCAGAGGAAGGTGTTGGTAAAAAGGGGTCGAACACACTGAGCTGCCTTTCAGTGGTGACGGCTGGTAAACGGTGTGGTCGCCGGAAGATGTATCGGGGGCGGCCCCAGTCGATCGGTCGATAGTTCTCAAACACATCTTTCAGCTGCAACTCAGATACACCTGGCGCTGCATCTCGTCCTGACAAAGTTGCTCTAACTGCAGCAGCCATTCGCTGTTCCAGTTCACAGGTTTTAACACAGTTCATGCATTCTCGCCACGGCTTTTGCAGCTTGATGGTGACCCAGTCCCACAGTTTGTCAAAAAGCTTATCTCCTAACTTACACCATTCTCCTTCTTCATCTCCCTCCTCGTGTAAATGCTCTGCAACCCTTCTCCAATAATCTCTGTTTCTTTGTCCTAAATCATCGTTAACCTCTTCCCTCTTTACTCCCTTTGTCTCCACAACTTCTTCAACCTTCGCCAACTCAGAAGAGTGAGGTGACGGAGGAAATTCCTCCTCTGCATATTCTAACGGGGGTACTAACTCCCTTTTAAAGTCCAACTTACATCCTCGCTTTTCTAAAAAGCACTTAAATCATATGCTGCCTGCCTCTCCATTACTATCTATTATGCGGTAATATACCTGTGCGCACAGTCTACTCAGAGCAGTATCGGCTTACGGCGTCTTCGGTCTTCTGCTGCTTCCTCCGCCTCTCTGTGGGTCGGTAAACACAGCACCAGTACTGCTATCCTGGACCAGAATACTTCTTGCTTTTCGCGCTCTCGAACCCTGAATAGTCCTTTTCGGAACGGCACGGCTTCCTTCTTCGCCGTGACTCCTTTCAGAGATTTGCAGAACCCTCCTTTTTGGGTTCAGGACCCACTCTGTGGGATCCCTGTTCAAGGCGCCGTTGCCCGCATTCTCCACCATTTGTTGCAAGAAGGGGCCGCTACAACGACCAATGTGATCAGCGGAATCCAACTTTATTGAGCATCAGACACATCTTATATACAGTTTACTATAATTATGCCTACTTGGTAACATACTATTGGTTACAGATTACATGTCAACCCCACCTCTTGCGGTTTTAGCATCCTACTTCAGCTAGCCACACACATCTTGTTTGGATAAGCCCCCTACTTGTTTTATGGCCCTCACGATTACACGACTACAGTGCCCTTGCGACACTTCTTGATGATTCAGCTAGATCCATTGTGTTCTGTGGCATTCCTTATCTTGGCAGGGCGCCAGGCAGTCCTGCAGGTATCCCTTATCTTATCAGAAGGCCAGAAGGTTCTGCAGGCCTTTTTCCTTTGCCCATCCTTCAACATTCTCTGCCATCCCTCTAACGTCAGCAGTGGATGAGGAAACACTGAGGAAGGGCCGACAGATCAATTCATGGCTCAGGGGCTGGTGCCATCGACAGGGCTTTGGGTTCCACAATCATGGATTGGTTTTCAAGGCACCAGAGCTGAAAACAACTTATGGGACACACTTGTCCCAAAGGGGGATAAGAATCCTGGGGCAGGAATTGGCAGGGCTCATTGATAGGGCTTTAAACTAGATTTGAAGGGGGAAGGGGTTAATAGTCTCCTGCTGGCTGGTGACAAACAGAGGGGCAGCTCACCAGCAGTAGAGAGAAGGAGAGCTGGTAAGGGCTCTCAAATTGCTACCCCGAGGCAAGCCATGAATGATCCACCAGGACATTCTGTGGAAACCGAGGGGATTTGGCACAAGAGGAGGACAGGGCCAGCCCAGCTGAAGTGCTTCTATGCGAATGCGCGCAGCTTGGGCAACAAACAGGATGAGTTAAGGGCCACTGTGCTGCTGGGATGCCACGACATAGTGGCTGTTACTGAAACTTGGTGGGATGAATCCCATGACTGGAATGTAGGCATAGATAGGTATAAACTCTTTAGGAAGGATAGGCAGGGAAGGAGAGGAGGAGGTGTTGCCCTCTATGTCAATAGCCAGTTGGAATCAGTGGAGCTCCAACTGGGGAGGGATGATGAGCTAGTTGAGAGTGTATGGGTTAAAATTAAAGGCAGGACAGGGGAAGGAGATATTACTGTGGGGGTCTCCTACAGGCCTTACTTGCACAAAACGGGGGAATTGTTGAGGATTGTTTTGAGCAAGAGGGGCCTTGGGTCCCAGGAACGCCTGTGCAATTCAGGCCTTGAAGAATTCTCTGTTGATAATATAGTGGTGGATTAGGAGATGTGGGAAAGTGCTGATTGCTTGGTATGCTGAAGTCCAGCTGCCCCTGAGATGGGAGGCAAGCAAGATAAGGAGGAGGCGAGATCTGGGGAAGAGAGCAATTAGGCCGGATAGAAGAATTCCACAGAGTTGTGAAAACAATGATGTAACCTTTTAGAGAGCAACCAATAGTTTGTTGCCAAGAGGGCATAATTATAGCAAACTGTATATAAGATGTGTCTGATGCTCAATAAAGTTGGATTCCGCTGATCACATTGGTCGTTATAGCGGCCCCTTCTTGCAGTAAATGGCGCCCGAACAGGGACCCTAATGAAGACAAAGGTTAGGGTCTAAGAAGTTCTTCGGGACTTGGGAGATTCGGAGTAAGCCGGGAGGCAAGAAGACGGCCGGCCCGGGATAGCAGTACCGGAGGCTGCAAGAAAAGGGAAGACAGCCTTGAAGCCGAAGACGCTGTAGAGCCGGGAACTGCTTAAACGAGGACTGTGCGCACAGGTATTAAAGTTTAAATACGGATATGGATAGGTAGGCAGCGTATTTAAGTGCTTTTTAGAAAAGCGACAGTGTAAGTTAAATTTTAAAAAGGAGTTGGTGCCGTTGTTAAGCTAGGCAGAAGAGTTAGGAGCAAAGGCAGCTGGTAAGCAGAAAATTAGAGAAACACTGCGCCGGTGGGTCAAAAGGGCAGCCGGCAAGCAGGAAAGGCTCCGCACTTTGGATGCACTTACAGAAGTGATCCAGCCAAGATACGCTGCCGATACCTCTGGAAAAGCTGCAAAACAGTGCGCACTGACGGTAAATATGGAGAGGCAAGCGGCGTATGATTTATTTAAGTGCTTTTTAGAAAAGCATAAGGCGGAGATATCGTCTAAAGTAATGCCTGGACTTTTGGCCCATGGATCCGCTTTAGGGCATTTCCCTAGCGGAGATAGTTATTTTGATGAAGCTTGTTGGAGAGAATACAGGAACAAGTTGTGGGACTTGGCTATAGATGGTGATAAAACTGCTATAAAGCTGCAAAAGTCGTGGCGAGAATGCATGAACTGTGTTAAAACCTATGAACTGAAACAGCGAATGGCTGCTGTAGTTTCTGTGAATTTGTCAGAACGGGATGCAGCGCCAGTTGTATCTGAATTGCGACCGAAGGAGGTGTTTGAAAAATATCGCCCGGGGCCGCCTCCGGCACAGAGCACAATACCACTACCGTGCCCTGCAAGACCTGAATTTCCACCTCCACCCCCACCGACGGAATTCAGCGAGGCGCCTAATGACCTAGCCCCAGGTGCAGCCTGCCTGGCTAAGGGACTGGGGGCTTCGGCTGAACTGAACGACAGCGTAGAATCACAAACTGAGACAGTAAATCAGAGGGAGACACCGTTATCTATTTCTCCGGCTCAGTTAGAAAAGTTGGTGGAGCACATGTGTCAAAAACTGATTTTAGAAAGTTTCCAGGGAAAAGAAATGCTCTTAGAAAATAAAACGGAGAAGAAACCTAGCTCGGGAGCGGTTGTGCGAATTAACTGGAAAGCGATTGCTCAGGAGGCTATGAAAGATGGATGTTACGATGTGGCTGCTGAGTTGTCTAAGGTACTGTGTTTTCCTGTAACGTATGATATTGATCATAATCAAGGACACTATCAGGTTTCAGACTGGACAGAGGACATTAAGACACTGATGAGAATGATTTTGACGCCTTCTCAAATGATCATGTTTGATGAGTTTTGGGGTCAGTTTTGTCAACTCTCAGAGAATACACTACAGCAGCAGGGGGATCCCCTGGCTGGAGTCACAGCGCAACAATTAATGGGAACAGGACAATGGTTTGGTGTTGAACGACAAATTCGAAGTGATCCTGCGGTCTTTCAGGAATCAATGGAATGTGCCCAAAAGGCATTAAAAAGAGTACAAGCAGGCCGCATTATATGTCTTTAAGACAAAAGCCAGAAGAGTCGTTTGCAGAATTTGTAGATCGAGTATGTGAGGCAATGAGTAATTCGGATATTCCTGACTATTTAAAGGGTTATATGTTAAAAAATGTAGCTTTTGAAGGAGCTAATACAAAAACAAAATCAGTATTGGTAAATTTACCACAGGGGACCACAATTGAGGAGATGCTGGAAAGAACAGCTAACATACCTTCTGGTCCACAGGCTTTTCTCATAGATACTATGCACAAATTGGCTGAACGATCACTGAAATTGGAAGAGGCTGCGGAGTCACAAACCCAAATATTGGCAGCCTTAGCTCCTTTAAAGGCTAATACGAGGGGGCAACAAGGGGATGTTTTTCAAAGGAGGATACGATGTTATAAGTGTGGTAGAGAAGGGCATATCCGATCACAATGTAGAGTGAAATTTGTATGGTGTGATAATTGTAAAAGTAATTCTCATTCCACCAATGCATGTCAAAGTTCGGGAAACGGCCAGAGCAGCGCGAAGAGCCGCCGCTGGGACACAAGTGGCAGCTCCAGTCTATTACCAGCAGGACGCAGAAATGAAAACGACACCTCAGCCTTGCAACCGGCAACCGGAGGGAGCATCGGCTTGGATGTGGCAACAGCAGTAGATGTTACCTTAATAGATAATCGGCCCATTAAAGTGGAAACAAATGTAAAGGGACCTATATACATCAATGGTCAGCCTGTAGGAGCATTGTTAATGGGTCGATCATCTATGGGTGTTAAAGGGGTAATGGTATTGCCAGGGGTAATTGATGCGGATTACAGTGGTGTTATTTGTGTTGTGATGTGGAAATGGCATGCGATCAGCCTGTACGAGGTGACAAATGCTTTGGATCCACAGGGGGACTGGCTCTCTTAACTATACCAATGGGAAGACGACCAGTCGCTGGTGTTGAATTTTGGTACGGGTCTCAGCACGTGAAATTAATTTGCCTGCTAGATACTGGTGCTGACATCACAATCATGAGTAATGCACACTGGCGAGACACTGGCCTTTAGAGCCAGCAATAGAAGTAGAAGGTGTTGGAGGAGCTCAAGCAGTAATGCAGAGTAGTCACGAAATTGTAGTGAAGATTGAAGGAAAACAGGCCTTGATTACAGTTGCAGTTATGCCATTGCCCAATGGAATCAATGCTTTGGTGGGCCGGGATGTGACGGGTGTGGTCTTAACCTCAACACACACACCCCACCCCCCCCAACGGTTTCTGGTACGGCTACTGTCGACCATGGCTCTGCTCTGATTTAAAGCAACAGTACTCATTTTGTCATTTCTGATTGTAATGTCTTTCACAGATTTGTTATTTAGAGTTTTGTTAAGTTTTTCTAACAAGCATAATGAATAAGTAAGCATTTGGTATTTATAAGTACTTGGTACACAGTAATTGCAGTAAGGTGTAAGTACTTTGTAATGAGTTCACATTGTATGATTTTCTTTTGGTTCGAACCTTTTTTAATTGTGTGCCTATAGGCATTTCAAAGGAGCTCCATGTAATATAGTTAAGGAATGTATAAACAGGTTTTAATTTTGGAAAGTGTTTTTTAGTTAATGTAACAATTTTATTTCTTTTTAGACACTGATTTGATGGATTAATTTTAATATAGGTTTTTAAGGTTTTAAGGATTTTTGGTATTAGCATAAGTTAAGGTTTGTAGTAAATAGGTATTAATTTTAACAACTATTCCTTCACTAATGTGCAGAAGAATCAAAACTAAGAGGAAACAGCATTTCCCATGAAGTCGAACATCGATCACAATAACTGTTATGATAATCTGGGGTCAAAAGCATCGATCAAAAAAAAAAAAAAAAAATTTTTCCTGAATGCTGAATCTGAAAATAGGCAGTTTGGGCTGGTAAATACAGAAAACCTATTTTGTGGTGAGGAAAAGGATTTAAATCCCCATGGAAAATTATTGAAAGGATTGGCATAAGTGGGAAATAAGACTAGAGAAATTTTAGTTGGGAAATATCAGGAATAATTAAAAGGATTAGTAAAAGGAAAAGTAAGAGACATAAGATTTTGAAGGAAGAGGAATTGAAATAACAAAAGCAAAATGGGAAATGGTAAACGAACTAACCAAGGAAGTAGAGAAGAGACTCCAAATGGAATTTTGAAGTGGGTTAAGGAGTTAAAATCTGTAGGGCTCCTGAAGAATGTAACTGCTGCCGAGAAGAAAAAACACCTGGCTGCTGGTTGCACCCAGTAGGCTAAGGAGGCAGAGTTAACATATACTGGTGGAGCCTAATTTTGATCCTAACCCTATTTGCACATAAGGAGTCCAATCGAAATCAAAAACCACGTTCCCGTGTGTGGAATCTTGATCAGACCGGAGAGAAAAGACTTGAACTTGAAAAAGCAATAGCAAATTTTTCTGCTACAGTTGAAATTATGATGAATGCAAGCATAGATGCAATAAAAGTGCAGCAAATTGAAATCAATAGTCTCTTGAAAATATCTACTCAGAATAGATTAGCTTTGGATTTTCTATATGTTAAAGAAGGGGGTGTATGTGTAGTCATAAATGTAAGTTGTTGTAGTTATGTTAATCTAGATAAACGAGTGGAAACAGATTTACAGGCGATTGTAAACCACAATCAGATATTACATCAGATTTCTTTAGATGATACTTCTTGTGGATTTAAAGAAATATGGGATAAATTAACTTTCTGGTTACCAAATCTAAATTGGCTTAAACATTTGTTTGTAATATTGTTGGAATAATTGTAATATTGCTATGCATAATAATCTGCAATGGTTACAAAATACTAAGACCTTTAAGTAAGATTGCTCATGTCAACGAGTTACAAGTAGAGAATTATGATCAGAATGTGATCAGAACAGATGAACCTAGTCGTGATCCAGTTAAAGAAGTATTGAAAAATTTAGAAATTTTAACACAAATCAATGGTGACAAAAAGAAAAAAGGGGGAAAGAGAGAATACCCCATAGCAAAAATAAAAAGGTTTTTTTAATGGTACCAATAAGAGATCAGTATTACTAGGATGAGCAAAAACACATTATTATGGGTAATTTTATATTGGGCAAAGCAATGAAGCTCTTTTGCTCTTGCTGATTGCCTGCAAGTTTTCTGTCTGTGAAGCTAGAGCCTGGCCAGATCTACCTTTACAGATTAAAGAAATCTTGCTACCATTAAACAAATTATGATTTTTGACCATCCTAGAGAAAATAAAGATGCAACATAACAGGTAATAATGAATTAATTGAACTTTTTCAGATGTGTCTGATAGGGATACCCAGACTTAATGTAAATATGTTTGTTAATTATAGTAGTAAGTTTTAAGGTTTTTAGGCATTATTGTACTCATTTTGATTATTGTTAAACTTGTTTATAATTGTATTATGCAAAGTGTTCAAAGAATAACCTCAAGGCCTTACTTGCACAAAAGAAAAACGGGGGAATTGTTGAGGATTGTTTTGAGCAAGAGGGGCCTTGGGTCCCAGGAACGCCTGTGCAATTCAGGCCTTGAAGAATTCTCTGTTGATAATATAGTGGTGGAGTAGGAGATGTGGGAAAGTGCTGATTGCTTGGTATGCTGAAGTCCAGCTGCCCCTGAGATGGGAGGCAAGCAAGATAAGGAGGAGGCGAGATCTGGGGAAGAGAGCAATTAGGCCGGATAGAAGAATTCCACAGAGTTGTGAAAACAATGATGTAACCTTTTAGAGAGCAACCAATAGTTTGTTGCCAAGTGGGCATAATTATAGCAAACTGTATATAAGATGTGTCTGATGCTCAATAAAGTTGGATTCTGCTGATCACATTGGTCGTTATAGTGGCCCCTTCTTGCAGTACAGATCCAAGCAGATGAGGCCCTCCATAGGCAAACAGGAGCGGCATCCAGGTCACAAGCCCTGGTCCTCATGGGTGATTTCAACCACCCGGACATCTGCTGGAGGGACAACACAACAAGGCACCAGCAATCCAGGATGTTCCTGGACTGCATAGAAGACAACTTCCTCCTCCAAATGGTAGAGGAACCAACAAGAAATGGTGCTATGCTGGACCTTGTTCTCACCAACAGGGAAGGGCTGGTAAGCAATGTGAGGCTCAGAGACAGCCTTGGCTGCAGTGACCATGAAGCAGTTGAATTTAATATCCTCAGGGCAATCAGGAGGAAGTATTCCAAGCTCGTGACCCTAGACTTTAGGCGTGCAGATTTTGATCGCTTCAGGGATCTGCTAGCCAAAGTGTCGTGGGACAAAGCCCTGGAGGGAAGAGGGACCCAGGACAGCTGGTCAGTATTCAAGGACCACCTCCTCTGTGTCCAGGAGCTCTGTGTACCAACAAAGAGAAAAGCAGGTAAGAATGCTAGGAGGCCTGCCTGGCTGGGCAAGGAGCTACTGGACACACTATTACTTAAAAGGAAACTCTACAGGAAGTGGAGAGAAGGACAGCTAGAACAGGGGATATATAAGAAAGCTGCCTGAGCAGCAAGAGTCCTGGTTAGGAAAGCCAAAGCAGAGTTTGAATTGAATCTGGCCAGGGAGGTTAAAGGGAACACTAAGAACTTTTACAGGTATATTAATGGGAAGAAGAAGACTAGGGAAGGTGTGGGCCTCCTCAGAAAGGAAACTGGTGTCATGGTCACAAGTGATGAGGAAAAGGCTGAGGTACTTAATAACTTCTTTACCTCAGTCTTCACTGCAAGGGCCTCTAGCCACACTCCTGATGTTATGGAAGACAATGCCAGGGACGGGGAGGAAGAACTGCCCATTGTAAGTGCAGATCAGGTTTGTGATCATCTGAAGAACCTGAAAGTGTTCAAGTCCATGGGACCCGACGGGATACACCCACGGGTGCTGAGAGAACTGGCGAATGAGGTTGCTGAACCCCTCTCTATTATATTTCAAAAGTCATGGCAATCTGGTGAAGTCCCCACAGACTGGAAAAGGGGAAAAATTGCCCCCATCTTCAAAAAGGGTAAGAAGGAGGAACCAGGGAACTACAGGCCAGTCAGTCTCACCTCTGTGCCTGGAAAGATCATGGAGCAGATCCTCCTGGAGTCACTACTCACTCAAAAGAATAGTGAAGAGGTGATTGGGAGCAGTGAGCATGGCTTTGCCAAGGGCAAATCCTGCCTGACCAACCTGGTGGCCTTCTATGAGCAGGTGACAAAATTAATAGATGAGGGGCGAGCAACTGATGTCGTTTACCTGGACCTGAGCAAAGCCTTCGACACTGTCCCGCACCACATCCTGGTCTCCAAACTGGTGACACATGGGTTTGATGGGTGGACCACTAGATGGATAAGGAACTGGCTTGATGGCCGCACCCAAAGAGTGGCTGTCAATGGCTCCATGTCCCAGTGGAGGCCAGTGACAAACGGAGTCCCTCAGGGTTCAGTCCTGGGACCTGTCTTGTTCAACATCTTTGTGGGTGCCATGGACAGTGGCATTGAGTGCACCCTCAGCATGTTTGCTGATGACATCAAGCTGTGTGGTGCAGCAGACACGCTGGAGGGAAGGGAGGCCATCCAGAGGGACCTTGTCAGGCTGGAGAAGTGGGCACAAGCCAACCTCATGAAGTTCAATAAGAGCAAGTGCAGGGTCCTGCATCTGGGTCGAGGCAATCCCAGGCACAAATCCAGGCTGGGCAGTGACTGGCTGGAAAGTAGCCCTGAGGAGAGAGACTTGGGGGTGCTGGTGGACAAAAAGCTCAACATGAGCTCTCAATGTGCACTTGCAGCCCGCAAAGCCAATCAGATCCTGGGCCGCATCAGGAGAAGTGTGGCTAGCAGGTCGAGGGAGGTGATCCTCCCCCTCTACTCAGCTCTGGTGAGACCCCACCTGGAGTACTGTGTCCAGTTCTGGAGCCCCTATTACAAGAGGGATGTGGAGGTGCTGGAACGTGTCCAGAGAAGGGCCACAAGGATGATCAGAGGGCTGGAGCACCTCTCCTATGAGGACAGACTGAAGGAGTTGGGGCTGTTCAGTCTGCAGAAGAGAAGGCTCCGAGGTGACCTAATTGTGGCCTTCCAGTATCTGAAGGGGGCCTACAGGAAGGCTGGGGAAGGACTTCTCAGGATCTTGGGTATTTATAGGACTAGGGGGAATAGAATAGAATAGAATAGAATAGAATAGAATAGAATAGACCAGACCAGGTTGGAAGAGACCTTCAAGATCATCGCGTCCAACCTATCATCCAACACCACCTAATCAACTAACCCATGTAACCAAGTACCCTGTCAAGTCTCCTCCTGAACACCTCCAGTGACGGCGACTCCACCACCTCCCCGGGCAGTCCATTCCAATGGGCAATCACTCTCTCTGTGTAAAACTTCCTCCTGACCTCCAGCCTGAAGCTCCCCTGGCACAGCCTGAGACTGTGTCCTCTTGTTCTGGTGCTGGCTGCCAGGGAGAAGAGACCAACCTCTGCCTGTTTACAATGGAATGGAATGAAGCTAGAGGTGGGGAGATTCAGGCTAGATGTGAGGAGGAGGTTCTTCACCATGAGAGTGGTGACACCCTGGAATGGGTTGTCCAGGGAGGTGGTCGAGGCCCCGTCCCTGGGGGTGTTTAAGAGCAGGCTGGATGAGGCTCTGGGCAGCCTGATCTAGTGTGGGGTGTCCCTGCCCATGGCAGGGGGGTTGGAACTAGATGATCCTTGTGGTCCCTTCCAACCCTGAATGAAACTATGAAACTATGAAACTATGAAACTAAGAGTGGTTGGCAGAGAAAAGGAAAACCTATTGGGGCAGCCGACCTGTGGCAGAGCATTGCTGATCGAGTCGAGAGAATTCCAGTGAAAGTGAGACACATCGATGCTCACATTCCTAAGAGCAAAGCTACTGAGGAACAGCAACACAACCATCAGGCAGATCTAGCTGCAAGAGTTTCTCAAGTAGGCATGGACTCTAATCTTGATCTTGACTGGAAACACCGAGGTGAGATATTCTTAGCTCGGTGGGCTCACGATGCGTCAGGACATCAAGGCAGAGATGCAACATACCAATGGGCTCGTGACAGATCCATAGACATTTCCATGGATGCTATCACACAAGTCATCCATGACTGTGACATTTGTGCTGCTATTAAGCAGGCAAAACGACTTAAGCCCTTGTGGTATGGTGACAGATGGTCCAAGTACAAATATGGTGAAGCTTGGCAGATTGACTACATCACTCTACCACGTTCTCGTTCTGGTAAGCAATACGTGCTTACTATGGTAGAGGCAAACACTGGATGGTTGGAAACTTATCCAGTTCCACATGCTACTGCACGTAACGCCATTCTTGGTCTGGAGAGACAAATCCTGTGGAGACACGGAACTCCAGAAAGGATTGAGTCAGACAACGGAACTCATTTCAAGAACAACCTTGTAAAGAACAGGGCAAAAGAGCACGGTATTGAGTGGATATTCCATATTCCCTATTATGCACCAGCTTCAGGGAAGATTGAACGCTACAATGGTTTGTTGAAGACCACTCTTAAAGCCATGGGGGGTGGATCTTTGAAAAACTGGGAAAAACATTTAGCACAAGCAACCTGGCTGGTAAATAGTAGAGGTTCAGTGAACCGAGCTGGACCTGCACATTCAGTTTTGCTACAGTAAGTAGAAGGTGATAGAGTTCCTGTTGTTAGAGAAAAGAATCTTTTGGGTTAAACTGTTTGGGTATTTTCACCTTCAGGAGAGGCTAAACCTGTCCGAGGGGTGGTTTCGGCTGAAGGTCCGGGTCACACTTATTGGGTAATGCAAGAGAATGGTGAAATTCAGTGTATTCCACAAAGAAATTTAACTTTAGCTGAAAGAGGTTAATTTCAAACCATTGTACAGCTACATCGTGTCCAAAGGAAGAATCAACCAGGAAATCTACGGTGCACGAACCCTGAGATCCCTGAGAGCCCTGAGTCAACCAAGAGACCCTGAGATTTCCTGTTTCCCTTTTCTTTGCTTCGTCGGCGAAGAAATGAACTGTTTTCCATTTTTTCTCAATTTTTGATTTTCTTGGACTTTTGAATCATCTACATCTGAGCATAGCCGGAATGGACTATGAACTTTACTCACGAACTGTAAATATCGTCTTGGATTGGATGGACAGTATGAACGGCCAATGAAATTGTTTAGAAGGGGTGGACTGTGACCGTTTGACGCTGTCCCCTTAAGAAAGGGAATATGGTTGACAGAAGTTGGCAAACGAAAAGAAGGATCTAAACTAATTTCATTGTTAGCGTGTGAGGAAGCACCTTCTGAACTGGGAGTGCAGGAGGGTATCTTGTGCATTCTGGCACTCTTCTATCAGTCTTTCTTCCGCTCCTCCGCCGAGCAGCAGCTATCTTTGTGCTGGGCTTTCGGCCAAGGCTTTGACCTTGAAAAACTGATAGACTGCAAGGCCTGTATTAACTGCTTTCCAATTAACACATAACTGCTTCTAACTTTTTTTTTCTCTTTCTCTCTCTTTCTAACCCGCTTCTGGGGAAAGGGGGGAGAGAGGGGGGAACGGAGGTGGGGAACCCCCTCAGCAGAGGGGGGAACTCTCATTTCTGTGCTACTCTGTTGTATATCTTTGTATATATTGTAAATATTGTAAATTTGTATATATTCCCCTGCATATCCTGCATTGCTTTGTAAATATACAGCACCCATTGCTTTGCTAATTCAGCTGTGAGTTTTTTTTCCCCTTTCCCTTCAATTTCCTTCCCTTTACTTTACGGGGGGGAGGGAGGAGGCTTTTTGGCCTTACCCTTCCAACCCTATGACACAGGCCATGCCCACGCAGGCATTGCCCTGTTTCTCCCTCCCATTGGTGATGGGAGGTGCCTGTGGTGTAGGGAGGTAGCAAAGGGGATGAGCTCTCAGTCTTTCATCTATATAGGAAAATAAACAAGGCTGTGAGAGAGCTGATTTCTGGTTTGCCTTCTCCCAGAGAGGCTGGGGTTTTTTTGATGATTAAAGGAGGGCAGTATTATCTGACTCTTGTATTTAACTTCTCTGTCCTCTGTATAGAGATATACAGAACCACTCCTTGGTGGACATGGAGGGAAATGTTGTATCAAGGGATGAGGAAAAGGCAGAGATACTTAACTCCTTCTTTGCCTCAATTTTTACTAGAAGGACAGAACGTCTTCCTGACAGCTGGCCTGCAGAGCTGGCAAAAGGAGCCAGGGAGCTGCACAGTTTCCCTATGTTCCATGAGGAGGTGGTCGGAACTCTCCTCAGCAGCTTGGATCCCCACAAGTCCATGGGACCAGATGGGATTCATCCTAGGGTGCTGAGAGAGCTGGCAGATGAGCTGGCCAAGCCACTATCTATCATTTTTCAGCAGTCCTGGCTCACTGGAGAGGTCCCAGAGGACTGGAAGCTGGCCAACGTGGTGCCCATCCATAAGAAGGGCCGGTTGGATGAGCCAGGGAATTATAGACCTGTCAGCCTGACCTCAGTGCCAGGCAAGATCATGGAACAGGTCATCCTGAGTGCAATCACACAGCACTTAGAGGATGGCCAAGGGATCAGGCCTAGCGAGCATGGATTTAGGAAGGACAGGTCCTGCCTGACCAACCTGATCTCCTTCTATGATCAGGAGACCCGCCTGGTGGATGTGGGGAGGCCTGTGGATGTAGTCTACCTGGACCTCAGCAAGGCCTTTGACACCGTCCCCCATAGCAAACTCCTGGCCAAGCTGTCAGCCCATGGCTTGGACAGCAGCATTCTGAGCTGGGTTAGGAACGAGCGGGTTGAATGCTTGTGGGTAAGAATTAGAGGGAAGACTGGCAGGGCTGACATCATGGTTGGAGTCTGTTATAGACCACCCAACCAGGAGGAAGATGTTGATGAAGCATTCTATAGGCAGCTTAAGGCTGTCTCAAGATCACCGGACCTTTTTCTCATGGGCGACTTCAGCCTACCTGATAACTGCTGGGATCTTAACATAGCAGAGAGGAGGCAGTCTAGGAGGTTCTTAGAATGCATGGAGGACAGCTTCTTATCCCAGGTGCTGCAAGAGCCTACCAGGGGCAAGGCTATGCTTGACCTCCTCTTCACCAACATGGAAGGGTTGGTGGGTGATGTGGTGGTCGGAGGGTGTTTAGGGGCCAGTGACCATGAGATAATTGAATTTTCGGTATTCGGTCAAGCTAAGAGGGGTAGCAAGAAGACCTCCACTCTGGACTTCCGGAGGGCAGACTTCAGGCTACTCAAGGAACTAATTCAGAGGGTTCCTTGGGATAAAGCCCTTAAAAATAAAGGTGCCCAGGAGGGCTGGACCTGCTTCAAGGAAGAATTGTTGAAAGCACAGGGACAGACCGTGCCAAAGTGCCAGAAGATGAGCCGCCAGGGCAGACGGCCAGCCTGGATGGTTCATGAACTTTTAATAGAACTAAGGGGAAAAAAAGAGGGTGTATCATCTTTGGAAGAAAGGTGAGGCAACCCACGGAATGTTTAAGGATGTTGCCAAATCATGCAGGAAGAAAATTAGGGAGGTAAAAGCACATTTGGAGCTTAAACTGGCCTCTGCTGTGAAGGACAACAAAAAGTCTTCTATAAATACATTAATAGCAAGAGGAAGGGCAGAGACAACCTCCACTCCATGGTGGACATGGAGGGAAATGTTGTATCAAGGGATGAGGAAAAGGCAGAGGTACTTAACACCTTCTTTGCCTCAATTTTTACTAGAAGGACAGAATGTCTTCCAGACAGCTGGCCTCCAGAGCTGGCAGAAGGAGCCAGGGAGCTGCATAGTTTTCTTCTGTTGCAGAATGGGGTAGTTGGAGCTCTCCTCAGCAGCTTGGATCCCCACAAGTCCATGGGACCGGATGGGATCCATCCTAGGGTGCTGAGGGAGCTGGCAGATGAGCTGACCAAGCCACTATCCATCATTTTTCAGCAGTCCTGGCGCACTGGAGAGGTCCCAGAGGGCTGGAAGCTGGCCAACGTGGGGCCCATCCACAAGAAGGGCCGGTTGGATGAGCCAGGGAATTATAGGCCTGTCAGCCTGACCTCAGTGCCAGGCAAGATTATGGAACAGGTCATCGTGAGTGCAATCACACAGCACTTACAGGATGGATGTCGAGGGTTGAGGGGAAGGCCCAGCCTTTTCCCCCCCCGTAAAGTGAAGGGAAGAAAATTGAAAGAAAGAAAAAAAACCACAGCCGGATTAGCAAAGGAAATGTGCTGTATTTACAAGCAATTTAGGAAATGCAGGTTTATATACAGAATTTACAATATTTACAACATATATACAGAAATATACAACAAAGTAACACAGGAATGAGATTCCCTCCTCTACTGAGGAGGGTTCCCCCCACCCTGTACCCCCCTTTTCTCCCCTTTTTCCCCAAAGAGGGTTAGAAAGAGAGGAAAAAGAGCAATTGTTCATTAAAGCAGAATATGTTAGTGCCTTACGGTTATCAGTTCCAAGGTCAGTCTGGCCGAAAGTGCAGAAGATGCAAGCATGCAGAAGGAGGGGGAAGAAGTGCGAGGCTGACTGAGACAAGTCCCTCTGGGAATCAAAACTTAAGGCAGTGCTCTGCCTCTCCACCGATGAAATTAGTTTAGACCTGTCTTTTGTTTATAAAACATTTGGCCATGGTGTCCCTTTGTTAAAGGCACCACCTCAAACGGTAACAATGGCCAAGGGATCAGGCCTAGCCAGCATGGATTTAGGAAGGGCAGGTCCTGCCTGACCGACCTGATCTTCTATGATCAGGTGACCCGCCTGGTGGATGTGGGGAGGCCTGTGGATGTGGTCTACCTGGACCTCAGCAAGGCCTTTGACACCATCCCCCACTGGCTGGAGGGCTGAGCCCAGAGAGTGGTGGTGAATGGTGCCACATCCAGCTGGCGGCCAGTCACTAGTGGTGTGCCCCAAGGATCAGTGCTGGGCCCCGTGCTCTTTAACATCTTTATTGATGATCTGGATGAGGGCATTGAGTCCATCATCAGTAAATTTGCTGATGACACCAAGCTTGGGGCAGGAGTTGATCTGCTGGAGGGTAGAGAGGCTCTGCAGAGGGACCTCGACAGGCTGGACAGATGGGCAGAATCCAACGGCATGAGATTTAACACATCCAAGTGCCGGGTTCTGCACATTTGGCACAGCAACCCCATGCAGAGCTACAGGCTGGGGTCAGAGTGGCTGGAGAGCAGCCAGGCAGAGAGGGACCTGGGGGTACTGGTCAATGGCAGGCTGAACATGAGCCTGCAGTGTGCCCAGGCAGCCAAGAGGGCCAATGGCATCCTGGCCTGCATCAGGAACAGTGTGGCGAGCAGGAGCAGGGAGGTCATTCTGCCCCTGTACACTGCACTGGTTAGGCCGCACCTTGAGTACTGTGTCCAGTTCTGGGCCCCTCAGTTTAGGAAGGTTGCTGACTTGCTGGAACGAGTCCAGAGAAGGGCAACGAAGTTGGTAAGGGGTTTGGAACACAAGCCCTATGAGGAGAGGCTGAGGGAGCTGGGGTTGCTCAGCCTGGAGAGGAGGAGACTCAGAGGTGACCTCATTACTCTCTACAACTACCTGAAGGGAGGTTGTAGAGAGGCGGATGATGGTCTCTTCTCCCAGGCAGCCAGTACCAGAACAAGAGGGCAAAGTCTCAGGCTGCGCCAGGGGAGGTTTACGTTGGATGTTAGGAAAAAGTTCTGTACAGAGAGAGTGATTGCCTATTGGAATGGACTGCCTGGGGAGGTGGTGGAGTCGCCATCATTGGAGGTTTTCAGGAGGAGACTTGATGGGGTGCTTGGTGCCATGGGTTAGTTGTTTAGGTGGGTTGGATTGATTGATGGGTTGGACGCGATGATCTTGAAGATCTCTTCCAACCTGGTTTATTCTATGTAATTCTATGTAACTCTCCAACCTCCACCCAATACAGCTACCTTCACCCAGTACACAGCTGCTGGGGCTGCCCAAGATCACCCAACACATGGTGTCAGGGATGCCACCCCTCTCTCAGGGCAGCAGAGTTGAGCAGGTATTGGGCTACCACAGCTCATAGGCAAGGCAGAGCTTGCCTGGACTGGCATCCAGAGGGGAAGGCTACAAGGAGAATGAGAAGAGCCAGAGATCAGCCACTTCTCTCACCCCCATTAAGCCATTGCTCTGACACTGCTCTACTGGCAACAGCTGATGGAGAGCTGTCACTGCCTCTGAGTTTTCCCCAGTTCCTGCCCAGCCCAGATCCTCCCCTGCCTCCTGACAGACACAGCTCTCCCTGCCCACAGCCACGGCAGGGGCTCGTCCCCGTGGATCAACCTCTGCTTTCGGGTGCGGTTGGAGGAACAGCTTGTGTCTCGGTGGCAAGAAGTACTGAACCGAGTCTGCAAAGCACAAGAGCCAGCTAAGGTTGTTTCAGGATGAAAGAGGCAAATAAAACCACTGGTATTAATAGAAAAATATTTGTTACTTCATGGGATATCAGGGCTTCCTGTGGCTTGATGTTAGCTCTTGCTTAGCTTGTTCCCGAACGCCTCGCGACAACGGCTCTCTGCTTTTTAATTCCAGCAGCCGGTTTTGCTCAGGCTCAAACCAACGACCTGGCTTACAAAGAGACCAATTCTGCATCTCTTCTGCTTCTGCAGGCTTTGGGACACACACATGCTTGCCTCATGCCTTGCTGAGAGGCTGGAGAATAACAACTGCCTTATGAGGAGAGGCTGAGGGACCTGGGGCTTTTTAGTCTGGAAAAGAGAAGACTGAGAGGGGATTTAACCAATGTTTATAAATATCTGAGGGCTGGGGGTCAGGAGGGAGGGAACAGGCTCTGCTCACTTGCTCCCTGGGATAGGACAAGGAGCAAGGGATGTAAGCTGCAGCACAGGAGGTTCCACCTCAGCACAAGGGGGAACTTCTCTACTGTGAGGGTCACAGAGCACTGGAACAGGCTCCCCAGAGAGGTTGTGGAATTTCCTTCTCTGGAGGCTTTCAAAGCCTGTCTGGATGCATTCCTCTGTGACCTGAACTAGATTATATGGTCCTGCTCTGGCAGGGGAGTTGGACTCAATGATCTCTTTGAATCCCTTCCAACCCCTGACATCCTGTGATCCTGTGATCTGCAATGAGAGATGCTGTGCTACCTGCCCGGCAGCACCAGCGAGCAGCAACATTTAACACAATTAACTGACAGAAAATTCCAAACAAATGCAAATGAAATCCTATTACACACACTGAAATTACTCAGGAAGGACCCTTTGTTGTTTCTGAGCCCCCTCCCCCCCCTAAAAAAAAAATATGCCTGAAATGCAAAAGAAGGCTGGGAAACTGTGTAAATATTGAGAACAGCAGTGCCAGAATTAAGCAGAGCATTAGTAAACCAAGAATTCACAGTTTGCAGCTTGCAGAAAGGAAGATTAAGATATCTAATACAAAACTCAGATCACCAATGATCCACCTGCACCTTTCCTGCTGAAAACCCCTGCAGTGACCTGCCTGTAAGGGATGCTGTCCTCCAAAACCAGCACAAAGCAGAAACACTAGTGGGGTACCAGGCTCTGTCCCCATCCTCCTCATGTGTCCCTGTCCCCTCAAGCCTCACTCCTGCAGACAACAGCTCTTAGACTTCTGTGGTGGGTGGAAGGGTAAAGCCAAGAAGCCTCCTCCCTTCCCCCTTGTAAGGTAAAAGGGAAAAGAAAAATTGAAGGGAAAGGAAAAAAAAACCTCACCAGCCGAATTAGCAAAGCAGTGGAGCTATATTTACAAAGCAGTGTAGGGTTTGCAGGGGAATATTTACAAATTTACAATATCTACAACATATACAAAGATATACAACAGAGTAACACAGAAATGAGAGTAACCCCCCTCGGCCGAGGGGATTCCCCACCTCCGCTCTCCCCTCTCTTCCCCCCCTTCCCCAGAGTAGTTCGGAAAAGAGGGAGAAAGAGAAAAGAAAGAAGTTAAAAGCAGTTTGTGTTAATTGGAAGCAGTTAATACAGGCCTGGTTATCTTATCAAGTCTTCAAGGCCGAAGCCTTGGCAGAAAGCCCAGCACAGCCAGAGAGTTGCTGCACTTTGGAAAGGCGGAAGCAAGACTGACCGAGAAGTTCCCGGAGTGCCCAGGATACCTCCCAGTTCAGAAGGTGCTTCCTCCCACTCGTCTAATGAAATTAGTTTAGACTATTCCTTCCGTTTACCAACTTCCGTCCACCATATTCCCTTTCTTAAGGGGACACCGTCAACCGGCCACAACTTCTCATATGGATTTTTTGCCCCTGGCCTTTATGAAAGCACCTTCCGGTTGCTGCCTTTCCTAAACATTCCTCCTGCTTCCTTGTTGAGCACAAGGACTTGATAAACTCTTTGGGACAGAAACTCTCTCCTCTGCCTCTGACTGGGCCTTGAGCTGCTAAGCAGTGCTGGCTACCAGCACAGGCAAAGCCACAAATAGCCACAACAAGCCACTGGCATCCCACCACTAAGGATCTGGCTTATGAGTAAGGCACGTCTGAATCCTGCTGATGCATCAAGCTTCCCAGTGTGCTGATGGATCACAAAGTAGGTGAGGACCTGCCATGGGAACTGAAACTTCCAGCTCTGCACAACTTTACAGTAATGCAGCTCAGGAACCTTTGTCCTCTTTGAGAGTTACACATGCCCAGGACACTTTCTCCTTCCTCTTTTCTGCACCTCATTGCAGTCCATGCTAGCCCACTCCTCCTCCTCTGTCCTTCTGTACAGCAGCCCTGCTACCTTTCAGCA
This sequence comes from Melanerpes aurifrons, assembly GCA_011125475.1. NCBI lineage: Eukaryota > Metazoa > Chordata > Aves > Piciformes > Picidae > Melanerpes > Melanerpes aurifrons. The sequence goes on from WWNC01000233.1 coordinate 164,448, forward strand.
TTTCAGTCCCTTCTCCACCTTGGCAACTTCCTTGAGCTTGCTGAGGACATGCTGTAGTCATCATCCAGGTCCATCAGAAATGCCAGTCTGTGAGGAGTGCCTCATCCAGCATCTGCCAGCTAGATTCCATGCTGCTGCTCACATCTTTGTGGGCTCAGTTCCCCATCCTCCCTTTAGCTTCTACACTGAACAGTAGCTGCAACAAGGCAACAGTAAGAAAGAACAACTGCCTTTGTAGAGACTCGAATGGTGTGCTTCCCACTGACCTGGTAGTGCTGGGCAGTGGATTTCTTGTTATTTTACAGGGGCAAGAGAAACTAAAGAACAGTGACATACTCCACACCTGGGGTGCAGCAGTGTCTGTTGCTCATCTGGGTATCTCCAGCAAGTACAAGGGTGGTGGGACTCCCAGGGAGGTTGTGGTTGCCTCCTCTCTGGGGGTGTTCAGGGCCAGGTTGGATGAGGCCTTGAGCAGCCAAGTCTAGTTGAGAGGTGTCCCTGCTCATGGCAGGGAGGTTGGAGCAGATATCTCTAAGGTCCCTTCCAACCTGAGTGATTCTATGATTTTGTGAAGCCCTGTCAGAGGGCTTTCTCCCTGGCTCCTCATTGCCTTGGCACTGCAGAAGAAGCAGTTCTGGGGTTACTCTCTCCTAGGCCTCTTTGTACAAGTTTCCTTCAGAGATGTAGTGGGTTGAGAGAGAAGGCCTAGCTTTCCCTCCCCCACAAAGAGGAAAAAAACCACAGCCAACTCAGTTGGAGAAGCAAAAAGGATGCTATATTTACAAGCAATGTGAAAATGCAGGTTAGATATACACAATATATACAGTATTTACAATATATATACAGAAATATACAGCAAAGAAAAAAAAATACAGGAACGAAATTCCCTCCTCTGGACAGAGGAGGGTTCCCCCCCTGTACCCCACTCTCTCCCCCTACCTCCCTTTTTTCCCAAAAAGGGTTAGAGAGAGAAAAGGCAGTTATTAAGGGAGAAAGGTCTTAGTAGGCCTTATCTGTTATCCAAGGTCACAAATCTGTCTAGTTGCCCAGAAGCAGACAAGCTGGAAAGGGAGAAGGAAAGGAATGAACTGAGAAAAATTCCAACTGCACTAAAACTTAAAGCTGCGTTCTACCAATCTACCAATGAAATTCATTTAGACCTGTCTTTGTTTACAAAATATTCAGCCAGAGTGTCCCAGCACTGTCCCTTTCTTAAAGGCACAGCCTCAAACAGTCACAAGAGAGCAGATAAATTTTCCCTTCTCTCACCCTCTCAGTAGCGACCTTGGGTTTAGCAAAGTCTGGAGATGGTTACTGCCAGCAGCACAGGAACTTGTGGTCTGGAGGAGAGGTGCAAAAGCTTTAAAGCCCAGGGGCTGTTTGTTCCCCTCATACTGGAAGGAGCTGTACATGGCAGAGATCCCTGGGCTGATCTGTGGGTCCACATCCCAAACCAGCTCATCAGCACTTCACATTAGCTGATGCAATCAGATCAGTGCTGCAGCTCCATCAGATAATTCCCAATTAGAATAAGAAATGTTGCTGCTTGGCTGAATGAGCTAAACTTACTGGCCCAGCTGAAGTAGCTTAATTAAAGTCCCTGGAAGGAAGCTGTGCTCATCTTTCCTGTGATTAGATGTATGGTTCACAGATTACCATTTCAGATACAGGAGAAGATGGGGTAGAAGCAGATGGAGAGTCCTAAACTTAGTGAAACATGCCTGAGCTGCCAGAAGTCCAAGACAGAGATTCAATAAAGATGTTCTCCTCCACCTCCTGCCCAGTGGTAGTCAAAGAATCACAGAATACATTTGGTTGAAAGAGATCATCCAGCCCAGTCCAACCTTTGACCCAGTACTGCCAGGTCATCACTATGCAAGGGGAAGAAAGAAACAAGCAAGGGGAAGAAACAAGCAAGGGTAAAAAGAAACAAGCAAAGGGAAGAAAGAAAGAAGCAAGGGGAAGAAAGTTCTTCATAGAGAGAGTGATTGGCCATTGGAATGTGCTGCCCAGGGAGGTGGTAGAGTCACCATCACTGGAGGTGTTTAAGAAGAGACTGGATGGGGTGTGTGGTGCCATGGTTTAGTTGATTAGATGGTGTTGGGTGAGAGGTTGGACTTGATGATCTCAAAGGTCTTTTCCAACCTATTCTATTCTATTCTATTCTATTCTATTCTATTCTATTCTATTCTATTCTATTCTATCCTGTTTCTATTTCTATTTCTATTTCTATTTCTATTTCTATTGAAAGAAGCAAGGGGAAGAAAGAAACAAGCTCTTTGCCACCTCATCTCCTCAGTGCCATCTCCACAGAATTTAGCTGAAATATTTCATATCATGGAATGGTTTGGCCAAATTCTGAAGATAAAATATTCTTTAGACATCAATGATGGTGTTCAGTTCTTGTAACACCTCCAATGAGCAGGTCCTCACCCTCTGAAGAGCTGTGACATTAAAAACCCCATGCCATTGCCAAGAGAAAAAAAACCAACAGTCCTGCATGTGTAAAGAAGCTGTGCTGGAAAAGCATCAAAAATCAGTCCCTGCATTTATTAGGGAGAAATCAGTAATTTGTGGTGAATTGAACTCTTAATCAACCAGAATTCCACTCATTTGCAGTAATGAGTGAAACTCCTTACATGAAAGACAACACTTTGCCGTTTACTGTGTTAGCAATCACTACTGTGGCACGACAGCCACATCACACTTCATTCCAGTGGCAAATTAGCCCCAGTTATTATTAGCAATGCTTAACAGCCTGCCATGCAGATGCCATGCAGTCACTTAGCATGAATCAGGACTCTATATTTGGTAAAAAAAAAAAAAAGCAAGTATTGGATTTTGAAGCTGGAAAGGACCATGAAGCTCTCCTGAGGACCTTTTCCCAGCTGCTCCATGCAGAGCCCAGCAAGTCAGGGCTCTCTAGGGTTTGTTCCTGGAGCTTCTCATGCATGAGAGAAAGCCAAGCAGTACAGTCATCCCAACAGCACCAGCAAGGAGATTAAGTCCTCCAATCATATCTATTAAGTATATCTTCTGCTGGATATGCTTCAAATTCTTGCGCAATCCACTGTATTTTTTCCTGAGTATGTGCTATCTTTCTCCTGGCTATTTAGAAAGGAAATCAAGAAAACCTCATCCAGACCACAAATTCATTCCTCTAAATTCATAGATTCATAGAATTGTTTGGGTTGGAAAGGACCTTAAAGGTCATCTACTCCAACCTCCTTGCCATAGGCAGGGATGACTCTCAACTAGACTTGGTTGATGCCACCTCCAGGGAGGGGACATCCACAACCTCCCTGGGCAACCTTTTCCAGTGTCTCACCACCCTCACTGGAAAGAATTTCTTTCTAATATACATATAGATTTCATTTCACACTTCAGGACCCAACAGTCAGTCCCTTTAAATGGGTTTAATTCTACTGGCTTCCACCAGGAGTCACCATCACTTGGAGGTGTTTAGGAGGAGACTTGATGGGGTGCTTGGTCCCATGGTTGAGTTGATTAGATGGTGTTGGGTGAGAGGTTGGACTTGATGATCTCAAAGGTCTTTTCCAACCTGGTTAATTCTATTCTACTCTACTCTACTCTACTCTACTCTACTCTACTCTACTCTACTCTACTCTACTCTATTCTCTCCCTATCCCTAGTGAAGCAGGGTGGGTTGGAAAGCTGTGCAAGGCCTTACTGTGACCGTTTGAGGCGGTGCCTTTAACAAAGGGATACTATGGCCGAATGTTTATAAATAAAGGAGAGGTCTAAACTAATTTCATTGGTGGAGAGGCAGAAGCACTGCCTTAAGTTTGATTCCCAGTGGGACTAGTCTCAGTTCTTCTTTTTCCTTCCTTGCGGCAGCTTGCAGCTTTCTGGGCTTTTGGCCAAACTGACCTTGAAACTGATAAACTGCAAGGTCTGTATTAACTGCTTTCCAATTAACAACTGGTTTTTTTTCCTCTCTCTTTCTAACCCTCTCTGGGGAAAAGGGGAGAGAAGGGGGATACAGGGGTGGGGAACCCCCCTCAGCAGAGGAGGGAACCCTCATTTCTGTGTGACTTTGTTGTATATTTCTGTATATATTGTAAATACTGTAAATTCTGTACATAAACCTGCATTTCCTAAACTGCTTTGTAAATATACAGCACCCACTCCTTTGCTAATCCGGCTGTGCATTTATTTTTTCCTTTCAATCTTCCTCCCTCTACTCACATTTTCTACGACATTTTCTCTTGGCTTACCCAACGTGTGGCAAATAATTAGCTTAATTTATTACTTTATTGCTTTAGTGTTTTATAGCCGGATTAGCAAACATGAAGGTGTTGTGGTTCTTAGAACGGTTATTCTTTTCAATTTTTGGGGCTCTGGTTTACAGATATTGTTTGGGTTTGATTTTGGATTACCTGGGTAAATATTTGGTGCAGACAATTTATCTGTGGTTTATGTATAGAGTTAGATTATGGTATGGAAAATGTATTGATTTGTTAAGGCCAGCGAGATACAGAAATGTTACCTCTACCACTCTCCCAATTGAGATAAAAGGTTTTAAGATTCCACCGGAGGAGAGAGTAACTTTAGGTGATGCCTGGGATCCAAAGGTGATTTATTTGGTGTCTGTAATTCTGCTGCTGGTGATAATTATCGTGTATCTGCTGATTTCTTTGCGGCAAGAGAGGAAGATATCCAGACCGTGTTTTGTTATTAAAACTAGATCAAAGAGAAAATGCCGGGGCTCTGGGTCAGTCCCAGAGACATCTAGTGATGAGGAATGTGGAGAATCTGTGTCAGTTAAAAAGAGGGCTAAAAAGTTAATTGGAAAAGCTGCTCTGAACAGTTTCGCTACTGATTCTGGCAGGCTGCCAGGGGCAGCGGCAGATATCAACATGGTGTCTCCTCCTTCTCCTCCTCCTTCTTCTCCGTCGGCCATTAACGGAGCAACGTCATTTCTGCCCACTCTCTCGGTGGGACCGGAAGTCACTGCCCCAGCAGCTGATTTATCTCAGGACCTGTCAGCTTCTATTAAGGTGGCTGTAAATTCAAACACAGCTCCAGTTAAGGTGGCTGTTTTAAAGACTAGAAGTGGAAAGACCAAAGCTGATGGAGAAGAAGAGCAGGAGACTGATCCTGGTGAGGGGCCCTCTACTAGAAAAAAATTCCTGCTGAGGAGGAAGAGAAGGTTTGTTTTAAAGACCTAGCTAACCTAGTGAGAGCAAAGCAGGATAGAGATGCAGCTAGGAAAGGAGCTGGCAAAGGTGGTTCTCAGCTTAAGGAGATCCTTGAGAAAACAGGATTATTATGACAACAAGTTGAGGGGGAGGAGCAAGATGCAGATGATATAACTGACTGTTCCTCCCCAAGGGAGGATCTAAGAAATGTCTGTAAAGATTACACCAGGGCAGATAAGGAGCCAGTTCTAGCTTGGCTTAGTAGGTGTTATGATACAGGTGCTCCAGCTCTAACAGTTGGAGACAAGTCAGCAGCTCAGTTAGGAACTCTCTCAAGGGATAATGGAATCAATAGACATCTAGGCAGGGTTCTCAGTAAGGTTAATCTGTGGATACGCCTTTTAATGGCGGTTGCCCTGAGATACCCTTCCCGAGATGATCTTCCATGGAATCCTAAACCCTGGACTACCATAGATGAGGGAATTAAGCGCTTGAGAGAATTTGCTGTTAGAGAGATACTCTAAGATGAACATGAAACTCTGAATCCTGATGACATTCCTGTGGGGATTGGTCTTGCTCAAAAGATCATCAAACCTGCCCCTTCTAATTATGCAAACATTCTGGCAAGTAGAATTTTGGCAAGAAATTATGGTGGAGCTTCTCCTACGGTTGGCCAATTCAGTGATCAAATGAGACAATTGGAGGATAGCATGACACGTGTTTCTTTGGTTTCAGCCATTGAAACTCTGTCTGGAAAAACTGAGAATTGCATAAGAGAGTTAAAGAATGAATTTAAAAATTCCATATCCCAATTGGCACAAAGGGATAATTTCAATTCTTCCTCCAGGTGGATACAAGCTTCATCTGTGAGGAATACACGTCCTCCAAGGAGGTCATACCAAAACAGATCAAATCAAAACAGACCACCAAGGCAATCACGTAGAACTATTTGGATAACTCTGCGTGAACAGTTTGGTGAGAACATGAACCGGTGGGATGGCCAACCAACTTCTAATCCTTTCAGGAGACTGAGAGAACTGCAAAGTGGCAGAACCCGAGGTAGCAATACAACTGCTTTGTAAATATACAGCACCCACTCCTTTGCTAATCCGGCTGTGCATTTATTTTTTCCTTTCAATTTTCTTCCCTCTACTCACAGGGGGGGGAAAGGGCCCGGCCTTTCCCCCAACCCTACGACACTTACCTAGACAGACACGCTCAGAAAAAAATAATCTAAATTAAGTCACTGCTTGACTTTATGTGGATTAGTTAAACTGCATTCAATCCCTCAGTACAAGTTCTTTTTCAGAGGCAAAATGACCTAAATTTGATTTACTTCTAGTCATTTCCAAACTTAAACAATATTAAGGCTGCTTTAAATCAGAGCAGGGCTGACCCCAGGAAAGTTAAATGCTTTTCAAATAATCCACTTACATAAACAAAAACCCCCAAACAACAACAACAACAAACCCCAAACCACCAAAAACCAGAGAATTTTCAGAAGCTAGCGGACTAAAACTGGTGATGAAACTGGTTGGTTATATTGTGCTGGCTCTTAACTGCAAATATTTTTGTGCCCCTGATTTCCTGAAAACAAAATTTGGGCCTAGGCAATCAGGAGAGAAAGTCAACTTTCTGGCCAGCATCTCATTTTGTTTAACTCAAAGAAGAAGAAATGGAAGGGTCATCTCTGTTTCTCATGCTCAGGAACTTAATTAGGAGAGCAATTCTCCATCAGCTGATGTGGATAGATGAGGTACTGCCAGTTAAATCTCTGCTCCAAAACAGCAGAAATGCAGAGGGGGACAGCAGTGGCTATTAAAGAGCTCAACCATCAATAACTATGGATTATTCTTGGCTGAGAGATGTCTACAGGTCACTGTGAGGTTATACCATACAAGTCCTGTTAGATCCTCTCAACAGCAAAGTGAGAACAGGCAGCCCAGACAGGTTGTAGAGTCTCCTTCTCTGGAGAGACATTCAAAAACCCACCTGGACGTGTTCCTGTGTGACCTTCTGTAGAGGGTCAGATGCCAGTCTCCATTCTGCTTTCGCACAGGCCACACTGGACTGTTGAAAGGTGAATGAGTTTTGCTGACGACTTTCTGACTCTCCAACTGACGAATCAGATTCTGAATGGGCTACAAAGAGTCACGGTTGGTTCTGTATTGTCTGTGATGCACAGTCTGAGAAGCAACCGGCAATTTAATGTCCTGTATCTTGTGTTGTCCCACAACTGCAGATTCATCAGAAAGCTCAGGTCTAGCACACAGCTTCAATTTTTGTCCATCAATTTCTACAGAAGCTACTCCAAAAGCCCATTTGTAACCTCTAGGGTCCTTGAAACGCCCTTCTCTCAGAAAATCAATTCCTAAAATACAAGGTGCGTCAGGTCCAGTCACAACTGTATGCTTCCTCCATTGTTTCCCAGTTAAACCTATATTAACCTCCACCTTACTTAAATCCTGAGATCCACCAGTGACTCCCAGAATAGTTATAGACTCTGATCCCTGATAATTTGATGGTATTATGGTGCACTGAGCTCCTGTGTCAACCAAGGCCCTGTACTTCCGAAATTGTGAAGTGCCAGGCCACTGGATGTACACATCCCAATAGATTCTATTATCTCTGTTATCCCTCTCCTCCCCCTGGCGGGAGGCAGGGCACCCCTAGTTATGGGGAACATGCGCACATGTGCATTGCACATAGTTTGCAGGGTTATAACTGGAGCCACTGTTGGAGCTACTAGAGTTGTTCTGGGGAACTGTGGAAGTAACAGTTACCCTTCGGGTATTGCTACCTCGGGTTCTGCCACTTTGCAATTCCCTCAGTCTCCTGAAAGGATTAGAAGTTGGTTGACCATCCCAGCGGTTCATGTTCTCACCAAACTGATCACACAGAGTTATCCAAATAATCCTACGTGACTGCCTTGGTGGTCTGTTTTGGTTTGATCTGTTTTGGAATTAATTCCTTGGAGGATGTCTGTTCCTCACAGCTGAAACTTGTATCCACCTGGAGGAAGAATAGGAATTATCTCTTTGTGCCAATTGGGATATGGTGTTTTTAAATTCATCCTTCAGCTCTTTCATGCAATTCTTTATTTCACCAGAGTTTCAATGGCTGAAACCAAAGAAACACGTGTCATGCTATCCTCCAATTTGATCAGTGAATTGGCCAACCGTAGGAGGAGCTCCACCACAATTTCTTGCCACAATTCTGCTTGCCAGAATGTTTGCATAATTAGAAGGAGCAAGCTTGATGATCTTTTTAGCAAGACCAGCTCCTACAGGAATGTCATCAGGATTTAGACTTTCATGTTCACCATGGAGTATCTCTCTAACAGCAAATTCTCTCAGGCACTTAATTCCCTCATCTATGGTAGTCCAGGGCTTAGGATTCCATGGAAGATCATCTCGGGAAGGGTATCTCAGGGCAACCGCCATTAAAAGGCTTATCCACAGATTAACCTTACTGAGAGCCTTGCCTAGATGTCTATCTATTCCATTATCCCTTGAGAGAGTTCCTAACTGAGCTGTTGACTTGTCTCCAACCATTAGAGCTGGAGCACCTATATCATAACACCTACTAAGCCAAGCTAGAACTGGCTCCTTATCTGCTCTGGTGTAATCTTTATGGACATTTCTAATTTCTTCCCGAGGTGATGAACATTCAGAAATATCATCTTCTTCTTCCTTTGCCTCTTCTTCCTCAACCTGTTTTCCAAATAATCTTTCTGTCACTCTCTCAAGGATCCCTTTAAGCTGAGAAGCACCACCACTAGCTGCTGTCCTACCAAGGGCTGCATCTCAATCCTCTGATGATCTCAATAACTCAGCTATATTTTTAAGACAAATTTTCTCTTCCTCCCCAGCAGAAGTACCTTGCTGTCCTCCCCCATCAGCTCCTGGATCAGCTCCTGGATCAGCTTTAGCCTTTCCACTCCTTATTGTTGAAACTGCTGCTTGCTTAATTGGAGATGTGTTTGAATTTACAGCTGCCTTAACAGAAGCTGACAGGTTTTGAGAGAGACCAGCTGCTGTGGAGGGTGCTTCGTTTCCTGCCGTAGGAGGAGGAAATGACTTTGCCTCGTTAATGGCTGCTGAAGCTGGAAGAGACGCCATGTTGAGACCTGCCACAGCCCCTGGCTGCTTGCCAGAATCAGCAACAGCAATGTTCAAAGCAGCCTTTCCGATAGACTTTTTAGCTTTATCTTTAACTGATACAAATTCTCCACTCTCCTCATCACTAGAAGTCTCTGGAACAGAGCCAGAGGTGTGCTTCTTTCTTTTTGATCTACACTTTATAATGAAACAGGCCTTAGATACTTTTTTCTCCTGGCGCAAAGCATAAAACAAATACACATTAGTTATCACCAGCAGCATGATTACACACATCATAAAAATCAGCTTTGGATCCCAGCCATCACTTAAAATTACTCTTTCACCTATTGAAATCTTAAACTCCCTTATCTCAAATGGGAGAGTGCTAGAGGTCACATTTCTGTATCTCGTAAGCCAAAAGAACCCCAGACAGCAATCATACAGAAGCTGAATCTTATACTTAAACCATAAATAAAATTTATGCATTAGATATTTCCCTATTTGATCGAGAATCAAACCCAAACAATATTTGTAAATCAGGACCCCAAAAACTGAAAAGAACAGATGCTCTAAAATCCAGAACACCTTCATGTTTGCTAGTCCGACTCGAGCAGGCAATAAATCAAGCTAATTATCCCCAAGCCCCGAGTTGGGTAGCCAAAATAATGTAGAGGGTTGAGAGAAGGCCTAGCTTTCCCTCCCCCACAAAGAGGAGAAAAAACACCACAGCTAACTCAGTTGGAGAAGCAAAAGGAATGCTATATTTACAAGTAAAAAAATTAAATGCAGGTTATATATATACACAATATAAAGTATTTACAATATATATACAGAAATATACAGCAAAGAAAAATACAGGAACAAAACTCCTCCAGACAGAGGAGGGTTCCACCTCTGTACCCCTCTCTCTCCCCCTGCCTCCCTTTTTTCCCAAAAAGGGCTAGAAAGGGAGAAAAAGTAATTAATAAGGATGAAATTTTGTTAGGCCATCAAAAGTGCATGCAGGATTAGGGCTTATCTGGTATCCAAGGTCAAACTCCGGCTGCTCAGAAGCAGACAGGCTGGAAAAGCAGGACAGAGAGAAACTGAGAAAAATTCCAACTGCACTAAAACTTATAGTTGTGTTCTACCAATCTACCAATGAAATTCGTTTAGAATATCTGATTGTTTTCATTATTATTCCAAAACATTCAGCCAGAGTGTCCCAGCACTGTCCCTTTCTTAAAGGCACAGCCTCAAACGGTCACACCTTCTCTAGGTGATCCTGCTCTGGCAGGGGAGTTGATGTCTAGAGGTCACTTCCAACCCCTAATATTCTGTGATTCTGTAATTTCTTAAGGTAAAAGGAAGAGTCAGCCTCTGTCCCATGGACAGCCCTATATCCACCTCCATACTGGAAGCACAAGAGGACATGTCCCCTTGCTGTGAGCTGCAGGAGAGGCAGGGGGTCCCCACTGCTTGAAGGCCACCATCGATAGTTAGTCCTTCACACACTGAGTCTCCCTTGAAAGAGGAATGGGGTCCTTCCTCAGGCAAATGCCATAGTTGCTCTTTAAATGTTGGGATGTACAGGAACCATCTTCCCTGTCCAACACAAGAGTTACTGTCTGCCTGCAGGAATAGAATAGAATAGAATAGAATAGAATAGAATAGAATAGAATAGAATAGAATAGGGTCATAGACTTCCCTGGCAGTAGAATCATAGCCCCTTTTTGGTTGGAAAAGACCCTTAAGATCATCAAGCCCAACTGTTAGCCCAGTACAGCCACATCACCACTAAACCATGTCCCTCAGTGCCACATCTGCATGGCTTTTCAACACCTCCAGGGATAGTGACTCCACGACTGTCCTGGGCAGCCTCCTCAGGGACTTGACAACCCTTTCAGGGAAGAAATGATTCCTAATGTCCAACCTAAACTTGCCCCAGAGCAACTTGAGACCATTTCCTCATGTCCCAGGGCTTTGTCAAGCCTCACCTTCAATATCTCCAGGAAAGGGATCTCAACCACCTCCCTGGGCAACCTATGCCACTGTTCCACCACTCTCATAGTGAAGAACTTCTTCCTGATACCCAATCTAAATCTGCCCTTACATAGAATGTTACATAGAATAAACCAGGTTGGAAGAGACCTTCAAGATCATCGCATCCAACCCATGAACCAATCCAACTCACCTAAACAACTAACCCATGGCACTAAGCACCCCATCAAGTCTCCTCCTGAACACCTCCAATGACGGCGACTCCACCACCTCCCCAGGCAGCCTATTCCAATGGGCAATCACTCTCTCTGTATAGAACTTCTTCCTAACATCCAACCTAAACCTCCCCTGGTGCATCCTGAGACTGTGTCCTCTTGTTCTGGTCCTGGCTGCCTGGGAGAGGGCTCCCTTCTCTAGTTTGAAGCCACTGCTCCTCGTTCTGTCCCTGCAGGCCCTTGCAAAGAGTCTCTCTCCATCCTTCCCTGTTGGGGATTGTTTTGAGCAAGAGGGGACATGAGTCCCAGGAACACCTGTGCAATTCAGGCCTTGAAGAATTCTCTGTTGATAATATAGCGGTGGAGTAGGAGCTGTGGGAAAGTGTTGATTTCTTGGTATGCTGAAGTCCAGCTGCCCCTGAGAAGGGAGGCAAGCAAGATAAGGAGGAGGCGAGATCTGGGGAAAAGAGCAATTAGACTGAGTAGAAAAATTCCACAGAGTTGTGAAAACAATGATGTAACCTTTTAGAGAGAAACCAATAGTATGTGTTAAATTAGAATAGAATTAACTATGCATAAGATAAGACTATAAATAATGAAGTGTGGAACAATAAAGTTGGATGATTACTATCACTCATATTGAGTGCTGTCGTCCCTGTCTCCATTCTCGTCACTTCCCTCTCAGGTACTGGAAGGCTGCTATCAGGTGCCCCTGGAGCCTCCTCTTCTCCAGGCTGAACAACCCCAGCTTCCCCAGCCTGTCCTTGCAGCAGAGGTGCTCCAACCCCTTTATCATTTTTGTGGCCTTCCTCTGGACCCTTTTCATCAGGTCCATGTCCTTCCTACTTCCATCTGCATCAGTAGAAGCCTGGAATGGAATGGAATGGAATGGAATGGAATGGAATAGAATTAACCAGGTTGGAAAAGAGCTTTGAGATCATCGAGTCCAACCTATCATCCAACACCATCTAATCAACTAAACCATGGCACCAAGCACCCCATCCAGTCACTTCCTAAACACCACCAGTGATGGTGACTCCACCACCTCCCTGGGCAGCACATTCCAATGGCCAATCTCTCTTTCTATGAAGAATTTCTTCCTTACATCCAGCCTAAACCTCCCCTGGTTCAGCTTGAGACTCTGTCCTCTTGTCCTGGTGCTGGTTGCCTGGGAGAAGAGACCAAGCCCCACCTGGCTATAACCTCCCTTCAGGTAGTTGTAGAGAGCAATAACCCTGAGCCTCCTCTTCTCCAGGCTAAGGAACCCCAGCTCCCTCAGTCTCTCCTCACAGGGCTTGTGTTCCAAACCCCTCCCCAGCTTTAGAATAGAATAGAATAGAATAGAATAGAATAGAATAGACCAGGTTGGAAGAGACCTTTAAGATCATCACATCCAACCTATCAACCAATCCAACCCACCTAATCAACTAAACCATGGCACCAAGCACCCCATCATTTGTTGCCCTTTCTAAAGTCCTGTGTGTAGGCATTCCTGAAAAGCATTTGCTGGGTGGAAGTGAGTGACTCCAGAGTAAATTACTCACATTTTCTCCTTTATTTTTTTTTTCTAATTCCCCATTTAAGAGCAGAACCTCAGCTTGGTGTGCACAATTTAAGCATCAAAGGATGTTTTTAGCTGAGGTGCAGTCATTTGTCTGAAGAAATGAGAAATGAAGAAATGAGAAAGGAGAAATTACATGGCTTCAACCTTGGAAATGGAACTGCATCTACCACTCACCTCTTTGTCATAGCCTTGATTGCACAATATTAACAATCACATAACTCCCAACTTACCCTAAAAAACCCACCCCAAACTCACCCAGTGTTTAAGAGCACATCTACAGCAGAGTGCACTGCACAGAGAGCAGCATCACATGGATCCTCAGAGCTCATCTACACCCTCAATCAAATTGCTGGATCTATATTGGGATACCAGCTCTGAAAGTGGCACAGTTCTAGGGATGTGTAAATCATGAAGTGAAATTGCCAGGTCAATACAGAGCAGTAATCACATCACAGGCTCGGAGCAGATGTTGCCAACAGCAGCCACAGCAGGTCACCTTGAGCCAGACACACCCAGGTTCCTCTGAACAGCCCTGACAGCCAGGAATTCCCACACATAATGATTAATTAACGACCTGACCCTTTCAGCAAACAGAGCTTTCTCTCTGCTCATTCAAAGGCAGCTCAGTACAGCAGGAGATGGAAGCACTGCATCTCCAAGGGCAGGAAGCTCTCTTCTAGGCTGATAGTTCAGTTGCTTTGAGAAGTGCCTGGCAGAAGCAGCTCTGCTGACCTCAAGTAAGCCAAAGAAATCTCGTGGAAATCTACATGTAAGGCAATTAAGTGGCTGAGTGACAGAATGTTAGAGGTTGGAAGGGCCTCCAGAGATCATCGAGCCCAACGCCCCTGCCAAAAGCAGGATCACCCAGGGTAGTATGCACAGGAATGCATCCAGGTGGGTTTTGAAAGTCTCCAGAGAAGGAGACTCCACAACCCCCCTGGGCAGCCTGTTCCAGGGCTCCATCTCCCTCACTGTAAAGAAGATTCTCCTCATGTTGAGGTGAAATCTTCTATGTTCAATTTTGCATCCACTGTTTCTTGTCTTATTGCTGTGCACCACTGAAAGGAGCTTGGCCCCCTCCACTTGACACCAACATGGAAAAAGCAAAGTATCTGTTGTGTGGTACTCTGCCCACAGCATCACAGAATGGTGGGAGTTGGAAGGGACCTCCTCAGATCATCTACTCCAACCCCCTGCTGTCTCAGTCCAGAGAGGGAAAGAGACTCAGTTCTTTTGAATATTCCCATGTTGTGAAATGAGAGGCACAAACGAGGCCAAAATATCAACAGCTAGACTATTTATTACATAAATTAAGTGGAAATAAAAAGGGGAGAGGGAGAAAATAGAGAGGGAGAGAGAGAAGAGGAAAGGAATTATATTACCACACCCCTCACACACCCCCCCTGCCCCAAGACAGTTTGAGTCTGTGGAGGAAAGGTGCTGCAAGAGATGTTGGGTCTGTAGAGAAAGGGTGCTGAGGCTTTGGCTGGAGAAGAGATGTGGTCCTCTGGGCAGACTCTTCAGCTCCATGAGTTGCAGCAGGTGGAACTTAGGACATGGAGAGAGGGTTCAGTTGTCTTCTTCCAGGCTCCACGGCCTCTTTTCTCCAGAGCAGCATTGTCCCGGGCTTTTCCATCTCTCGTGCTTTCTTTCTCAGAAATGTGAGAAACTGGTTATAATATTTGGCTTTCGCAAGGGGAATTACTGGGGACCGTGGGGTTCGATCATTGGGCTGATGGTCTGTATCGTGTGAGGTATCGGGAGAAAAAGGTGAGGCACCAACAGGTCTAAAGACTGGCCAGGGCAAAAGTGCAGGTTTTGTCTCAGTCCTGATGGAGAGGGGTGGGAGTGTGCTGGGGAATATATGAATATGTACATTTTAATATATGAATATGTATGTTTGCTGTCTATATAAGTTCACCTCGTGTTGTTAGGGTGCGCCTCTAGCAAACTCGCTATGCGCCCAGCACTGTGTTGCCTTTATTTTATAATAAACTGGTTATAAATTTCAGCAGCGAGTTCGTTTCTCACAATTTGGTGACCCGTACGTGATTACCCCGTCTGCAACAGCTTTCGGGGGCCTTCAGAAGGGGGGGCCCCCCCGCCAATTTCGGCGGCCCGGAAGGAGGACCCTGGAAGCCTTTCGGAACACAGGTAGATCCAGCCAACATTATAAGATAAAGGCAAGGGAAGGAGCTCCCAAAAGTTGCCTGTAATTCTAGTGCACAAAGACCCGGGAAAGAAAAGGACTGTAAGTATTATCCACTTGGGCGGGTATTGGGGTCAGTGAGAGTGTGTGTGTGCGTGAGATGTGGGCTGGACGGTCCAGATCCATGAAGTGAATGCGGAGTCCTTCTAACTGCGTTTCCAATATCTCGCGTGGGACTTGGCCAGTGAAGGGACGAAGCAGTTGGTGATGGAAAGCGTGGACCTCGGGAAATGGGGCAAGGGTCAGGTGTAGAGCAGCCCCGGGAAACATGGGAGCAACAAGGGTACCCAGGGATATACCCCCAGACAGTCCTCTGGGGTTGCATATTGGAGGCACAATACGCAGGATAAGGCAAAAAGGATAATAGAGGAAGGACCTAGAGAGAAAAGTAGATTGTGGGAAGGTTGGGCACTTGAAACGAGAGTGCCCAAGGAGAAGAGAGATCTTAAGGTTTTTTTAAGCTTAGTTGGATCGGCTCCAGGCGGGCCTGGAGTCGGAGCTATTAGGGTAGGGGCTGCGCGTAGAGCAGCCGGAGCTGCAAAGCCAGTGTCAGTGTTTGCACCAGCACCTGCGGTAGTGTGGCAGGTGGAGCAGGAGGCGAGAGCTGCAGTGGCTGAGCCATGCCCACCAGGGACTGGTAAAGGATCAGGCCCAGGAAGTGGCCAGGCACAGGTTGGAGAAGGAGGGTTATTCATGTCACCAAGGTTCCTAGAAGGGGTGTGGAAAGCGAAGGATGTTAAATTGGAGACTGAAGCTAGAATTGAGCTAGGGTATATCTTAGTGTAGTACCAAGTGCCAGACATAATTTACTAGGGAGAGAGAGTTCAATTGGACATAAGGGTAGTTCCTGAAGAGGGACAGATGACGGTCAGAAGAAAATAGAGGGGGGTTAGGTGTAGATAACCTGTTGATCTCGGGAGAAGGGGCAATTGGGGTTGGAAGAAGGAGGATTCTGTCTTTTAAAGCCCCAAGGCAAGGAAGGATTGTTGGGATATTGTGGATAGTCAGTTGGTTTTTTTTCCCCTGAAGAATTGGTGTGTGTGATGTATGGAATAATAATTCGTGCCAATCAGGTGATGCATAGAATTGGGGCTGTTTGGCGAGTTTTGCCTGTGTAGGCATCCTGGCTACGGGGTCCCGGAATTTCACTGGGGGTGGGGATTCCAGGATTCTGGATGGTAGTCAGGTGGTCTTCACAGCCCCGGAGAATTCGGGCTGTGAAGAGGCAGCCTTGTTTCTACGGTCTAGGGGCTGTGGAGACTGGTCCTCCGTAGGGATCAGGCAACCAGCACTGCATCCCAATTTTTGGCATCCCAGGGGTGAGGGACCCAGTTCAGGGGTTTTTGGTATCCTGCGGTCCCGTTTCTGGAGGGGCCTGGGCTGTGGGGGCCTGTGTCACGGTGGCGGTCGTGGATTTGACGTCCTAGTTTCTGGTGTGCCGGCGGTGGGGGACCCGGGTTCAGGAGTTTTTCCATATCCTGCGGTCGGTTCCTTAGGGGGACTTGAACTGTGGGGGCCCACGGCGCGGTTACGCTTGCGGGTTTGACGTCCCGGTTTCTAAGGGAGGGGATCTCAGTTTGAGGGACTTGCTTCGGGAAGTTTTTTCTGTAATTTCAGGCTTCCGCAGGAGGGCAGGGACCTGGGCTACAGCGGGTGAGGTTTTTTTTGTGGTTTGACTTTGCAAGTGCCTTGTTTTAGTCACATGCTGCAGGCACAGCACTGTTTTGCTACACTGCTAGATGGTAGGCCATGCTCAGCATAAATGCAGAGCCATCATGTCAGGCTCTAGGCCTGCACTGCCAGATTGTTCACACTGCTCGTCGCTGGCATTGCCACAAATCCCCCTTTTTGTTTTTGTGAGCAATCTGGTCATGGGAGTTGTTCTCATCCCATACAAGATGCTACTGGCATATACAGAAGCAAGTAAGGTAAAGCTAAGCTGTGTAGCAAAAGCAAGAGTTCTGTAGTGCAGCATGTCTAACAGACTGATGTAACCCATACAAGGCACAATGCTTAAGTTGAACTAGTTACAATGCGCTAACAGAGCTGGCATAATACATGGTCAAAGATAACAAACATTGTAAAGAAGAACTTAGATCTTAACAGTTCCGATCTTTACATTTCACTCCTCTTATTGACAGAGAAGACTTGATTATGCCTGTACGCATTGCGCAGAGAGATTGAGGCACAAATGCACTCCTTAGCACTGTCTTTTACAATCTGCTTTAGGATTATGTTGCATCTTTATTTTCTCTAGGATGGTCAAAAATCATGAATTGTTTAATGGTAGCAAGATTTCTTTAATCTGTAAAGGTAGATCTGGCCAGGCTCTAGCTTCACAGACAGAAAACTTGCAGGCAAGCAGCTAGAGCAAAAAGAGCTTCATTGCTTTGCCCAATATAAAATTACACAGAATAATGTGTTTTTGCTCATCCTAGTAATTCTGATCTCTTAATGTTCACACAACAGTTAAGCAGTCACAACACTCAGTTATAAGTTAGATGCTTTATGTTGACATCTTGGATTATCGTGACCATCATTGTTGAGGTCAGTGCTAAGCAGGTTTGCTGATTGTCATTTTCATGACAGTTGTGCCGTGTTCGTGCTGTCTTGTGGTGAAAGGGTTACAGCACATTGCAGAGCTGATATTTCTAGGGTTGCCATGAGCTAATTTTTTGCTATGGGGTATTCTCTCTTTTCCCCCTTTTTTTTTTGTTTTTGTTAACCTCATGCCAGCTTTGTGGGATACACTTGCTCTGGAGCTGCCCTGAGTGGGGGCCTGTCCCCTGTAAGGATCACAGAATGTCTTTGGTTGGGAGAAACCTTCAAGCTCATCTAGTCCAAATGTCACCCCAACACTGGATGGGCACCACCAAGCCATGTCCCTAAGCATCAGGTCCACACACCACTTAGAATCCTCCAGGAATTGTGACTCCACCACTGCCCTGGGCAGACCATTCCAATGTTTGAGAACCCTTTCAGTGAAGAAATATTTCCCAGTATCCAGCCCAAGCTTCTCCTGGAGCAGCTTGTAAGTGCTTCCTGTGTTTCCATCTCTTGACTCCAAGGAGAAGAGGCTGGCCCCTCCTTGCTCCAACCTCCCTTCAGGGAGCTATAGAGAGTGATATGGTCTCCCCTCAGCATCCTCTTCAGACTGAACAACCCCAGCTCACTCAGCCACTCCTCATAGGACTTATGCTCTAGGCCATTCCTGAGCCTCATTGCCTTTCTCTGGACATGCTCCAGCTCCTCAATGTCCTCTCTATAGGGAGGGGCCCAGAACTGAACACAATATTGACGCATACCATTCCCCCAGCTGGTGTTTACCAGGGTCCCTACACACTGCCCTACTTGCATCCAAGCACTCAGAGCCTTGTTCCAGCCCAAAGGGAGTGTCATCCACAGCAGGTAGCTTTGAATTTGGGGAGGGAATAACCTCGCTCTCTTCTGAATCTGGCAAGTTATATTCTTCAGGCATCAAGAGCATTGGTTTCTTGTACTAACAAGGGAGAAAAGCTGGGTATGCTTTGGAGAGCTTTTGCTATTTACCTACAACAAACCTCACGCTTCAAAGGGCTGAAGGAACTTGTGGGGAGAACAAGCATAAGGAAAGATTGCCTTGCTATCTCCTGGCCCACTCTAAATATACTCTCTAATACAGGAAGGGATCCAGCCAGAGATTTTTGTTTGCACACTTCAAGTGTGCCTATCAGGAGATTTGTTCCAGCCTGGAAACCAAGCAAAGGTATGTCAATGGGAACACCGCATCTGAAGTCTGCTCTTTGGAGCTCCCCCTAGAAATTACTGCACAGTTTCATCACCAGGTATACTATTCTTTCTCCACTCCCTTGCCCTAAGGTCAGGCAAGGGCAAGCCACCAATTCCAGCAAGGTTGGGGTTTTAATTTTTATACAGTGCCTGAGGGGCAGCCCAGCCAGCAGTGAAATGCAAAAGACTGGAGGAAGAGAATAGAATTAACCATGTTGGAAAAGAGCTTTGATATCATTGAGTCCAACCTATCACCCAACACCATCTAATCAACTAAACCATAGCACCAAGTGCCTCATCCAGGCTCTTTTCAAACATTTCCAGGGATGGTGACTCCACCACCTCCTTGGGCAGCAGCTCTCTCTTTCTGGGAAGAACTTCTTCCTAACACCCAATCGGGATCTACTAATTTCTAATTTTTTTTCATTCCCCCTAGTCCTATCACTCCCCAACACCCTAACAAGTCCCTCCCCAGCTTTCTTGTAGCCCCCTTCAGATACTGGAAGGCCACACTTAAGTCTCCTCAGAACCTTCTCTTCTCCAGACTGAACAGCCCCAACTCCCTCAGTCTGTCCTCACAGTTGAGGACCTCTAGCCCTCTGCTCATCCTTATGGTCCTTCTCTGGACACCTTCCAGCACCTCCAGATCCTTCTTGTAATAGAGGCTCCAGAACTGGACACAGTACTCCAGGTGGGGTCTCACCGGAGTGGAGTAGAGGGGGAGAATCACCTCCCTTGACCTACTGGCTATGCTTCTCTTGATGCAGCCCAGGATGTGATTGGCTTTGGGGCTCCAAGTGCACACTGCTGGCTCATATTGAGTTCTGCATCCAACAGCACTCCCAGGTCCTTTTCTTCAGGGCTGCTCTCAAGCCAGTCCCTGCCCAGCCTATATCAGTGCTTGAGATTGCCCCAACCCAGATGCAGGACCTTGCATTGCAAATGTTCTGCTTTGTGGCAGATGGCACTTCTTATGTGGTGAAAAAATAAATCGAGGCTATTTTTCCTTTGGCACAATGTTTGTCCCAGACCAGCCTGTACCACTCTTGGGGCTTTTCTATGCTCTTGGCTGAGCCTCACCATCCATGGCACGACACTCCCCAAACAGATGTTACAGCATCTGTATGACCACTGAGGTACATCTTCATGCTCTCCAACACACTGCTTACCAGGTGAGCAGTTTACCTGTTGGGGTCTGGGGCATTTAGGAGTCTGGAAGGGATGAAAGCATTTAATGCAGGGATTTGTTGCCTGTCCAGCTTCCCAGCTGAATAACATGCTGCAGGAAAATCGCAATGATTCACTACTAGTTAAGGACACTTATCTTCAGTGGTGAAGCTTTTCAGTTGGAGTATACAAGACCCCACAACACCCACACAGACAGCAGACATAAACTCACCAGCTCAGAAATTGTGACCGTTTGAGGCTGTGCCTTTAAGAAAGGGACATTTGCTGGAACACTCTGGCTGAATATTTTGAAAAACATTCAGATATTCTAAATGAATTTCATTGGTAGAATGCAACTTTAAGTTTTAGTTCAGTTAGAATCTCTCTCAGTCCAGTTTGTTCTGCCTTTTCAGCCTGTCTGCTTCTGAGCAACTAGCCGGAACAACCTTGGATAACAGATAAGAACTAATCCCTGCATGCGCTTTGAGGCCTAACAAAATTTCATCCCTATTAATTACCTTTTCTCTCTCTAGTCCTTTTTTTGGGAAAAAAGGGAGGTAGGGGGAGAGAAGGGGTACAGAGGGGGAATCCTCCTCTGTCTGGAGGAGGGAGTTTTGTTCTGATTATTTTCTTTGCTGTGTATTTCTGTACATATATTGTAAATACTGTATATTGTGTATATATACAACCTGCATTCCATATTGCTTGTGAATACAGCTCTACCCTTTGCTTCTCTGAGTCAGCCATGGTTTCTTTCTTTGTGGGGAAGGGAGAGCTGGGCCTTCTCTCACCACCACAGAACTAGACAGCAAAAATACAAGGACAGAAGCAGAATAGCTCTTTGGAGAAGAAGGGGGGAAAACCAAAAGGGGTGGGGTGGAAACCAACCACAATAAAAATGCCTACATCAAGAAGTCTTGTTCATACCTTTCAAAGGCTACTCACACAAGTAGCCAGAGCTTCCAGTAGCTTCAGTGCTGAAGATGCCCCAACATGGGGGAGAACATTCCCAGCCACAGCTTGACAAACAAGGAAAAGGACAGAGAACAAACCCAGCTCATTCTTGAATGATGACAATTACCTTGTTTAATCTGCACACAGGAGGAAAATCCAGCATGCATGAGATGGTCTTAGCATTTTGCACAGTCTATGAGGCCAATTCTGGCCAGTCCTCAAGAGATAGCCAAGGACTGCACACACAATACCACTTATACATCCACCACTTATGTAAAACACTTGTGGCTGGTCATTAAATTGATCTCAGCTGCTCTTTCTGAGCAGGTGCTGGGCTGAGTCCTCCAAAAGTCCCTTTACACCTGGTCTTCTGTGACTTTGTTATCAGCTCTTGCTTGGATTCCTGCCTCTGCAAACATCTTTTGTTTGACATGTGGAGACTGTATTTCTGCTAGAAACATTAGAAATGACTGGGTGAAAGGCCCAGGAAAGGATGCAGAGGAGGCAGATGGTGTGATTCAGGTATGGTCTTCTCTACCCTGTTGGACCAGCCCATGTCCACTCACCTACTACTGCCCTTTGAAGGAAAGAGAATTTTAATCTCAAGCAGAGAACCCCCAAATATGTGGCTGGAGCAGAGCAGGTGAAGCCTGGGCATGTCTCTCCTCCCACTTGTGCTGGGGCAGGGGAGCAGCCAGCTAGGCTGGCAGCTGTTCAGTGAAAAGTAGACAACATTCTTCATCAGATCACCTTGAGCAAGCTCAGGTTCAGAGCCTCTCCTCCCTACACAACTCTCCTTGCACAGAGGTTTACAGAAAACTAGCAAAATGCTTCATCTTGGAGCTGCTTGTGCCAGCATCCCTCTCTATGTCACTGTAAAAGCAGAGCTGCTTTCACTCTGCAAACTTTCCTTTTTGTGTAGGGGAAGATCTTCCCTGGCTCCGATGGCATCAGTCAGGAGGAGAGTCCTCCCCTGCTCTGAGCCATGAGCACTTTAGACACGGTTGTGATGAAGCAGCAGGTTAAGATTTGTTGATGGTGAGAGGTAGATCAAAGGGTTGAAGTTTGGCAGCACTCAATCTTTAACTCTGGAATGGGCTGCTCAGGGAGGTTGTGGATGCATCCTCCCTGGAGGTATTCAGAGCCAGGTTGGATGTGGCCTTGAGCAGCCAAGTCTAGTGGAGAGGTGTCCCTGCCCACGGTGGGGAGGTTGGAGTTGATGATGTGTAAGGTCCCCACACCAGAGCCATTCTATGAAATACAGATGTACTGGGCTGCCATCAGCCAGGTGTAGATGTACCAGGCTGTCATGACTCAGGTACAATTGGACTGGGCTGTCAGGAGCTGGCTGATCCCTAAGCACCAGAGAGAGAAGTGCTTCCCTGGGGTTTGCCTGCAGGAGAAGTGCAGGAAGGCAAAATCCCTGGCTGTTGGAAAGAACTGAAACAAGTTGTCACAGAACAGGTGTGTTTGACACTTTTTTTTTTTTACTGAGACAAGGCAGTCTAGAAGTGGAAAGTCATCTGCTGTCAGAATGGGAAGTGTGAAAAGCATTTGTATTTACCTTTCGGCTGCAGCAGGATTTCTGCGAGCCAAATGTTCCCCAGTAACAGCTCCCACGAGGCTAGGAGCTGTCGCCAATGGAAGTAGCTTAGACAAATGTTGCCACCAGATCTGTATTCCCAGCAGAGGAGATGCAAAAAAAAAAAATCCCAAACCACCCCATAACAACCTGTCTGGACAAACAAGAGAACAGGAGCCTAGTGTTAGAGGAAGGATTAGGAGAAATCAGCTTGTTCAGCCCAGCAGACTCAGGACTGAAGGCAGTGTCAGGGAGGAAAGAGGGGGCAGGTCAGCTCCTCTTTGCCAGTCCAATGGCTTGTCCTAAAGCACCCCAGAGTTTCCCTCTACACTGCTAGCAGCCTTGAAAAACCTAATTTTAGCAAGATAGGCAAGTATACTTTAAAATGGACTAAAAGCCACCCTGGTTTATGGGAACACTATGCAGAGGTAGAATTTAGAGTGTAGATTGAGACTGGAGATTAGAAAGAAATTCATAGAATCATAGAATCAATAAGGTTGGAAAAGACCTCACAGATCATCAAATCCAACCTGTCACACAACACCTCATGACTAACTAAACCATGGCTTCAAGTACCACGTCCAATCCCCTCTTGAACACCTCCAGGGACAGTGACTCCACCACCTCCCTGGGCAGCACATTCCAACAGCTAACAACTCTCTTTGTAAAGAACTTTCTCCTCACCTCGAGCCTAAACCTCCCCTGGTGCAGTTTGAGACTGTGTCTTCTTTACAGTGAGGGTAGTGAGGCAATGGAACAGGTTGCCCAGGGAGATCGTGGATGCCCCCTCCCTGGAGGTGTTCAAGGCCAGGATGGATGAGGCCTTGAGCAATCTGGGCTAGCAGCCCTCCATGGCAGGGGGGTCAGAATTAGATGATCTTCAAGGTCCCTTCCAACCCAAACCATTCTATGAACCTGTGAATCTATGAACTGAGTCAGATTCAGTAAATGACTTTGAGACCAAAACTCACCTTCACACAGCTGCTGATGGGGAATGAGGATGATCAGAGGGCTGGAGCACCTCTCCTATGAGGACAGACTGAAGGAGTTCAGTCTGGAGAAGAGAAGGCTCTGAGGTGACCTAGTTGTGGCCTTCCAGTATCTGAAGGGGGCCTATAAGAAGGCTGGGGAGGGACTTCTCAGGATCTCAGGTAGTGATAGGACTAGGGGGAATGGAATGAAGCTGGAGGTGGGGGCATTCAGGCTGGATGTGAAGAGAAAGTTCTTCGCCATGAGAGCGGTGAAGCCCTGGAATAGGTTGTCCAGGGAGGTGGTCAAGGCCCTGTCCCTGGAGGTGTTTAAGAGCAGGCTGGATGAGGCTCTGTCCAGCCTGATCTAGTGTGGGGTGTCCCTGCCCATGGCAGGGGGGTTGGAACTAGATGATCCTTGTGGTCCCTTCCAACCCTGAATGAAACTATGAAACTATGAAACTATGATGCCCAGAGGTTTTTCTCTTGGAGCACTTACATTAGTAGTCATAAGTTATTTAACTTTTAATCCACAGAATCATGGAATTGTTTTGGTTGGAAAAGCCCTCAGGATCTTCAAGTCCAACCACCAGCCTAACACCACCTTGGCCATGAAACCATGTCCCAAAGTGCCATGCCCACTCATTTCCTGAACACAGTATCACAGTATCACAGTATCACTTAGGTTGGAAAGGACCTCGGGGATCATCGAGTCCAACCTATCAACACAGATCCCATGCCTAGACCATGGCACCAAGTGCCACGTCCAATCTCCCCTTGAACGCCTCCAGGGTCGATGACTCAACCACCTCCCTGGGCAAGCCGTTCCAATGCCGAATGACTCGCTCGGTGAAGAACTTCCTCCTCACCTCGAGTCTGAACCTCCCCTGGCGCAGCTTGAGACTGTGTCCCCTTGTTCTGGTGCTGGCTGCCTGGGAGAAGAGGCCAACCCCCTCCTGGCTACAACCACCCTTCAGGTAGTTGTAGAGGGCAATGAGGTCACCCCTGAGCCTCCTCTTCTCCAGGCTAAACAATCCCAGCTCCCTCAGCCTCTCCTCATAGGGCTTGTGTTCAAGGCCTCTCTTTGCCAGCCTTGTTGCCCTTCTCTGGACACGCTCAAGTGTTTCGATGTCCTTCTTAAACTGAGGGGCCCAGAACTGGACACAGTACTCAAGGTGCGGCCTAACCAAAGCAGAGTACAGGGGCACTATGACCTCCCTGCTCCTGCTGGCCACACTATTCCTAATGCAGGCCAGGATGCCATTGGCCCTCCTGGCCACCTGGGCACACTGCTGGCTCATATTCAGGTGGCTGTCAATCAGCACACCCAGGTCCCTCTCTGTTTGGGAGCTCTCCAGCCACTCCGGCCCCAGCCTATAGCTCTGCATGGGATTGCCGTAGCCAAAGTGCAGCACTCGGCACTTGGACTTGTTGAATGCCATCCCATTGGACTCTGCCCATCTGTCCAGTCGGCCGAGGTCCCTCTGCAGAGCCTTTCTACCCTCTAACTGACTAACATCTGCCCCTAACTTTGTGTCATCTGCAAACTTGCTGATGACTGACTCTACCCCTTCATCCAGATCATCAACGAATATGTTGAAGAGGACAGGGCCCAGCACTGATCCCTGGGGGACACCACTGGTGACTGGCCGCCACCTGGATGTGGCACCGTTCACTACCACTCTCTGGGCTCGGCCCTCCAGCCAGTTCCTAACCCAGCACAGAGTGTAATGGTCCAATCCACGGGCTGACAGCTTAGTCAGCAGTTTGCTGTGGGGGACGGTGTCAAAGGCCTTGCTGAAGTCCAGGTAGACCACATCCACAGGCCTCCCCACATCCACCAGGTGGATCACCTGATCATAGAAAGAGATCAGGTTGGGGAGGCAGGATCTGCCCTTCCTGAATCCATGTTGGCTGGACCTGAGCCCTTGGCCATCCTTCAGGTGCGCAGTTATTGCCGCCAGGATAATCTGCTCCATCACTTTCCCTGGCACTGAGGGCAGGCTGACCGGCCTGTAGTTTCCAGGTTCCTCCATCCGACCCTTCTTGTGGATGGGGACCACGTTGGCCAGTTTCCAGTCATCTGGGGCCTCACCTGTGAGCCAGGACTGGAGGAAAATGATGGAGAGTGGCCTAGCTAGCACATCTGCCAACTCTCTCAGCACCCTAGGATGGATCCCATCCGGTCCCATGGACTTGTGAATATCCAAGTGGCTCAGCAGGTCCCGAACTAACTCCTCATGGATTTCCGGGGCATTACACTGCTCCCCGACCCCATCGCCCAGCTCCGGAGGCCACTCATCCTGAACTCCTGCCCTGCTGTTAAAAATTGAGGCAAAGAAGGTGTTCAGGACCTCAACCTTCTCCTCATCCTCAGTCACTGTGTTCCCCTCCAGGTCCACTAGGGAGTGCAGGTTCTTCCTGCCCTTCTTCTTATTGTTAATATATTTATAAAAATGCTTTTTATTGTCTTTGACTGAGGTGGCCAGCTTCAGTTCCAGCTGGGCCTTTGCCTCCCTAATTTTATTCCTACATAATCTAACAGCTTCCTTGAACATACCTCGAGAAGCCTTCCCCTCCTTCCAAAGGTGATACAGCCTCCTCTTCCCCCTTAAATCCTCCAGGAGCTACTTACTCATCCAGGCCGGTCGCCTTCCCCGCCGGCTTGCCTTCCGGGATGTGGGAACCGCCAATTCCTGTGCCTTCAAGAGCTCCTGTTTGAAGTAGGTCCAACCCTCCTGAACCCCTTGGTTCATGAGGGCTGGTACCCAGGGGACTTTGCAGACAAGTTTTTTAAATAGGCTGAAGTTCGCCCTTCGGAAGTCCAAGGTGAAGGTTCTGTTGGTGGTCCTCCCTATCTCCCTGCATATTGAAAACTTCACTATCTCGTGGTCACTGCACCCTAGGCAGCCTCCCACGATCACATCTCCCACCAGCCCTTCCCTATTGGAGAACAGCAGGTCAAGCAGAGCCTGTCCCCTGGTAGGCTCGCTTAACAGCTGTGTCAGGAAGCAGTCCTCCATTCGCTCCAGGAATCTTCTGGAGTGCCTCCTCCCTGCTGAATTAAGTTCCCAGCAGATACCTGGGAGGTTGAAGTCACCAACAAGGACTGTTGAGATCAGATTAAAAGCTAACCATCCCGGTCTGGCTCCAGCCCAGCATATCAAGAAAGACAAAGTACCATGGAGCACATGGCTGATTGATTATGTTGGTCCCCTCCGACCCTCACATGGGAAAAAATACATACTGGTAGGGGTAGAAGTGGTTTCAGGTTTAGTCATGGCCACTGCTACTAGCACTGCTTCAGGAGCTCAAACCATTGAAACTCTAAAGGATTGGTTCAGCATTCTGCCTATGCCTGAACATATTCAGAGTGATAATAGTTCACATTTCACCTCAACCTCAGTCCAAGACTGGGCCCAAGGGGAAGGAGTCAAATGGACATTTCATACTCCATATTATCCCCAGGCAAATGGCATAGTGGAAAGGGCAAATGGCCTCATTAAGAAACATGCAAATGTTTCAAGGAGTAATTGGGATAAACGCCTGCCTTCTGCAGTTTTCATTGTAAACAACCGATGGGGGAATTATGGCAGCCCCAAAGTCAAGGCATTTTGCCCTGCTGATCCAGTTAGGGATGTCAGCCACATGCCAGGGGAGGCAAAGGATGAACACCCACATTCAGTAACACAGATGCAGGTGGGCCAACCAGTGTTAGTGAAACTGCCTTCTATCGGGATTGTACCCATGACACTGGCTAAGCCCAGGGGTCTGTACGCTTGGGAGGCTACTGACATCAATGGAAAAACTCATCGCATAAGTGCTCGGTGGGTCGTTCCAAATTACTAACTGTCAAGCCCGGCTTTAACCACCGTGGCCAGTTTTGTTTCTCCACAGAATGACAACGGTTCCAGTGGACAGATTATCCTGGAAAGGAAGACCCGTCTCGGGAGTAACAGGGATCCACCACCGGTCAGGGGGTGGAGACTAGAAAACACTAAGGTCACCAATACTGACCTTAGACTTAACGAGTTCTATCCTGTGTTGTAGCATGCTTTGTTTAGAGTACAGTTGTACACTTCTGAGATATGTATATATATATATGCATGATGTTCTTGTGATGTTTCTATATAATGTTTAATTCATCTTAGGTAGAGTTTAATTATAGAATAATATTTGCCCACATATACTTGCCCATAAGCAGGGGGTGGAATGTAGTGAAGGATGCTTATGATCAGGACTGTGCCCCAAACATTTGGGTAGGATATATTTCTGTATGTGCTAACCCTCCTTTGTCCCCCCCTCCTTTCTGGAGGCAGCAGGGGGGATCCTGGCGCCACTGAGTCCAGGTAAACAGCCTACCTGGGCGTGGTCTTACCCCTGCAGTACTAGAGGCAGGCTATATATTTATTTCCCCGAGTATAGCATATATATATATAGCATCCTGGCCTGCATTAGGAATAGTGTGGCCAGCAGGAGCAGGGAGGTCATAGTGCCCCTGTACTCTGCTTTGGTTAGGCCGCACCTTGAGTACTGTGTCCAGTTCTGGGCCCCTCAGTTTAAGAAGGACATCGAAACACTTGAGCGTGTCCAGAGAAGGGCAACAAGGCTGGTGAGAGGCCTTGAACACAAGCCCTATGAGGAGAGGCTGAGGGAGCTGGGATTGTTTAGCCTGGAGAAGAGGAGGCTCAGGGGTGACCTCATTGCCCTCTACAACTACCTGAAGGGTGGTTGTAGCCAGGAGGGGGTTGGCCTCTTCTCCCAGGCAACCAGCACCAGAACGAGGGGACACAGTCTCAAGCTGCGCCAGGGGAGGTTCAGACTCGAGGTGAGGAGGAAGTTCTTCACCGAGCGAGTCATTCGGCATTGGAACGGCTTGCCCAGGGAGGTGGTTGAGTCATCGACCCTGGAGGGGTTCAAGGGGAGATGGGACGTGGCACTTGGTGCCATGGTCTAGGCATGGGGTCTGTGTTGATAGGCTGGACTCGATGATCCCCGAGGTCCTTTCCAACCTAAGTGATACTGTGATACTGTGATACTGTGATACTCAGGCCATATTTGGTAGCTGGTAGTTCATTGGTTAATGTTTGCGTTGGCAACAGATGCTTATTGGGCCAGTATTCACTGGGGCAAATGGTAAATAGGGGTCGTTTGGCAAATGAGCCCCCCACCTCGGTGTTGGAGCCTGTGTGTGTGTGGTGAAGAGATTATTTAATTTATGAATATGAATTATGAATTATGAAAATATAATTTTTATTATCAAACTATTAATAACCGATAAATCACCAACTTATATACATGTTCTAGTCCACGTTCATGAAATACATTCCACAACTGGCTTAGTGTTATGATTATAATGTAATTGAACTATCTATAAACCCTTTCTATATTTATATAATGAAGGGTGCAGTTCTGCTGCTTGGCCACTAGATGGAGACTCGGCGGGACGCGGGCGGCTTCTGGTTATACACAGCAATATGACGATCTTTCTATGCGTCAGCGCTTACACTGCTAGACGCGGATCCTTTGAACTGAGTGCTAGTGGGTGGAAAGCACGTGGACGATATTCAATCCCCTTCAGACAACAGGGATCGGTCCTGGTCGGGGTCGGTCCGTGGGATCGGCCCTCAGAAGTCGGCTCGCACGGCAGGGCGGGACGACGGTGGCCGGTAGGTGGGCTCGAACGACGGAAGCAGGCGAAGCTACGGGGGTCGGCCCAACCACGGCTGTTCTCGGGGCTGATGCAAACAGCCTCGGGGAGAGAATGCAGCTGCGTTAGGCGGCGGATTCTCTTTAATGAGGTTAAAGGAGCAACAGGACTCTCGTAGTGGTCCCGGGTCCGGTGCAATATAAGCACGAACAATGCTTTAGTCTTCCCTGGGATCCACAGGGCTCGGAGCGGCACTCGGCGGCTCCTCAGAGCGGCACTCGGCGGCTCCTCTCCCGCTACGGCGGGGCTAGGCATACGTGGACTTGGTATTAATCAAGTCCCTTCTCCCCGGCAACTGGGCAGATCTTACCCGCGGGGGTTGGTCCAGTCCTCCGGTGGCAAGATGGGCTCTTCCGATCGGCACGACTGGTTGTAGCAATGCTGAGCTCCTCAGGCTCAGCGAAGGTCCTCCCTCTGGGCTTCTTCAACGATGCAGAGGCTTCCAGTATGCGTGCATGTATAACAGAAGCTAACAACAATAAGCTCAATGGCAAAGGCTGCAGCTCGAGAGTTGCTCTCTCGAGCAAGCACAGAGACAAAGTAAATGAGGGGGCAACGTGTTTACCAACTGGGGTGATACTTATAGATTCCTCGAGGCTGGGCTTGACCAATGGGCACTCTCATAAGCAACTGGCTCCAGCCTATAGAAAGCGTGTTGCTAGAATTATGCCCATGCTTGGTGTCAGCACGAGCGTTGCATGTGCTGGGTGCGTGCAAGCCTGGCTAATGCCTTGGCTTTTGTCTTCCTCCTAGTGGGAGGGGGAACTTGCCCACATGCTGGGACAAGATTCAGTACCAGGGCATAATGTGCCTTCACCACAGTGTGCGTGCATGCCAGCCAGTGCTTCGGGAGGCCTCGTGGTCCTTTTGCCACCGTCACCCAGCTGTGTGCGGTGCCATGGACAGCACTCCGTGGGATCAACTGCTGCGTGATCCATCGTAGGAGAAAACCTTGTAGCCCGTGTGAACCAGCGTTGCTGACCTGCCACTGCCCCCCTCCGAGCGAGGAATTTTGTATCCTGGGAGAGAACAGCAGAGCCACGCGGTGCGGCCACGCGGCCGGTGCCATTTCCTGCCTCCTTATTACGGCACATCCATGCCACGTTGTCTGGATTACAAACATTGTTGAAGAAAGACTCCACGACTTTCTCAGCGTCTGAGTAAGCCAAGCCCTTCTTTGTAGAGCCTCAGTTAGGATAGCATTCATATTGCTCCGGGTGGAGGGTTGCCAGTCACTGACCAACCCCTCCCCGCCACTCTCTGACTCAGTTTAGATTGCAAGTTCTGTGAATCATTTTGGTTTAAATGCCCATGCATAACATTCTGTAAAGATAGTTCCACTAACCGAATATTGATACCTAACCAGCCTGTCCAACCTGTTGAGGTCTCTCTATGATGCTGATACTATGATACTATGACACTGTCCCCCACAGCGAACTCCTGGCCAAGCTGTCAACCCATGGTTTGGACAGCAGCACTCTGAGCTGGGTTAGGAACTGGCTGGAGGGCCGAGCCCAGGGAGTGGTGGTGAATGGTGCCACATCTGGCTGGCAGCCAATCACTAGTGGTGTGCCCCAGGGATCAGTGCTGGGCCCTGTGCTCTTTAACATCTTTCTTGATGATCTGGATGAGGGCATTGAGTCCATCATCAGTAAATTTGTGAACGACACCAAGCTGGTACAGGAGTTCATCTGCTGGAGGGTAGAGAGGCTCTGCAGAGGGACCTTGACAAACTGGACAGATGGGCAGAATCCAACGGCATGAGATTTAACACATCCAAGTGCCGGGTTCTGCACATTGGCCACAACAACCCCATGCAGAGCTACAGGCTGGGGTCAGAGTGGATGGAGAGTGACCAGGCAGAGAGGGACCTGGGGGTACTGGTTGATGGTAGGCTGAACATGAGCCTGTAGTGTGCCCAGGCAGCCAAGAGGTCCAATGGCATCCTGGCCTGCATCAAGAACAGTGTGGCCAGCAGGAGCAGGGAGGTCCTTCTGCCCCTGTACACTGCACTGGTTGGGCCACACCTCAAGTACTGTGTCCAGTTCTGGTCCCCTCAGTTTAGGAAGGATGTTGACTTGCTGGAACGAGTCCAGAGAAGGGCAATGAAGTTGGTGAGGGGTTTGGAACACAAGCCCTATGAGGAGAGGCTGAGGGAGCTGGGGTTGCTTAGCCCGGAGAAGAGGAGACTCAGGGGTGACCTTCTTGCTCTCTACAACTACCTGAAGGGAGGTTGTAGACAGGCAGAGGTTGGTCTCTTCTCCCAGGCAGCCAGCACCAGAACAAGAGGAAACAGTCCCAGGCTGCACCAGGGGAGGCTCAGGCTGGATGCCAGGAAGAAGTTCTACACAGAGGGAGTGATTGCCCACTGGAATGGGCCGCCCATGTAGGTGGTAGAGTCACCACCACTGGAGGTGCCCAGGAGGAGACCTGATAGGGTGCCTTGTGCCATGGCCCAGTTGATCAGGTGGGTTGGATTGGTTGATAGACCGGATGTGACGATCCCGAAGGTCTCCTCCAACCTGGCCTACTCCATTCCATTCTATTCTAATTGTTCTTGGTATCCCTAACTAAAAATTTCTCTGGCCTTTATTTCCCATTTATGCCAATCCCTTTCAGGAATATTCCATGGGGATTTAAATCCTTTTTCTTTACCACAAAATAGGGTCTCTATATTTATCAATCCAAACTGCCTATTTTCAGGCCTACTTTTACAGTTTTACAGTTACAGCATTCAGGAAAAAATACTCCCCAATTATAAGAGATACAAGAGCATTTCTTACAACATTTAAAACATTTACAAGTTACCCATCCCCCATGAGTTCTATGATGCTTTATACACAGAATCAAATGGGGATATTCCTCAATGTTCTCCTGCAACGCAGATTCAATATCACATGCTATTGCATATATTTCAGGAGGTGGGTCTGTCTTGTAAGTTCCAGAGCTTTGAGACTGAGATGTTACAGTATTGCATCGAGTACTTATCTGTCAGCACTAACTGCAGTCTCGGAGATGCTTCCAATCATCTGTATAAGTGGCGTGGAATTCATGTTGATATCAGTTTTGCTTTCTCTGTAGAGTCACTCTAATCTCTCCAGGCTCAGAGGTTAATGTCCTTTTACTTGCGATACATGCGTCCACCCTTTTTCTGCAGTCTGGACAGCTGTAATCTGTTGTTGATAAAACAAAAAAAAATCTCTCCCAAGAGAGTATATTCAGTGTCTGAAACAACTAACAAATCATTTAAACAAATCCTTTTTCAGATTCTATTTCTATATTTTCAAGCAGGGGCACCTTAAAAGGTTCCCCTTTAGCTTCAATTACTGTTGCTGGAGTTTTTCCTTCTCAACTCTCTTAGGAGTCTTTTGTATAATCGAATTTTCTGCTCCCATATCTACCAAAAAAAGATTACCTCCTCCTTCTGGGGACTCATTTGATATTCTTGTCCCCAAAATATACAGCCCCTGACACCTCTATTCATGATCGATAGTACCCCAAAGGTCCGAGCAGCTGCCTAATTTCTGACTTTCCCTTACAGCTGTTACAAACAGTTTAGCCTCTGCTTTTTGTTTCTCTTCATCCCTCCTTACATATACTTTCTGAGTTTCCCGTAGTAACTCCTCTAATCCCCTGTCTTGCCAATCCTCGATCTTTTCCAGTTTTTTTCTAATATCTTCCCATGATTTTGCCACAAACTGTGTCCTGAGAAGTATCACTCCAACTGCAGGATTGGGGTCTATTCCAGAGTATATCTGCAAATCTTTCTTTAATCTTCCCATCCATTCCGTGGGAGATTCATCCTTCCTCTGTTGCTCTCTAAAAGCTTTATCAAAATTATGGCCCCTCGGTACAGCTGCTTTGATTCCTTCTATTTTATAGTCCTCATGTCTCCCATATTCTGTCTCCCTTGAAGCTGCTACTGATCCCACCCGGGATCTTGATTAGGCCTCTTCTGATCTCCTGGTGGCCCCCCCTGATTCTGCCTCTCCCGTATTCTCATATCAACCTGTCTAATCATGTTTCTTTCCTCTGTAGTGAATAGAATACTCAAAATAGACTGCATCTCTTTCCAAGTATATGTATTTGGACCCAAAAATTGGTCCAGTCTCTCAGCTACACCTAAGGGATCATCCAGCAAGGTACCCATCTCTTTCTTAAAACTGTGGACATCTGATGTACTGAGAGGTACAGTCACAAACCCTATTCCTCCTTCCTGCCCCCCCATAGGCACTTCCCTGAGTGGATGTAATCCTACACTGTCTCACTCTTGTTCATTCCTGTCATTCCTCACTCTGCTTCTTGTTTGGGTGGGTGAAGGAGAAGTTGGTTGCAGGGCTATTTGATTTAGGGGACCTTGACCCCTGTTCTGGTGAAAAGGCGGTGGTAGGTTAACCAGGGGTTCCCATTTCTCCTTCTCCTTGTCTTTGTCCTTATCCTCAGTTCTTAATATTGGAACAGGAGAGGGCCGTGAGATCCTAATCCAAATAGCAACATATTCAGCTTCTTCCTTACTAAAACACTTTTTAGAATTCACATGATGGTTCAAAGCTTGGCAAATCCAATCCTCAAAAGATCCAAAAATAGGCCAAAACACATGTGGTCTTAATGGTTCTTTTGGCCATACCTCCATACAGTAGTGAATCATTCTTTCCTTTGATTTCCCTTTTCTTTGTCCATCATCCTCCCAATATTGAATGAGCAGCCCTAATGGACTCTCTGGAGGAATAGAAGGTAAAGCCTTGTCTCCATCCTGCTTTGATGACTTACTCTTCTTTTGTCCCATTTTCTCCTGACTACCACAAATATTATAAATAATAAATAAAAATAAAATAAAATAAAATAAAATAAAATAAAATAAAATAAAATAAAAATAAATCCAAACAATTCCTGCTCAGGAATACTATTCCTGGCTACCACAAATACTCATGCAAGTGGAACAGTCTAAACAATTCCAAAGGTGATTTATTTGATGTGTGTAAATCTGCTGCTGGTGATGGTGATTGCATATTTGCTGTTTTCCTTGCGTCGGGAGAGAAAGGTGTCGAAAGCGTGTTTTGTTATTAAGCCTAGATCAAAGAGAAGGCGGCATGCCTCTGGGTTAGTCCCAGAGGCGTCTAGTGATGAGGAGTGTGGAGAATCTGTGTCAGTTAAAAAGAAAGCTAGAAAATCTATTGGAAAAGCTGCTTTGAACAGTTTTGCCGCTGATTCTGGCAAGCTGCCAGGGGTGGCGGCAACTGCCAACATGGCGTCTCCTCCTTTTCCTTCTCCTTTTTCTTTGGCCATTAACGGGGCAGGTTCATTTCCGCCCACTCTCTTGGCAGGACTGGAAGCCACTCCTACAGTAGCTGATTTGTCTCAGAACCTGTCAGCTTCTGTTAAAGTGGCTGCTTTAAAGACTAGAAGTGGAAAGACCAAAGCTGATCCAGGAGTTAACGGAGGAGAAGAGCAGGAGACTGATCCTGGTGAGGGACCCTCTACTAGAAAAGATCCTGATGAGGAGGAAGAAAAGATTTGTTTTAAAGATCTAGCTGAATTATTGAGATCAACACCAGAAAGAGATGCAGCTAGGACAGCAGCTAGTGGTGCTTCTCAGCTTAGAGAGATCCTTAGGAGAGTGACAGCAGAATTATGGGGACAACCAGTTCAGGAAGATGTGGTAGATGGAGAAGATGATGACCTGTCGGGCTGTCCGTCTCTTCGCGAAGAGCTGAGAAATGTCCGCAAAGATTACGCCAGGGCAGATAAGGAGCCAATTCTAACTTGGCTTAGTAGATGTTATGATACAGGTGCTCCAACTCTAATAGTTGGAGACAAGTCAGCAGCTCAGCTAGGAAATCTCTTGAGGGATAATGGAATAGATAGACATCTAGCCAAGATTCTCAGTAAGGTTAATCTGTGGGTACGCCTTTTATTTGCAGTTGCCCTGAGATACCCTTCCCGAGATGATCTTCCATGGAATCCTATGTGGCAATGCCAGCGACGAGCAGTGTGAGCAATCTGGCAGTGCAGGCCTAGAGCCTGACATGGTGGTAGGCCATGATCAGCATAAATGCAGAGCCAGCTAGCAGTGTAGCAAAACAGTGCTGTGCCTGCAGCATGTAACTAAAACAAGACACTGGTAGCTATAAACATGGAAAGATATGTTGGGACAACAGGACATGCACCTGCATCAACAAACCTCATTGTGTCATTAGTAGTTGGACCAATAATCTATAATAGTGCAATGTGTGGTCATCATAGGGAACCAATGAAGCCATGCCAACAGGGCACTCCGAGTTTATATAAGTTGTAGCAGTTGCCTTGCTACGCACTTCTGCCTTTCCTGTCTCTTCTTCTTCTACACTTTACTTTACTGTGCTATACTTGCACTACAGGCCTGTTCCATAGGCCTGCACCTCAGGCCTGCACCATCAGCCTGCAACACTGGAACAATAAAGGAACAATACTCGATCATATTGGTCAGCCGTATTGATTCCAATCTCCGTTGCTGAAGGGTACTCACCCTGTCCATATTTATAAATATGAATGAGGTCACCTCTAAGTCTCCTCCAAGCTGAAGAGTCCTCAGCTCCCTCAGTCTCTCCTCCTAAGGAAAATGAGATGTTCCACTCCATCATTTTCATGGCTCTGTGCTGAACTCTCTCAAGAAGTTCCCTGAGGTCCTTCTTGAACTGAGGAGCCCAGAACTGGACACAATATTCCAGATGTGGCCTCACCAGGGCAGAGCAGAGAGGGAAGAGAACCTCTCTCAACCTACTGACCACACTCCTTCTAATACAACCCAAGAATCGGCCTGCTTGGGCAGCTTTCAGAACCGAAGTGTAAGTTTAAGGATGAAACATTGATTTATTTTTGGAGAGGACCTCATGTGCCAGCAGTGAGTGTTCTGCCTCAGCCTGCCTGCAGCAATCCTCTGCCCAGCAGCTGCCTGCAAACCTTCTCACTGCTGACACGAGACATGAGCAACCCAGTCCCAGCACTCTTGCTTGGCTCACTTCAACATCAAGTTTCTGGGGGGTGTATCACTCCTTGCTTCTTTTTCCCCCATTTTCCATCTTTCTTTCCAAAGTACCAGGGGAATGGCACTGAGGGAAGAAGTTTCTAGGTCTCTTGTGAACCCTTCAAGGATTCTTTGGGGCTTCTGCATGGGAAGGCAAAGCAAACAGAAATATTGCTCTAGAAGGAGGGAGGGGGGAAGTAAGGGGAGAAAAAAACAGGGGAGGGGGAAGTATCTCATTGTCACAGCATGAAAATTAGTGGTGAATTATTGCTTAACATTCCCAAGACATTCAGCTTCCATACTTCTTAATGCTGCTGAAAAGATGAGGTTGTTCAAAATGGCCTTTTTTCATCACAGACCCCAGGAAGAATGGGGAAACAGCAACAAGGGCAGGAGCTGCTGAGCAGCAGTGCCTTTTTGTTTTGTTTCCTGAGGTTTTCTCCTCCTTCCCATCATACCTATGTGTGTCCAACATGAAACCAGAAAGGTGCACTGATGAGCTTAGTGGCTGTGGAGCATGAAGCCCAAGGGAGCAGGAACCCTTCTGATCCCAGATGCTGTATTACACAACCACCTAATTCTGCCCACAGTTCAGCTAATGAACAGCACCACTTCACATATGTTGGGGCTGCTCTCCATGAGCTCAGGGAAAAACAGAAATGTGGCCTTGAAACTTTCTGTGGTTCCTTTTGAAGGTCCATCCTGGACAAGTTATCTTTTTTTCCCAGAAGTCCACCCAAATTAATGTCATATAGATGATGTAAACCCAGAACTCATCCCTCGTCTCTCACCACCAAGGTTAAAGCCCAAACCTGTGGATTTAAAAAGGACTAAAAGGGGGAAATCCCAGCAACTTTGTGAGCAGTGCTTGGTTGTGTAATTCACAAGCCAGACTGAACTGCATGTGCAGGGAGAGGAAAGAAGAGTTTGATTAATGGCGTGAAGTTAAGATCTCACTGCAGAGCCAGCTGAAGGATTAATTACTCAGAGGAGAGGAATCCTACTCTCTCAGCACCAGGGCACTGTTTCCCCATGGGCACACACATTTGAAAGTTCAAAATCAGGACTGTTTGAAGCAAGGATGAGGGTGTTGAAGGGACTGTGGATGAGACATGCAGCACGGCTGGGAGGTGCAGGGACCACCATAGGAAGCTGTGGTTTTGATCCCTCCCCAACTTTCCCAATGTTTTCCACTTCAGTTCCTGGGGATTATGTATTATTTGGGTATTGCAACGTCTGGGGCTGTGACCTGCCTGCTTGGGAACAGCAGGAAGAGACACAGCCGTCTCCCCCAGCTCTGGAGAGCACCAGGCAGAGCTCCAAGTATCCACTGCATCATAAAACCAACAGTGAGCATCTCCTGGGCTGAGCTGAAGGCAGGACCAGGCTCAGACCCACAACTCCAGGCAGGGGAAAAGGTTTTCACCCAGTCCCAAGTTGAGGTTGTTGGCAGCAAAGGGTAAGGCAACATAGCTGCAGGCAAGACTCACGTTTATTTGCTTTCTGCAGAAGAGCTATGGTTGCCTGATAATAAAGTGCCAGATACCAGCACAGAGCTCTAACCACAGCAGGGCAAAGGGCATGAGAAACCATCAATGATGGGGCTGGTTTACACAGGTCAGTGCCAGACAAGTTACATACCCTGGTCCCGGGGGACCAGCCAAGACCAGTCTTGTACAGCCACATGTTACAGAGCCAGAGAGAGGTCTTAGGAGAGTCTCACTGGAGGTGACAAGTGTCAGACAGCTGATGGCTGTCTGTACATGCAGAGATGTTTGGAAATCTTTCTCTGGGACATTGGATATGAGTAAGAGGAAAACCTTCAGAGGAAACACCTCCCCTCCATCACTCTTTACATACAACTAACAGAACACAACACAAGAAGTTGACCCAACACAAGAAGGACATGGACTTGCTGGAGTGGGTCCAGAGGAGGGCCACAAAGGTGATCAGAATGCTGGAGCACCTCTCCTATGAAGACAGGCTGAAAGAATTCAGGCTGTTCAACCTGGAGAAAAGAAGCTCCAGGGGGACCTTAGAGCTACATTTCAATATCTGAAGGGGACTTACAGGAAGGCTGAGGAAGGACTGTTTAGAAAGGCTTGGAGTGATAGGATGAGGGGAAATGGTTTGAAACTGGAGCAGGGGAGATTTAGGTTGGACATCAGGAGGAAGTTATTTCCCATGAGAGTGGTGAAATACTTGTGGTGGTTTTGGAGAGAAGGGCCTAGACTTCTCTCCCCCACAAAGACGAAGAAAAACCACAGCTAGCCAGCCAGAGAAGCAAAAGGAAAAATGCTATATTTTGCAAGCAATTTGGAGAATGCAGGATATGTACACAATTTACAGTATTTACAACATATATACAGAAATATACAGCAAAGTAAAAAAAAAACAATAATACAGGAACGAAATTCCCTCCGGAGGAGGAGGGTTCCCCCCCTGTACCCCTTCTCTCCCCTTTTTCCCCAAAGAGGGTTAGAAAGAGAGAAAAAGAGAGAAAAAGGCAGGAGATTAATAAAGCAGAGTGTTAGTCAGCCTTATCTGTTCAGGGTCACTCTGGCAGGGAGCCCAGAAGCAGATGAGTTGGAAAGGGAGAAGGAAAGGAACGAACTGAGAGAAAATCCCAGCTGCACCTAAACTTAAAACTTCATTCTACCAATCCACCAATGAAATTAGTTTAGAATATCTGATTGTTTTCGTTATTATTCCAAAACATTCATCCAGAGTGTCCCAGCACTGTCTCTTTCTTAAAGGCACAGCCTCAAACGGTCACATACTGGAACAGGTTGTTAAGAGATGTAATTGAGACCCTGTCCCTGGAGACATTCAAGATCAGAATTGATGTGTCCCTGGGCAGCCTGATGTAGTTGGAGGTATCCTTGCTGCCTGCAGGGTGGTTGGATAAGATGATCTTTGAGGGTCACTTCCAACTTGGTGCAATCTGTGAACTTGTGCACAGGAGAAGCCAAAAGCCAGCATCACAGCACAGTCATTCTGCAATCAAGAACAGAAGAAGGAGAAGAAAAAGCTGGACATGTTACCTGCCCAAACATAAGTGTTACAGAGTGCCTCAATGAACTAAAGCAAGAGCAAAGTCATTTTTGTGGCAGCAAGAAACACACAGACCTTCTGCACAGTACACAAACATCGTTCTCTTCACCCAGAGAAAACAAAGGGGCAAGAAGAAAACTGCCTTGCTCTGCAATCCACCTCCTTCTGCTAACAGAGCCCATGAATGCATGGACCTCCAGTAAATTAGTCTGGGGTGCTGATGACAGTGGAGTTTTAATGAGCTCTGGGCAGCTCAAGGATTTCCAATATTTTTGAAAGCAGCAGCTCTGAAACATCCCTGGGGCTGGAATATAAACAATCTGAAGTTCATTCCCAGGAGAAGTCACTGAATTGCTCTGATGAGCAGTAGGTTGTTTACTATCAGGTTGTTTTGGGGTGGGTTTTTTCTGAGTTTTTGACATGAATCATCTGGCAGAACTGCAGAAAAAGGAGGGAGCTAATGGGTAAGGATGCACAAGATTCGTTAGCAAAAATTAAAGGCAAAAAGAAATGAGTCTCCTTTCATCAGCTTCAGGGAGCTGGCAAATGGCTTTAAAAGCTTGAAATACACATCTCTTCCTGTCTGCCTGCACCTATGCCTCCTGCTTTTGGGGGGAGGGTGTTAGGAGAGACTGCCCTGAGCCTTACTCTCTAGTCAGAGATGAGTACACCCAGGAATCTCCACTGATTATGAAAAGCAGGTAAGAGCAAGTTTAGTGTCTAAAATTAGCTATGATTATGGATGCTCTTCAAATTCTGAGGATAAATTACATTTTGAGTGCCCTGCATTTAGATGCTGTGTTTGGAGGGGAAAGCTGAGAGACTGGGAACAAGCTCCCCTGGGAGCTGGTTGAATCCTCATACGTGGAGGTGCATAGAATAGAATAGAATAGAATAGAATAGAATAGAATAGAATAGAATAGAATAGAATAGAATAGAATAGACAAGAATAGAATAGACAAGACCTTTGAGATCATCAAGTCCAACATATCACCCAACACCATCTACTCAACTAAACCATTGCACAAAGCACCCCATCCAGGCTCTTCTTAAACACCTCCAGTGATGGTGACTCCACCACCTCCCTGGGCAGCACATTCCAATGGGCAATCACTCTTTCTAGGAAGAAGTTCTTTCTAACATCCGGCCTAAACCTCCCCTGGCACAGCTTGATGACCATGATTTAGCACCAGACTTGCTAGAGTTAGAGAATAGTTGGACCTGATGATCTTAAAGCTCTTTTCCAACCACAACAATTCTGTGGTTCTGTGCTCAGAGCCTGAGAAGATACCTTGAGATATGAGATATGTACAGATCCATTTCTGCACTTTTCTCCTGGAGTGCACAGTCCTGAGACTCTCCCCCTGCACCCCTGGAAGGGAAGTTTTGAGGCAGTGTCAGCAGAGCCCTTCCCCGCCCCTCTGCATCATGCTCTCCAAAACTTGAAATG
Source organism: Melanerpes aurifrons (assembly GCA_011125475.1). NCBI lineage: Eukaryota > Metazoa > Chordata > Aves > Piciformes > Picidae > Melanerpes > Melanerpes aurifrons. The sequence continues at coordinate 205,334 of WWNC01000233.1, forward strand.
CAGAAAGGTCAAAACCCCCAAACCCTGCTAAGCAGCTCAGAGAGAGACAGAGCACTGCCACAGCTGGGGCCTGATGTCAACATGCCCTTCCCAAGCCCCTTCTGCTCCTGCTTGCCTGAGGTCCTCCTTGTCACAGGACCATTTATTCCTGCCTTCAATAATAGTAATAATAATAATAATGATGATAATGATGATAATAATAATAAAAAAAACCAGGTTGGAAGAGACCTTCAAGATCATCGCGTCCAACCCATCAACCAATCCAACCCACCTAAACAACTAACCCATGCAACCAAGCACCCCATCAAGTCTCCTCCTGAACACCTCCAATGACGTCGACTCCACCAGCTCCCTGGGCAGCCCATTCCAAAGGGCAATCACTCTCTCTATATAGAACTTCTTCCTAACATCCAACCTAAACCTCCCCTGGTGCAGCCTGAGACTGTGTCCTCTTGTTCTCATCCTGGCTGCCTGGGAGAAGAGACCATCATCCGCCTGTCTACAACTTCCCTTCAGGTAGCTGTAGAGAGCATTAAGGTCACCCCTGAGTCTCCTCCTCTCCAGGCTAAGCAGCCCCAGCTCCCTCAGCCTCTCCTCATAGGGCTTGTGTTGCAAACCCCTCACCAACTTCCTTGCCCTTTTCTGGACTCGTTCCAGCAAGTCAACATCCTTCCTAAACTGAGGGGCCCAGAACTGGACACAGTACTTGAGGTGTGGCCTAACCAGTGCAGTGTACAGGGGCAGAATGACCTCCCTGCTCCTGCTGGCCACACTGTTCTTAATGCAGGCCAGGATGCCATTGGCCCTCTTGGCTGCCTGGGCACACTGCAGGCTCATGTTCAGCCTACCATCCACCAGCACCCCCAGGTCCCTCTCTACCTGGCTGTGACCGGTTGACGTTGCCCCCTTAAGAAAGGGAATATGGTGGACGGAAGTTGGTAAACGGAAAGAATAATCTAAACTAATTTCATTGGTGAAGTGGGAGGAAGCACCTTCTGAATTGGGAGTGAACTGGGCACTCCGGGAACTTTATCTTCAGTCTTGCTTCCGCCTCTCCACGGTGCAGCAGCTCTCTCTGTGCTGGGCTTTCTGCCAAGGCTCCGGCCTTGAAAAAAACTGATAAGGCCTGTATTAACTCCTTTCCAATTAACACAAGTGCTTCTAACATTTTTTTTTCTCTCTTTTCTTCCTCTTTCTATCCCACTCTGGGGAAAGGGGGAGAGAGGGGAGAGCGGAGGTGGGAAACCCCCCTCAGCAGAGGGGGGAACCCTCATTTCTGTGTTACTTTATTCTATATCTTTGTATATATTGTAGATATTGTAAATTTGTAAATATTCCCCTGCAAATCCTACACTGTTTTGTAAATATAGCTCCAGTGCCTTGCTAATTCGGTTTGTGAGTTTTTTTTTCCTTTCCCTTCAATTTTTCTTTTCCCTTTACTTTACAGGGGGGAGGGAAGAGGCTTCTTGGCCTTACCCTTCCAACCCACCACATTTTTTTTTTTATTGGCGCCCAACGTGGGGCAGATAATTAGTTTAAGTTATTACTTGATTGATTTAGTGTTTTCTAGCTGAATTTGCAAACATGAAGGTCTTGTGATTTGTGGAGCGATTATTCTTTTCAATTTTTGGGGCTCTGGTTTACAGATATTGTTTGGGTTTGATTTTGGATTACCTGGGTAAATATTTGGTGCGGACAATTTATATGTGGGTTATGTATAGAGTTAAACTATGGTATGGAAAATGTATTAATTTCCTATGGCCAGTGAGATACAGGAATGTTACCTCCACCACTCTCCCAATTGAGATAAAGGGTTTTAAGATTCCACCTGAGGAGAGAGTAACTTTAGGTGATGCCTGGGATCCAAAGGTGATTTATTTGGTGTGTATAATTCTGCTACTGGTGATAATTATCGTGTATCTCCTGATTTCTTTACGGCGAGAGAGGAAGGTGTCCAGAGCTTGTTTTGTTATTAAAACTAGACCAAAAAGAAAACGCCGTGGCTCTGGATCAGTCCCAGAGTCATCTAGTGATGAGGAAGGTGGAGACTCTCTGTCATTTAAAAAGAAGGCTAAAAAGTCAATTGGTAAAGCAGATCTAAATGACTTTGCTGATTCCAGCAAGCTGCCAAAGGCGGCAGCTGGTATCAACATGGCTCCTACTCCTTCTCCTTCTTCTTCTTCTCCGTTGGCCATTAACAGAGCAACGTCATTTCCACCCACTCCCTCAGTGGGACCGGAAGTCACTGCCCCAGCAGCTGATTTATCTCAGGATCTGTCAGCTTCCATTAAGGTGGCTGTAAATTCAAACACAGCTCCAGTTAAGGTGGCTCCTTTAAAGACTAGAGGTGGAAAGACCAAAGATGGAGAAGAAGAGGTGGAGACTGATCCTAGTGAGGGGCCCTCTACTCTAAAAGATCCTGCTGAGGAGGAAGAGAAGGTTTGTTTTAAAGATCTAGCTAACCTAGTGAGATCAAAGCAGGATACAGATGAAGTTAGGAAAGCAGCTGGCAAAGGTGGTTCTCAGCTTAAAGAGATCCTTAGGAGAATGACAGCAGGATTATATGGACAAAGAATTCAGGGAGACGAAGACGAAGATGATATTTCAGAGTGTTCTTCTCCCCGCGAGGAATTGAGTGATGTCCGTAAAGATTTCACCAGGGCAGATAAGGAGCCAGTTCTAGCTTGGCTTAGTAGGTGTTATGATACAGGTGCTCCAGCTCTAACAGTTGGAGACAAGTCAGCAGCTCAGTTAGGAACTCTCTCAAGGGATAATGGAATCAATAGACATCTAGGCAGAGCTCTCGGTAAGGTTAATCTGTGGATACGCCTTTTAATGGCGGTTGCCCTGAGATACCCTTCCCGAGATGATCTTCCATGGAATCCTAAACCCTGGACTACCATAGATGAGGGAATTAAGCGCTTCAGAGAATTTGCTGTTAGAGAGCTACTCTATGGTGAACATGAAACTCTGAATCCTGATGACATTCCTGTGGGTATTGGTCTTGCTAAAAAGATCATCAAACTTGATCCTTCTAATTATGCAAACATTCTGGCAAGCAGAATTGTGTCAAGAAGTTATGGTGGAGCTTCTCCCACGGTTGGCCAATTCAGTGATCAAATGAGACAATTGGAGGATAGCATGACACGTGGTTCTTTGGTTTCAGCCATTGAAACACCACACTGGCCCCTCTCCATCCACTCTGACCCCACCCTGTAGCACTGCATGGGGTTGTCATGGGCAATGTGCAGAACCTGGCACTTGGATGTGTTAAATCTCATGCCGTTGGACTCTGCCCATCTGTCCAGCCTGTCGAGGTCCCTCTGCAGAGCCTCTCTACCCTCCAGCAGATCAACTCCTGCCCCCAGTTTGGTGTCGTTAGCAGTGTGCTCCCATCCAAGCCGTAGGCTGACAGCTTGGCCAGGAGTTTGCTAAGGCACCTTTGTTCTGATCTTCTCTCTTCTTGCTTCCTGTTTCTCTCAGTTCCTCTTTCATCAGCTATTCACAAAGCAAAGAGAGGGACAGAATATTTAATGACATAAAACCATCATTACAGAAGGTATTTAATAATAAAATTGGCAATTCAGACTGACAAAGAATGCAGCAACAAAATAGAAAACATGCCTTGTGTTGTCAGCTATTTGGAGAAGGCACTGAATTACCCTAAACATGATCATCCCCTGCAGAGGAGGACTACCCTCCACTCTTCAGAGTTGTTTCTGCATCCAACTCAATCTGTCAACATGGCAAAGCAGAAAGACAGAGGTCAAAAGAGAGGAGCTGGATTCTACCAAACTCTCATTCTCCTTTGCTGTTTTAAAGGCAGCATTGTCGCTTCAAAGCTCTCAGCCAACCCCCAAAGCCCAGGATCAGGAATTCAGCACACAAGACCTTCAACAAGAACAGATTTATTTTCTCCAGAGAGAGATGCATGTTCCATAGCATCACCTAGAGTTTAGAACAACCATTTCAGGTCAGGCTGGAGAAAACCTTTCTGCTGGCACTGTCTGGCTGCCTGGCAGCAGAGATGCTCTGCAGGTTAATGAGCAGTGAGGCAGGCTGCACTCAGCTGTTGCTTTCAACCTCTGTCAGGCTGCAGCAAGCTTCAGGGACACCACGGATCAAGAGCTTCTTAAATGACCATGGGCAGTTGATCAGCTTGGCCAGCATATGTGAGATGCTGCATTTCTCTGCTGCTCTGTCCACAATTCCCCCCAGATGAGCACACTTGACATAAATCATTTCAGAACCAACAGACGTCTACAGGGGTCACCTCATTGTGGCCTTCCAGTATCTTAAGCGGACCTACAAAAAAGCTGGGGAGGGACTTTTTAGGGTGTCAGGTAATTACAGGACTAGTGGGAATGGGGGGAAAAAAGTAGAAATGGGTAGATTCACATTGGAAGTTAGGAGGTCAGGTGCACAAATAATTTTTTTGTCTATACCCTTAGTTGCACGAGGGAATACCAGAAGGAACAGGTCAGCAGCTGCAGTCAACAAGTGGCTTAGAGGCTCGTGCAGTCAAAAGAATTTTGAGTTTTTCTATCTTGAAAAACTTCCTACTGCACCAGGTCAGCTGGCAACAGATGGAGTACATCTGTTCCAGAGGACGGGAAAGATCAGAGTGTACGAGAATGGCCTATCCTTCAAAGGGAAAAAGATTCTAGGAAGAGAATTGGCAGGTCTCATAGATAGGGCTTTAAACTAGTTTCGAAGGGGGAAGGGACTGAAACCAGTCCCCCCAGGCAGGAGACTGGGGGTGAAAAGCTAGAGCCAGAGGTGAAACCAGCAGCCCGGCTGAAGTGCATGTACACTAATGCACGAAGCATGGGCAACAAACAAGAGGAGCTGGAAGCCTTGCTGCAGCAGGAAAGTTACGATGTAGTTGCCATCACAGAGACGTGGTGGGATGACTCACATGACTGGAGCGCTGCAATTGATGGCTACAGGCTCTTCAGGAGAGACAGGCAAGGAAGAAGAGGTGGAGGGGTGGCCCTGTACATCAGAGAGGCACTAGATGCCATTGAGATGGAGATCAGGGACGATCGGGTTGAATGCTTGTGGGTAAGAATTAGAGGGAAGACCGGCAGGGCTGACATCCTGGTTGGAGTCTGTTATAGACCACCCAACCAGGAGGAAGATGTTGATGAGTCATTCTATAGGCAGCTTAAGGCTGTCTCAAGATCTCCGGACCTTGTTCTCATGGGCAACTTCAGCCTACCTGATATCTGCTGGGATCTTAACATAGCAGAGAGGAGGCAGTCTAGGAGGTTCTTAGAATGCATGGAGGACAGCTTCTTATCCCAGGTGCTGCGAGAGCCTACCAGGGGCAAGGCTATGCTTGACCTCCTCTTCACCAATAGGGAAGGGCTGGTGGGTGATGTGGTGGTCGGAGGGTGCTTAGGGGCCAGTGATCATGAGATAATTCAATTTTCGGTATTCGGTCAAGCTAAGAGAGGTAGCAAGAAGACCTCCACTCTGGATTTCCGGAGGGCAGACTTCAGGCTACTCAAGGAACTAATTCAGAGGGTTCCTTGGGATAAAGCCCTTAAAAACAAAGGGGTCCAGGCGATCTGGGCCTACTTCAAGGAAGAACTGTTGAAGGCTCAGGGACAGGCTGTGCCAATGTGCCGGAAGATGAGCCGCCGGGGCAGACGGCCAGTCTGGATGGGCAATGAACTTTTAATAGAACTATGGGAAAAAAAGAGGGTGTATCGTCTTTGGAAGAAAGGTGAGGCAACCCGTGAAAAGTTTAAGGATGTTGCTAGGTCTTGTAGGAAGAAAATTAGGGTGGCAAAAGCACATTTGGAGCTTAAACTGGCCTCTGCTGTGAAGGACAACAAAAAGTCCTTCTATAAATACATTAATAGCAAGAGGAAGGGCAAGGACAACCTCCACTCCATGGTGGACACTGAGGGGAACGTTGTAACAAAGAATGAGGAAAAGGCAGAGTTACTTAACACCTTCTTTGCCTCAATTTTTACTAGCAGGACAGAATGTCTTCCTGACAGCAGGCCTGCAGAGCTGGCAGAAGGAGCCAGGGAGCTGCATAGCTTTCCTCTGTTCCAGAATGGGGTAGTTGGTAATCTGCTCAGCCGCTTGGATCCCCACAAGTCCATGGGACCGGATGGGATCCATCCTAGGGTGCTGAGGGAGCTGGCAGATGAGCTGGCCAAGCCACTATCCATCATTTTCCAGCAGTCCTGGCTCACTGGAGAGGTCCCAGAGGACTGGACGCTGGCCAATGTGGTCCCCATCCACAAGAAGGGCCGGTTGGATGAGCCAGGGAATTATAGGCCTGTCAGCCTGACCTCATTGCCCGGCAAGATCATGGAACAGGTCATCTTGAGTGCAATCACACAGCACTTAGAGGATGGCCAAGGGATCAGGCCTAGCGAGCATGGATTTAGGAAGGACAGGTCCTGCCTGACCAACCTGATCTCCTTCTATGAGCAGGTAACCTGCCTGGTGGATGTGGGGAGGCCTGTGGATGTAGTCTACCTGGACCTCAGCAAGGCCTTTGACACTGTCCCCCACAGCAAACTCCTGCCCAAGCTGTCAGCCCATGGCTTGGACGGGAGCACACTGCACTGGGTTAGGAACTGGCTGGAGGGCTGAGCCCAGAGAGTGGTGGTGAATGGTGCCACATCCAGCTGGCGGCCAGTCAATAGTGGAGTCCCCCAGGGATCAGTGCTGACCCTGTACTCTTTAACATCTTTATTGATGATCTGGATGAGGGCATTGAGTCCATCATCAGTAAATTGGCTGACAACACCAAGCTGGGGACAGGAGTTGATCTGCTGGAGGGTAGAGAGGCTCTGCAGAGGGACCTCTACAGACTGGACAGATGGGCAGAGTCCAACGGCATGAGATTTAACACATCCAAGTGCCGGGTTCTCCACATCGGCCACAACAACCCTATGCAGTGCTACAGGCTGGGGTCAGAGAGGCTGGAGAGTGGCCAGGCAGAGAGGGACCTGGGGGTGCTGGTTGATGGTAGGCTGAACACGAGCCTGCAGTGTGCCCAGGTGGCCAGGAGGGCCAATGGCATCCTGGCCTGCATCAGGAATAGTATGGCCAGCAGGAGCAGGGAGGTCCTTCTGCCCCTGTACACTGCACTGGTTGGGCCACACCTCGAGTACTGTGTCCAGTTCTGGTCCCCTCAGTTTAGGAAGGATGTTGACTTGCTGGAGCGTGTCCAGAGAAAGGCAACAAAGTTGGTGAGGGGCTTGGAACACAAGCCCTATGAAGAGAGGCTGAGGGAGCTGGGGTTGCTTAGCCCGGAGAAGAGGAGACTCAGGGGTGACCTTATTGCTCTCTACAGCTACCTGAAGGGAAGTTGTAGACAGGCGGATGTTGGTCTGTTCTCCCAGGCAGCCAGTACCAGAACAAGAGGACACAGTCTCAGGCTGCGCCAGGGGAGGTTCAGGCTGGAGGTCAGGAGGAAGTTTTACACAGAGAGAGTGATTGCCCATTGGAATGGGCTGCCCGGGGAGGTGGTGGAGTCGCCATTGCTGGAGGTGTTCAGGAAGAGACTTGACAGGGTGCTTGGTTGCATAGTTTAGTTGGTTGGGTGGTGTTGGATGATAGGTTGGATGCGATGATCTTGAAGGTCTCTTTCAATGTGGTCTATTCTATTCTATTCTGTTCTATTCTATTCTATTCTTTCTGTGATTCTATGAAGCTTTCACAGAATCATATACATTGCTGCAGTTAAGGAAGATTGTGGGAGATTCATACAGAGCTCGAGAAGGGATCTGCAGGGGCTAAGAACACAGATATAAAGCCCTGGATGAACATCCAGACCCACCCCAGGTACTTGCCACCAACAGGGACAAAGTCTTTGATAAAGGACTTGTTGCATGCAGCTTGCTTTTACCTGGTTATTGCAGAGACTAAACCCAGCTCATTTCCACCACAAGGAGCAAGGTGGGCACACAACAAGCCCAGCACAGTCTGATCCTGTAATCCCTGCATTGAATGTGCATCATCCTCCTGCCAGAGACCCTACAGAGACACAGCTCAGGGTGAGAGAGGGTAGGAGGAAGGCAGTGCACTTGGAGGAAGGGAAGCAAGAGTTACAGAGTGTTAGTTCTGCCTTAGTTAACACAACTCTCAGGCTCCCTGATGTATACAAACTCCTTGTTTACAGAAATGCTGTTGGGATCACACAGGTGCCAAAAGCAGGATTTCATTGACCTTCACAGCACAACAAGGTGTCAGCGAAGAAAAGGCAGATTAGCTTAGCTGTATGCTCTGGAGAAGAGAAGGCACAGCTCTCAGGTTTCAAGAAGTCCATTTGTATGCATTCAGATAACTGTACTACAGCAAGCACTGCATATTCAGGATGGAAATTTATTACTGCATCCCAACACAGCAGTCAGCAGTCACCTCCCAACACCAGCCAAACCTGCTGGAAACAGCTATGGGTATTGAAATTCTATCTAATGTAAATCTCCCATCTTTTAGTTTAAAATCATCACCCTTTGTCCTGTCACAACATGCCCTACTAAAAATCTGTCCCCATCCTTCTTATAGGCCCCTTTTAGGTACTGAAAGGGCACAATAAGGTGTCCATGGAGCCGCCTTTTCTCCAGGCTGAACAACCCCAGCTGTCTCAGACTGTCCTCATTGCAGAGGTGTTCCAGTCCTCTGATTGTTTTTGTGGCCTCCTCTAGACTTTCTCCAACAGCTACATGTCTTTCCTATGCTGAGGACTCCAGAGCTGGATGCAGCACTACAGGTCAGGTCTCATCAGAGCAGAGGGCGAGAACCACCTTCTGGTCAAGATGAGCAGAACCTCAGATCCTCTGAGGTTCAGACCCTCTGAACTCTTTGGAGTGTATCCATGCAGCTATCCACTGTCATGATCAAATCCAACAATCCCTGAGGTTTGTCCCAAACCAGCCCTTCAGTCCAAAGCCCCGGAGATGCATGCAGGGAAGGAGCAGGAATAAGATCAGCGGTCTGTTGCCCTTCTTTGTGACAACTCAAGGATCAGCTTCTCCATGTTTAAGGATTGCCTTCTCCATGCCCAGGAACAAAGAGGAAAGCAGGACAGAAAGCTAGGAGACCTTGTGAGAGACTAATAAGTTTGTCTCTCTTGGTGTACTCAACAAAGATAAAATCACTTGCTGTTTGCCCAGACAATATGTATTGGGCAGAGCCACTAAGGACTCGTGGAAGGTACAAAGATAACATTGCTCACTGGGCCACAGCTGGCCTACAACAATGACCCAGCCATTCACGCCTTCAGGGCAAGACAATCTCCACCCATCAAGTAATGTGGGGGGATTGTCTGAATGGAGACGGGGGAGACGGAGATTCCCCCCCCTCCATCCAAAAATCTTGCCCAAACACACAGCAATACACAGAACCTAAGGATTATTTCCTGCCCCTGGAATTCCTGAGGGACAATATTTGAATACATACCTAAGGACTAAAAACTGTATAAAAGACTGGAGCAACTACTGGTTGGTAGAGAGAAATAGAAGAGAGAAACAAAGGAGAGAAACAGAGGAGAAAAACGGGGAGAAAAATGGAGATGAAGGAAAACACAGGAGACGGGCCATGCCGCTGAGAAGGGAAAGCCGGGACAATGCTGCTCCGGAGAAAAGAAGCTGCCCAGAGGACCACAGCTCCAGCCAAAGCCTCAGCACCCTTTCTCTACAGACCCAGGCTGCCCAGGGGAGCCTCAGCACCGTTTCTCTACAAACCCAACATCTCCTGCAGCACCTTTCCTCCACAGACTTTAACTGTCTTGGGGGGGATGAGGGGTGTGGTAATATAATTCCTTTCCTCTTCTCTCTCTCTTCTCTCTCTCCCTCTCTCTTTTCTCCCTCTCCCCTTCTTATGTCCACTTTATTTATGTAATAAATAGTCTAGCTGTTGATACTTTGGCCTCGTTTGTGCCTCTAATTTCACAACACGGGAATATTTAAAAGAACTGTGTCTCCGGACCGAGACATTTAATGTCTCCAGACCTTGACAGACCTCCAGGTTGAAATCAAGAGTTTACTGAGATGATAGCTATACAATGACCTTAGCAGAAGGTGTGGGGGATTTTTTGTTCATTGAACTTATTATTGGCCTATCAAAATCATGTTTGAATTTGTCAATAAATTATCTAATTGATGCCGAATTTTGCCCCAAAAGGCGAGAATAACTGCCTAAGAGACTCAGTTTAAGTCAGATAGACAGGAGGTATTTTTTATTGGCAACACGTTGGAGAAATCACTAAATGGATTTCTGCCTTTCCCGTAACAAAAGCATGCCTTTTATACAGTTTTGGATGTAGTATTGCATCAGATCATATACATAATCATATCTTTGCATGCATATTCATATGGGGCGTGGTGTAGGCGGAGCGTGGGCGGGGACATCTCTTTTGAGGATCTTCTTGGTGGTCATTCCGGTGGCCTTCATCATGGGCAGGGGTTTCCTGATGAGTCTTCCTCCTTAAACTTTTGAACTCCCTTCCTAATTTGGTCAATTCCCGGTGTGCCTGGCTTGGTTCCGCTGACTGGACAAGGCTCTTAGGGTCAGTTTGACCTTGTTGGTTCTGAATCATGCTTACCCCAACAGTTCTTATCAGTCTTTATTCCTTATCTCCTTTTTCTGTCACAGTGTCCCATGCCTTAGCCGATTTATTGCTCTATCTGGTTTATGCTTTCTTCAAATGCTTCATATTCTATGTTTTAACCCATTATTTCTCGAAAGCTATCTGTTTTGGGGCTTCATTTCCCCCCTTTTTCTTATAACTGACAAATTCTTTCGTCAAATTCTAATCCTATAGGGCGCTGATACGCTCGTACCATAGCCCAAACCATTTGGGTCCTTTTTATTATGATTCTTAGTCTCCACCACATACAAATAATTTCATTCAACATTACTTTAGCTATTTCTCTTTCTTTATTTGTCCTGCAAGGGAATGCTTCAGGCCACCCAGAAAACGTATCAGTTAATACCAACAAATACCGAAACCCCCCTTTTCTTGGGAGTTCAGAAAAATCAATTTGCCATAGTTCACCTGGGAATTTACCTCGATTTATGGCTTGTAAATATTTATGGTTTGTAACTATTGGTAAAGCGGATCTAGACCCCAATGGGCCTTCTCATGTTCTGCCTTTACAAACTGCCACATCACGTTTCCTAGTATTACTAACTGTCCTGTTTCCAATTGACCCCAGCCATTTTCTAATATTTTGCCCTTATTTCTTTGAATCCATCTATGATCTGATTCCTGGTAATCTGACTGGATGTTGATATCCAGCTCTCCTGGTATTAGGGCCGTTATTTCCACTTCCCTAGTCCTCGTGGCGGCCAACTTAGCTTCTGCATCTGCCTTCCTGTTTCCTATTTCTGGAATAGTGTTACCTTTCAAATGTCCCTTACAATGCATTATGGCCACTTGTGCTGGGAGTTGGACCGCCTCTAGCAATCGCAGAACCTCCTCTGCATGTTTGACCGTTTTCCTTTTGTAGTCAACAGTCCTCTTTCTTTCCAAATGGCTCCATGAGCATGTACAATGGAAAAAGCATATTTAGAGTCTGTCCATATATTAATTTGCATGTTCTCCGCCAATTCCAGGGCTCGAGTCAGAGCTATCAGCTCTGCCTTTTGAGCTGAGGTCCCTGCAGGCAAGGGGTTCGACTCAATTACCCTTTCTGTAGTAGTGACTGCATAGCCAGCCATTCTTACTCCTCGTTTCACAAAGCTGCTGCCGTCTGAGAACCAGTTATCTGCATCTTCGAACGGCTCTTCTTTGAGATCCGGGCGACTGGAGTAGACTGCTTCAATTGTTTCCAGGCAGTCGTGTTCGATGGGTTCTGCTGGGTCTCTTCCTTCTAGAAATGAAGCTGGGTTCACAATGTTAGTTACCTGAATGGTTATGTCATCTGATTCAGCCAGGATGGCCTGGTATTTTAGGAATCTGGAAGGCGACAGCCAATGGTTGCCTTTCTGTTCCAGCACAGCTGACACAGTGTGAGATACTAACACAGTCATCTTTTGACCCAACGTGAGCTTCCTGGCCTCTTCTATGTTAATTGTTACTGCGGCCACTGCCCTCAGACAGCCTGGCCATCCTTTACTTACTTCATCTAATCGCTTGGAGAAGTATGCCACAGCTCTCTTGTGTGGTCCCAATTGCTGTGCTAGGACTCCTAGGGCCATCCCTTGTCGTTCATGGGAGAACAGCCAGAATGGTTTCAATACATCTGGGAGACCCAAGGCCGGTGCTTTCATTAGCTCCAGCTTCAACTTCTTGAAGGCCCCTTCTGCCTCGGGAGTCCAAACTAGGACATTCTTCGTTTCCGTCTGTGGTTTAGGTATCTGGCAGATGGCCTCTTTCCTAGCTGCTCCCAGGGATCGCTGTCCTCTGGAGACTTCGTATCCCAGGTACACCACTTCTTTTTGCACCAGCTGTGCTTTCTGTTGAGAAACTCGATATCCACTTAAACCCAGGAAATTTAACAAGGAAATAGTCCATTCAATGCATTCTTCCTCTGTCACTGTTGCTATTAGGAGGTCGTCTACGTATTGCAGAAGGGTACCATCTCCCAGCGGCCTTTCCCACTGTTCTAATTCTTTGGCTAACTGATTCCCAAAGATCGTGGGGGAATTGCACCATCCTTGGGGCAATACCGTCCAGGTAAGTTGAGTCTTTCTTCCTATAGCTACAGATTCCCACTCAAAGGCAAAAATCTTTTGACTCTCGGGAGCTAAGGGAAGGCAGAAGAATGCGTCTTTTAAATCTAATACTGTGAACCAGGCCAAATTATCCTTCAGTCTAGTTAAAAGTGTGTATGGATTAGCAACTACCGGATGTAATGTCTTGGTTATTTCGTTTACTGCTCTCAGATCCTGAACTAGTCTATAGGCTCCATTAGGTTTCTTTACTGGCAGGATTGGTGTATTAAAATCTGATTCGCATTCTACCAATAATCCCAGTTCCAAAAACCTTTTGATTATGGGCTCAATCCCCTTCCTGTCTTCTATCCTCAGAGGGTATTGTTTTCTTATCACTGGTTTTGCCCCAACTTTAAGTTCAACAACAATCGGTTCTGCTCGTTTTGATTTTCCAGGTATATCAGTAGCCCACACTAATGGGTACGTCTTGTTCAGGATTCGCTCGAAATTGTGATTCTCAGGTTTAGGTTCCACACAACTGATCGTCAGGCTTAGAGCTGTAATCAGTTGTTCCTCATTTACTTGTAATTCCAATTTGTCTTTGTTGAACTTTATTATGGCTCCCAAGTTCTCCAATAGGTCTCTCTCCAATAAGGGCTTTGGCAAATTTGGTAAATACAGGAACTGATGAATTCCCATTTGTTTCCCAATTTTGTATTTAATAGGTTTCAAAAAGTAAGCCTTTTCTGGTTGGCCTTTTGCTCCCACAACTTGTACAAATTCATCACTTTTAGGTACCAATTCCTGATTTAAAACCTAAAAAGTTGCTCCCGTATCAATCAAAAAGTTCAATTCCTTTTTACCTTCCCCTAGCTCCATTTTAACCAGTGGGTCTGCTAAGGTATGGCCCACCGGTCTTCCTCATTCACTATCCTGATGTGTGGTAGTAGTAGTGGCCATTAGCCTTTCCCTTCGTTGGGGGCATTCTCGCTTCCAGTGTCCCATCTGTAAGCAGTACGTACATTGATTTGGCCCTACTCTTGCTGGGTGGGGTTGGAGCCTCCCTCCCCTTCCTGCTGGGTTGCCTCTACCTCTTCCCCTGGTCCCAGGTTCCGAGTAACCTGTCTTCTAAGCTGCCACTGCTACAGCCACTACTCGCGCTATCCTCCTGTCCTCCTTTTTCTTCTCCTCAATCTCTCTATTATTGTATACTTTCCATGCCTCATTCAGCAGTGTCTCTAGGTTTTTATTTGCTGGATGCTCAAGTTTTTGTAATTTCTTTCTGATGTCTGGGTTACTCTGTCCCATCATCAACCCTAACAAGTGCTGTTTCCCTTCTTCTGTTGCTGGGGTGTGTATTGTCTCATCGCTGCCCTAAGTCTATCCAAAAACTCTGATGGGGTCTCATCCTTTCCCTGCCTGATGTCATATAGCATTGACCAATTGATAGTCTTAGGGATCGCATTACGCAAGCCCATCGCTATCAGTTTTCTATACTGCACTAGCTGTTGATAGTGCTCTGCATTGCCTGGGTTCCATTCTGGTTTACTGCTGGGAAAATTATCTTCTAGTCTTCCTGATAATACTTGAGCATGTCGTTTTCCTGTTTCCAATACGAGTTCCCTTTCTGTATCTGTCAACTCTGACAGCATCATTTCTATATCCTCCCAATCAATATCTAAATTCTTTGCCATTAATTCAAACCTCTTCGCTACTCCCTCAGGATTTCTCCTGAAATTCCTTGCCTCATCCCTCCAATTTTTCAAATCATTTGTCGAGAACGGCACCTTTACTCTAGTCTTTTCCCCTAACATTGGTACAACTTCTCGGAGAGGAGCTATCGTATGGTTCCCTTCCTCTCTTTGCTTTGCTTCCCCCCGTGCCACAGATCTGGTATAATACGAGTGACTGATCTCTTCCCCTGGATCTCCTTCCTGTGCCCCAACGTCTCCCCTATTCTTTCTCTTCTCTCTCCTCTTTCCCCCTTCCTGTTCTTCCTCTTCCCCTCTTATCTCCATTACACAATCCATCCGGTTCTCGTCCTGCGTCTGTCGCCCTTTTTGTATCTGCCGGCTCCTATCCTGTCCCGGGCTGCTGTCCCTCTCATCCTCTGCTCCCCTCACATTTCTCTTATCCTTTATCTGAATTACTATATTAAGTTGTTCTCTGCCCCCCCTTTTTGCATGCCTCGTTATCATCCTTCTCACTATATCTCAATTCAGAGACGTCGCCTCTCAGTTTAGAGACGCCGCTTCCCAGTGAGTTACTTTTGTCCCCAGTCCTTGGTGTGCTGATTTCTATTCTACAAACGTCTCCACTTCTGGATGTGTTGTTACCCCCATATTGACTGAGCTCGGGCAGGCTACGTGTCTCCCTTCGGTTCTCTGCTCCTGACGGTCTGCCTTCCTCCCTTTCGACTTCTAGTCTGGGTGGGCTGTCAGCATCCATGTAGTTCTCCGACCCCTGTGGCCTATCTAGTCCCTGAGGGCTGCTTTTCCTCTTGTCAATCCCCGATTTTAATGGACTACCCTCCTCCCAACTGTTGTCTAACTTCTGAGGGCTGTGCCCAAACTTAGATTTCCACCATCGTTCCAGTTCCTTTAATGGGCTAGGATCCCCTTGTTCCTCTTTTGGCCTGGGAAGAGGCCCTTCCCAGCCTGGAGCGAATGGATGGTATTCCCTCAGGCTTATTTCGCTCTCCTTTCCACTATCTCTTCTTGTTAGCTTGAGACACTGCTGTCCAATACTACATGCATCACAGCAACGTTCCTTAGGCTTTGGACCCTTCTTATCCCTTTCCAGGGCTAGTACCAGGGGATCCTGAGGGGCTACATTAATTCCGCACTCTCTTTGCCACTCAGGTTTATTCCTTAGAGTGAAGAACATGTCTGCGTACATCACCTCATCCCATTTATTGAGCCGGCGGAGGAAGAGCATTAGTTGTTCCCTCCGGTGGTCATTTCTCATTGTCATCTAACTTATACAATGGCCACCACTGTGTACAATATTTAAGGAGTGTCGTTTTACTTATGCTTCCCCCTGGAATCCCTCCCAAGTCCTTCCAATGCTTTAGGATACATCCTAAGGGGGTTTTCATATTTACGTCCTTACTCTGTCGACCTCCCATGGCTGTTCCCTGTATCTGCGTTCTCTGTTTAACCGGAACAGTCTCTTTTTCCCGCAAGCACTATATGCCAATCTATTTTAACACTTCATACACACAATTTCCAATCGCTTTGTCCGTTTCCGACCTGGCTTCTCACGAAGAACAGGAAATGCGGATCAGGACTCCCTCTCGCTTCGCAGCGATGCTACGTCTCATTCACTCACGCACCCACACATTCGTCCAAACTGTCCTACCTTTCCGGTCTATCAGAGTACACTGCTTTACCACGAGATGTCGCTGGCCAACCGTATAGTCAGCTTCGGGCTGGCACACAGCTGTGAACCAAGGTAGGTTTGCAGATGATATCACAATAAATTCTTACACACTAAAGAGATTACAGTTAACACAAAATACCAAGTCCTTATCCCGAAATTCAAACTCAAGTCTTACTAAATTGCGAGATTCTTGCAGACAACATAACAATGTTAGACAAAAGTGTGACACAAATATATCTCTTCAGAAACAAAGCAACAACATTAAGATGAAAGAGAATCATACACCCGATTAACAAACACCCCGATTTCCAGTGGGGACTCGAACCCGACATATGGGACTTTGCCAGGGCGTCCCCGGTCTTTCCCGTCAGGTGACCACGTCTGGTCCCCGTTTCCCAGTCAAAGCGCTTTATCCCAAAATCAATAAACAATTAAAATACCTCTTGATTGGAGCAGGAGATGCAGGTAACCCTTCGCCCACCAACGAGCGCTGGTCCGGGGGGGGTCTCTTCTGACAAAAAGTCGTCAGGGGCGCCCAGAGGGTCCCGGCTCCGGCCCCGGCTCAGAAGGACCCCTTAAGGTCTGGATCTCCTGTTTGGTCCCATCTGGGGTCGCCAGAAAATGATGCCGAATTTTGCCCCAAAAGGCGAGAATAACTGCCTAAGAGACTCAGTTTAAGTCAGATAGACAGGAGGTATTTTTTATTGGCAATTCATATTGGCATTGCATATTCATATGGGGCGTGGTGTAGGCGGAGCGTGGGCGGGGACATCTCTTTTGAGGATCTTCTTGGTGGTCATTCCGGTGGCCTTCATCATGGGCAGGGGTTTCCTGATGAGTCTTCCTCCTTAAACTTTTGAACTCCCTTCCTAATTTGGTCAATTCCCGGTGTGCCTGGCTTGGTTCCGCTGACTGGACAAGGCTCTTAGGGTCAGTTTGACCTTGTTGGTTCTGAATCATGCTTACCCCAACAGTTCTTATCAGTCTTTATTCCTTATCTCCTTTTTCTGTCACAGTGTCCCATGCCTTAGCCGATTTATTGCTCTATCTGGTTTATGCTTTCTTCAAATGCTTCATATTCTATGTTTTAACCCATTATTTCTTGAAAGCTATCTGTTTTGGGGCTTCATGATATCCAAGAGCAGTGGAACATCCTGAAAGTAGCTATATTAAGCATCTAGCAATCAGTATAAGTCAGTAATTAATATTTGAATATTATTTGAATACCCATTCTTGCTCAATAACACAGGTTTCACAGTCTGCCCCTTTTCCAACCCCACCCACCCCATTTCTCCCCTTTTCCCCTCAAACCCAGAGCACCTGGGCTCTGTTGGAGTCTCCTCCCAGCCCAGATGTGGCCAGTTTGCCCTCCCCACCTACTCCCCTTTATAATCCCCCCCAGGAAAGGCAGAAGCTCCAAGCTGAGCCCAGGTAATGGAATGACAGAGATTGGAGTCAATACAGCTGACCAATGTGATCGAGTATTGTTCCTTTATTGTTCCAGTATTGCAGGCCTATGGTGCGAGTATAGCACAGTAAAGTAAAGCATAGAAGAAGAAGGGAAACGAAAGGCAGAAGTGTATAGCAAGGGAACTTCTAAAACTTATATAAACTCGGAGTGCCTTGTTGGCATGGCTTCGTTGGTTCCCTATGAGTGACCATACATCGCACTATTATAGACTATTGGTCCAACTACTAATGACACGTGAGGTTTGTTGATGCAGGTGCATGTCCTGTTGTCCCAAGATAACTTTCCATGTTTATAGCTGCCAGTGCCTTGATTTAATTACATGCTGCAGGCACAGCACTGTTTTTCTACACTGCTAGCTGGCTCTGCACTTATGCTGAGCATGGCCTACCACCATGTCAGGCTCTAGGCCTGCACTGCCAGATTGCTCACACTGCTCATCGCTGGCATTGCCACACCCATCTGGGCTAAAGATCCTCCTCTTGTCACCGGTGAGTGCCCCTGGTGCACACTGGGTGATGGTGGTGGTGACTATAAAGGCTGGGGGGCCTGGTGGCCCCCCAGTTGTTAGGGCCAACATTGATGACTCCTCCACTATCATCCACGGGTGCTGGCTGGGGCTCCTTGCTGGGGCTGAGCTCCTCTGGGTGGTGTCTTGGCTGGTTGAGGCTCTTGCCACAGCTCTGGGATGGGTGCAACAATGGTGGTGGTGGAGCAGGAGCTTGAGTACTGGAGTCAATGAGGATTTGTGTGTACATGCACACATGTGTGCTCTCCAGTCTGGCCATATGCCAGCCTGTGAATGAAAGTTCAGGTGTGAAGGACATGATTAAATTTGCACTTCCTTTTGCTTAGACAGAGACTTCCCTGTACTACACAGGCAATAAAGGAATTACACTTCTTGGAGGTTTGACTTCCTTTACTTTCAAAGTGCTGAGGTAATCTAAAAGGACACTTACAAAATAGTTACAGGAGACAGAGCTGAAAGAAATCTTGCCTAGTTAAGGTTTGGTGTTACAGTTAATAAAATCATGCACAATTCTGTTCCAATGAATCACATCTTGAATGGTGCCTGTGCAGTGACAGTGCTGCCTGCTCATCATCTCAGCTGCAGAAATAGTGTGAGCCTTTTGTGGCCACTGCCACGTGCTTGTTGCTGGCCCAGCTGGACAGATACTGGCCAAGCTTCTTGTCTCTGATCTGAAATCTCCTCTTTCTGTGGAGGGATTATAACATTTCAGAGCATTGGACCAGTGTTGTCTGGCATAGTTATCACAAATTCACAGACTCACAAATGAAATTGGGTTGGAAGGGACCGTCAAAGGTCATCAATGCCCCTGCAGTCAGCAGGGACACCTCCAACTACATCAGACTGCCCAGGGCCACATCAAATCTGATCTTGAATGTCTCCAGGGACAGGGGCCCATCCTGGGCACCCCATTCCAGTATTTCACCACCCTCATTGTCAAGAACTTCCTCCTGATGTCCAACCTAAGTCTCCCCTGCTCCACTTTCAAAACATTGCCCCTCATCCTATCACTCCAAGCCCTTCTAAACAGTCCTTCCTCAGCCTTCCTCTAGGTCCCCTTCAGACATTGAAATGTAGCTGTGAGGTAACCCTGGAGTCTTCTCTTCTCCAGGCTGAACAGCCCCAGTTCTTTCAGCACATTCTTGTAGGAGAAGACAGCCCTCTGATCATCTTTGTAGCCTTCTTCATCTGCCTGAAGGTGATGCACAGCTGGGTAGCAGCATCTGAGCTACATCTGCACAGAACACTAAAGGTTTGTTTTGGTGACACAAGAGCAGACATCCCATGCGTTGAGCTATGACATACTGCCCATAGACAAAGCAATCTAGGCACAATGTTGAGCCAGCACCCCTCAGACCTTCAGGACTGTCTTAACTAAAGGCATAGCAGGAGTGATTAAGCCTGAAAACTTGTTGGGGATTGGTTTAAGCAAAAAAGACATGAGTCCCAGGAACACCTGTGCAATTCAGGCCTTGAAGGACTTTCTGTTGAAAATATAGCAATGGAGTAGGAGTTGTGGAAAAGTGCTGATTGCTTGGTATGCTAAGGTTAAGCTGCCCCTGAGAAGAGGCAAACAAGATAAGGAGGAGGCGAGATCTGGGAAAAAGAGCAATTAGACTGAGTAGAAAAATCCACAGAGTAGTGAAAATAATGATGTAACTTTTTAGAGATAAACCAATAGTATGTGTTAAATTAGAATAGAATTAACTATGCATAAGATAAGACTATAAATAATGAAGCGTGGAACAATAAAGTTGGATGATTTCTATCACTCATATTGAGTGCTGTTGTCCCTGTCTCCGTTCTCATCAAAAACTCACTGGGAAAATAATTTCAGACATAAAGCTGCAAACTCTGATCCTTGTCACCTCAAGCTACAGAAGCCTGGAGTAACACCATGTCATGGACCAAGAGTCTCAATGGAGTCAGCAGTTCAGAGGAGCTGCTTGTAGCCAAAACCTGCACCTCAGCGCTTTGGGGTCAGGAGTTGTTCTGATGCAGCCACCAGCTTGCTGGAGCATGACAGGAGACAGATGTCTCAAGTGCCAAAAGACTGCACAAAAGGGCTGCTCTCAGTCTGCAGAAGACAACCTTCCACTTTTCCCTCTGTACTGCAGGCACTTCACCTCGCTGAGAGCGTGTTGCTGAGCAAAGCCATCTGTACTGCAGGGGACAGGCACCTTTGGTAGAGAACCAGCCAGTGTGAGAAAGGTCAGGGTTTGCACTGGTCTGACAATTCCTTTGCCAGATTTTAGACTGACACAGTTTAATTGCACAGAGCAGACACAGCCTGGGAACTGAGTGCTGCTGTTGGGAAGCTTGGGAGTGCTCAGAGGAGGGGTTTGCAGATGCAGAGATGTCACAGCACTTCCATAATCAATTTGTCTTCTGTAAAAATAGTCAGGCTGGCAAATACACTTTAAACTTAGATGAAGGGGGAAAAAACAACCAACTACTAATTATCTGGGATTTGGATGCAGTTTGCCTTTCCCAGTCTAAAAACACAGAGGCAGAGATGCACCAAAACCCAAGTGTGTTTTAACAATACATTATGAACTTCAGCTCTATGCTGGGTTAGGAACTGGCTGGAGGACTGTGCCCAGAGAGTGGTGATGAATGGTGCCACATCCAGCTGGTGGCCAGTCAGTAGTGGTGACCCCAGGGATCAGTGCTGGGCCCCATGCTCTTTAATATCTTTATCGATGACCTGGACAAGTGGATTGAGTCAGTCATCAGTAAATTAGCAGGCGACACCAAGCTGGGGGCAGGTGTTGATCTGTTAGAGAGTAGGAGAGCTCTGCAGAGGGACCTTGACAGGCTGGACAGATGGGCAGAGTCCAAGGGCATGAGATTTAACACATCTAAGTGCCGGGTTATACACGTTGGCCCCAACAACCCCATGCAGTGCTACAGGCTGGGGTCAGAGTGGATGGAGAGCAGCCAGGCAGAAAGGGACCTGGGGGTACTGGTTGATAGTAGGCTGAACATGAGCCAGCAGTGTGCCCAGGCGGCCAGGAGGGCCAATGGCATCCTGGCCTGTATCAGGAACAGTGTGGCCAGCAGGAGCAGGGAGGTCATTCTGCCCCTGTACACTGCACTGGTTAGGCCACACCTCGAGTACTTTGTCCAGTTCTGGGCCACTCAGTTTAGGAAGGATGTTGAGATGCTGGAGCGTGTCCAGAGAAGGGCAACAAAGTTGGTGAGGGGTTTGGAGCACAGCCCTGTGAGGAGAGGCTGAGAGAGTTGAGATTGTTTAGCCTGGAGAAGAGGAGGCTCAGGGGAGACCTTATTGCTGTCTACAACTTCCTTAAGGGAGGTTGTAGCCAGGTGGGGGTTGGTTTCTTCTCCCAGGCAACCAGCACCAGAACAAGAGGACACAGTCTCAAGCTGTACCAGGGGAGGTTTAGGCTGGATGTTAGGAGGAAGTTCTTCATAGAAAGACTGACCATTGGAATGTGCTGCCCAGGGCGGTGGTGGAGTCACCATCACTGGAGGTGTTTAGGAAGAGACTGGATGGGGTGCTTGGTGCCATGGTTTAGTTGATTAGAGAGTGTTGAGTGATAGGTTGGACTCAATGATCTCAAAGGTCTCTTCCAACCTGGTCTGGTCTATTCTATTCTATTCTATTCTATTCTAATAATCTAGGTGTCTGCCTAACCTGATTAAGTTTCAATCCGGTAGTAGATATGGAAAGGCAATACCTGACCCTGCCTGTACAGAAATGCTCTCATTTCACACTTAAACAACTCAAAAACACATTGGAGAAAAACATTGTAGGGGATTTAGTGTTCTCCTGTAATGCTCCTGTATGCTGTTTGCTTAGACTGCTGGGTTAACAAAGGACCAGGATTTTATTACATGCATGAGAGATTTACTACAAAACCAAATTAATGCAACTATTTGTATTAATGAAACAAGGCAAAATGCACTGAGAGCAGCATGCTTTAAGTGGCAAAAGGTATCCTTTTTGCTTTGCTATAAAAGCTTATATTAGCAATGAAGATAAAAAGAAGCAGTTTTAGTTCCCCTTTAAATGGAGTTCAGTATTTTCTCTGTTCAGAAGAGCTATGAGGGGGAACAAATAGATCTATTTCCTGCCCATAGCCTATGGCAACAGAAACTTCCAAGCTTGCAAAGATTATATTGGGACTCCAAAACGTTATGCAAAGCAGAAAATAAGCTGATTTGTTTCTGCACAGCTATCAACTAAACCTACCCCCCTCACCCCTAGCCCCCCCCCCCCAGCTTTAGACGCAGGCATTTAGATAAGGCACATTCCTAATGACCACATGTAATTGGATGATGTGGTATTATGGCATTATTGTGAACAGTGATGCAAAGCTGTGCAAAGATAAAACAGCTGTCAGATAATCTTCATGATTAATTCTGAAAATCCCTTGCATTCAGCTCTGCAAGATGCTGAACAGCGAACCAAAAGTCACGAACTAAAGAGCCAGAGGACAAGCAGTGCAGCTCTGTCTTCTCCTTTCAGAGAGAGGAAAATACTTCAGGGTTTCGCTGCAGTTTGACCTTTGACTTCAAATTTTGCTTTGAAAACCAGGGGTATTTATTTCTAAAATCCACTTACTGTGTGTTTGCTTCGACTCAGGAAGGATTAAGCAGGCGACGTGTTGGACTTTCGGCTCCAAAAGCTATGCAAATCGAGCTAAATGAGAGCAGGTCAGGGGCTGAAGCACAGCCTCTGGTGTAAGCACCTCCTCCAAACTAACATCTCAGCCCCAAGCCCAAAGCTCTGCAGGAAAACTCTGAGCCCTCCTCAGTACAAGGAGCAGCTTGGTGGCCATCAGCTTCACATGTTGATGAACGCTCAGCAGCTCAGCTTGCCGGGATCACAGGATGCTAGGGGTTGGAAGGGACCTCTGAAGATCACCAAGTCCAACCCTCCTGCCAGAGCAGGACAGTAGAATCTAGCACAGGTCACACAGGAATGCATCCAGATGGAACTTGAAAGTCTTTACAATCTCTCTGGGGAGCCTGTTCCAGTGCTCTGTGACCCTCACCGTGAAGAAGTTCCTCCTCAAATTGAGGTGGAACCTCCTGTGTTTATATCCATTGCCCCTTGTCCCATCCCAGGGTGCAACTGAACAGAGCCTGTCCCCTCCCTCTTGACACTCAGACCTCAGATATTTATAAACATGTATTGAATCCCCTCTCTCCAGACTAAATAGCCCCAGGTCTCTCAGCCTCTCCTCATAGGGCAGTCCCTTAGTCATCCTTGCAGCCCTCCATTGGACTCTCTCTCGTAGACCTCTGTCCCTCTTGAACTGGGGAGCTCAAAAATGGATGCAATACTACAGGTGAGGAGCATGGGAAAAGTTGAACACAACTGTGATGCACAAGCAGTGCTAGAAATCTTTTACATCAGCATTTTGAAGTTCATTGCAAACAAAATGCACCAAAATGCAAAAAAGTTTCTGAGGCTACACAAAATCTCTGTTACAGAGGCTGTTGCTACCTCACAGGATCACAGGATGTTAGGGGCTTGAAGGGACCACCAGAGATCTTCAAGTTCAACCCCCCCTAGCAGAACAGGACCATATAATCTAGTGCAAGTCACAGAGGAACACATCCAGATGCATCTTGAAAGTCACCAGAGAAGGAGACTCCACAAACTCTCTGCCACTTCTTGAGCAGAAGCTCTCCATGTCTCTCAGATGGCAAGGCTTTGAGTGGCTGGGAGATGCTGCCTCTTTCCTGTCCACCCTTCAAAGTCACCTTGCATCTCTCCAAAGGGGCTCAGCAGCAGATGAACTGCAGCTCCCAGCAGCTCCCTCCTCTGCTTCCCTCCTCTGCTGTCTCTGAAATGGCCCCAAGTCCTCTGTGGGCACAGGCTGCAAGAGCTGGGGCTGTTCAGCCTAAAAAAACAAAGAAGGCTCTGGGGAGACCTTACAGTGGCCTTCCAACACGTGAAAGGGCCCTACAGGAAAGCTGGGAAAGGACTTTTTACAAGGGCTTGTAGAGATAGGACAAGAGGGAATGGACTGAAGCTTGAGGAGGGCAGACTTAAACTGGAGATTAGAAAGAAATCCTTTCCAGTGAGGGTGGAAAGACACTGGAAGAGGTTGCCCAGGGAGGCTGTGGATGCCCCCTCCTTTGAAGTGTTCAAG
The DNA here is from genome assembly GCA_011125475.1 of Melanerpes aurifrons. NCBI lineage: Eukaryota > Metazoa > Chordata > Aves > Piciformes > Picidae > Melanerpes > Melanerpes aurifrons. The sequence goes on from WWNC01000233.1 coordinate 229,470, forward strand.
GCCAGGTTGCATAAGGCCTTGAGCAACCTGGTCTAGTGGAAGGTGTCCCTGCCCATGGCAGTGGGGTTGGAACTGGATGATCTTTAAGGTCCCTTCCAACCCAACCCATTCAATAAATCTATGAATATATAATGCCATTGCACATCACCATTTCTGTGACTCAGTGATGCAGTCTGCCTGTTGCCCCTCACTGACACCATGATGTGGCCTATCACTGGACCAATTCCATCACATTCCCACAGCTGCTCTCATGATGTGTTTGATGATCCTCACCTTCAAATGCACCATCCCAGAGATACGAGGGAAGGCGTTTCCCAGCATTGCTTTCCATTGACTTCCTGCTAACCAGCAGCAGCTACAAATGAGCATGTTCCATCAATAATACATGAAGGAGGCATCCAGCATGAGTTGTAAACCAGATGTATATATTGAACTGTAGAGGAATGGTCAAAGGAAAGAGGCCTGCAGGATTGTTTAGCCTTATCTGAGAAGGATATAGAACGCCACAGAACACAATGGATTTAGCTGAATCATCAGGAAGTAACGCAAGGGCACTGTAACCTTGAGGGTCGTAAACAAGTAGGGGACTGCAAAAACAGGATGTTTGTGGTTAGCTGAAGCAGGATGTTAAAACCGCAGGAGGTGGGGTTGACATGTAACCTGTAACCAATAAGATGTTGCCGAGTAGGCATAATTATAGTAAACTGTATATAAGATGTGTCTGATGCTCAATAAAGTTGGATTTCGCTGATCACATTGATCGTATGTCGACCCCTTCTTGCGGCAGTGGCGCCAGAACAGGGATCCTCAGATGGGTCCACAACCTTCTACTTAGAAGACAGTGGAGGGCGTAACATGGAGTCCGCAAGTCATAGACCGGCCCGGGACGGCAGCACCGGCAGCAAAGGCTCGGACAAAGAGGGAGCCCGGCTGACAGCCGAAGACGTCGCGTAAGCCTAGGAGACTGCCTTAGTGCGCCCAGGTACTAACGCTTAACTTACAAGGAGAATGGAAAGGCAGGCAGTGTACGATTTGCTTAAGTGTTTTTTAGAAAAACGAAAGGTTACAGGTATTGACCTGAAAAAAGAATTAGAAGGGCTGTTGTGTATAGCACATCAGTGGGGGTTCTTTCAGGACCCTAATGAGGTGTTTGAAAGGGAAGAATGGAGAAGATTAGGTGCTAAGCTGTGGCATAAGGTGATTGACGATGAAAAGGTAGCAAAAAGGTTAGCAAAGCCTTGGAGGATAGTAATGGATGCCCTAGGTCAACATGCCTCAGAGCAGAAGGTTGCTATGCAGGCGAGAATTCGACTTGGAGCCGGAGAAAATAATACACGTTTAGAGATGCAGGCTGTTACGGCTCCAGTCATACTGCAGGCATCAGTGGATATAGCGAAAATGGCCATAGAGAAAATAAGGGATCCAGCGCAATCACCCTATTATATGGGAATTAAAGAGGGGCGAGATAGCCTGGGAGAGTTTGTTGATAAGCTAACATCAGCTCTTAAGGGTGCCCAAGTGTCAGATGACCTACATGAAGCTATCTTGAAACAGTTTTTATTGCAGAATGGTAATCAACAGACAAGGGGAATAATTGCCACCTTAGGGCCCGATTGGACGGTAACAGAAGTATTACAAAAAGCCCAAAATTTACCAGAGGGTCCTGTAGCAATGTTAGCAGAAGCTGTAAAAGATTTAAAATTGGGGTTAGAAGAACAGGCAAAGGGAATGATGATGGCACAGCAACAAGTATGTGCTGCCTTAGTACCTCTGCGCCAAAAGGCACACCCTCAGCGTCTCCGCAATCCACCAAGTCAGCAACAGAGTCGTGTCCAATGTTACCGATGTGGAGGATCTGGCCACATGCGGAAGACTTGTCGTGCTGTGGGGGTCTGGTGCCAAAACTGTCAAAGTGCCTCTCATGCCGAAAGCGTCTGTAAACGGCGTCAGGGAAACTACAAGCAGAGCGCGACGTCAGGACCCCGCGCGATGATACAAATGGCGGTCCCATCACCAGAACAACAGAACTCCGACCAGCAACAGCAGGCAGCCTCGGGTTGGACCTGGCAGCAGCAGTAAATGTTACCTTGCTAGACACAGTACCTCAAAAGATACCGACAGGGGTAAAGGGACCGATCATGATAAAGAGTACAGCCGTAGGATGTTTGTTAATTGGGAGATCTTCAGCAAGCATGTCGGGACTGAATGTTATAACAGGACTGATAGATGCAGATTATCATGGGGAAATATTTGTAATGGTGCAAACTATGTTGCCACCTATGATCATCTCTAAAGGACAGCGGCTAGCACAGCTGATTCCCTTGCCACACTTGGCAGCGGGACTGTCGACCCCTTCTTGCGGCATTGAACCATTCAATAATTTCCATGAGGAACAAATGCAGCCAAGCAGCACTGAAGCAGTAATCACGCATTCAGAGTGAAAGCCACCAGAAATAGTTTTGAAACTTGGGTACATTTTAATCCCACCCCCCACCTATTAAAATTAGTCTCTGTCCTTATTTTCTGCCATTTTCATTGTTTTTCACTTAGCATTCTCTGTGCTTTCCACAGAGAGGCTGCTTGATCACTTCTTCTCGAAGCTACCAGTAAGAAAATTAAATCCCTTTGGCATCACTGCACAGGGTGGTTGCATAACAAGCCCAGTATATATAGAAATTGCATTCCAAGTGTTCACATAAGAGCTCAGAATGACACAGATGTATGTTTGGGGACACACACACACACAAAAACCCCAACCAAACAACAAAACCCAACCAAAAATCCAACTCAATTTACAAGCCCTGCAGTGCTTTTGTGTCTGATAAGCCAAAGCAAGGGAATCAGCTTACCAGCAGCAGACAGATAATATTATTCTTGGACTATTTACATAACTGGAAAAGGAAGATTAAAAATTGAACAGACAAATGTGTTAAGAAGGGTGATTTTCGTATCTTAAAGAAGATACTCTTTCTAGCCAGAAAGGTTGGCACAGAAGATGATGCTTTAAAGCACTCCAAGCTGTCCAAAATCTCTTCTTGTTTCTTGTGCTGACGCGAATCATAGAGTCATAGAATTGTTTTGGTTGGGAAAAAACTCTAAGATCAAGTCCAACCACCAACCAACACCACCATGGCCATTAAACCACATCACAAAGTGCCACGGCAACATGTTTCTTCAACACCTCCAGGGATGGTGACTCCAGCACCTCCCTGGGCAGCCTGTTCCAATGCCTGACTACTCTTTCTGTAAGGAAATTTTCCCTAATCTCCAACCTAAACCTCCCCTGGCACAATTTCAGGCCACTTCCTCTCATCCTATCTCCTGATACTAGAGAGAAGAGACCAACCTCCACATCACTCCAACCTCTTTTCAGGGAGTTGTAGAGAGGAATGAAGTCTCCCCTCAGCCCTCTTTTCTCCAGGCTAAAAAATCCCAGTTCCCTCAGCTATTCCTCACCAGCCCTGTTCTCTAGACCCTTCACCAGGTTTGTTGCCCTTCTTTGAACCTGCTGCAGCACCTCAATGTCCTTGAAGTGAGAAGTCCAAGCCTGAACCCAGTATTCCAGGTGCAGCCTCACCAGTACTGAGTCTTTCAGCAGTCTCTTCTCTCTCAGTGTAATGTTTGCAACACAGAACAACCACCAAAAAACCCAACCCAGGTTTGTTCTAGAAACCTTATCATAACCATACCCCTAAAAGCAGCTGGAAGGGCATGAGATCTGGCTTCCAGTAATTTAGAATCAGAGACTTGTTAGGGTTGGAAGAGACCTCAAGAATCATCCAGTTCCAAGCCCCCTGCCATGGGCAGGGACACCTCACACTACAGCAGGTTGCTCACAGCCACATCCAGTCTGGCTGCAAAAACCTCCAGGGATGAGGCTTCCACCACCACCTCCCTGGGCAACCTGTGCCAGTGTCTCACCACCCTCATGGGGAAGAATTTCTTCCTAACATCCAATCTGAATATACCCATTTCTAGTTTTGTTCCATTCCCCCTAGTCCTATCACTCCCTGGCACTCTCAAAAGTCCCTCCCCAGCTTTCTTGTAGTCCCCTTCAGATACTGGAAGGCCACCATTAGGTCTCCTTAGAGCCTTCTCTTCTCCAGACTGAACAGCCCCAGCTCCCTCAGTCCCTCTTTCACAGGAGAGGAGCTCCAGCCTTCTGCTCATCCTCATGGCCCTTCTCTGGATACATTCCAGCACCTCCAGATCCTTCCTGTAATAGAGGCTCCAGAACTGGACACAGTTCTCCAGATGTGATCTCACCAGAGTGGAGAAGAGGGGGAGAATCACCTCCCTTGACCTGCTGGCTATGCTTCTCTTGATGCATTCCAGGATGGGATTGCTTTCTGGGATGCAAAATTTAACACTTCTTTCCCTTGTTCTAAAGATCAGGAGTGTAAAGGCACCCTAGGTGGCAGAACAATGGGCTGATAGGTTTTAGGGGGATAAAATTATATTGGTTCAAATCCATTCCATGATTCTATATGGGGAAAGGCTGAGAGAGTTGGAAAAAAGAAGTCTCCGTGGAGAACTTATAGCAGCCTTCCAATACCTGGAAGGGCCCTACAAGAAAGCTAAGAAAGGACTTTTTACAAGGGCTCATAGTGATAGGATGAGAGGGAATGGATTGAAACTTGAGGAAAGCAGATTTAGACTGGAGATTAGAAAGAAAGTCTTCACACTGAGGGGGGTGAGATACTAGAACAGGTTGCCTGGGAAAGTCATGAATGTCCCCTCCCAGGAGGTGTTCAAGGCCAGGTTGGTTGAGGCAACCTGGTGTAGTGGAAGGTGTCCATGTGGCAAGAGGGGTTGGGAACTAGATGATCTTCATGGTCCCTTCCAATCCAAGCCATTCTATGAATCTCTGAGTCTTATGGATCTCCAGTCTGAAGGCAGGTAAATTTGTAGACAGGTACAAACTGGAAAGCTCTGCTGAAAAGGGTCAGCAACATGGAAAAGAAAACCCAAATCATCTCATATCACTGAATATGTCCATTCAGTTCCTTGCTCAGTTCATCCACAAACAAGTGAGGGTTTTAATGTATCAACAGCTCCAGAGAGGCACACTGTGCTAGTAGAAATAATCTCTCAAAGTAGCATTAGATACTGCACAGATAGGTCACAGTACTGCATATGAATTGTTTTTCCAGGGGGTGTTGTTCTCTCAAGACTCTCTGGCAATGAGTGCTCCAGCAGAACATTCAGAGTCAGTTCACAGGTCACACAGAGGAGACCAGCAGCTAATCTATTTCTGCCAGGACTGCTCGTTCAGCTGAAGCACATTTGATTTTAAGGGGTGGGGTGTTCCCAAAGCAAAAAAGCAAAACCACTCTCCCCATAGAGCACACTACTGTAGCTAACACAGAAGTTAAATCCAGATGGGAGTTTTCCTGCTGAAATTCTCTCCAGGTTTTGTTCTGATCCCTACTGAGCAAACTAAACTTGGAGAACCTACCAAGAGGCATCACCAGGTAGAAGAACAGGGCTGTGTAGCAGAGGGAGTGGGAAAGAGGGGCTGCAGGTATGGCTGCATGTATCCCAAGCTGCCTTCAAAAGCTGAAAACTGCAGCTCATGAGGCTTTTGCTGAAAGTTATCCTTGTGCCAGAGTGGGTGGCAATGAGCAGTGCCAAGTCTGTGATGTTGTTGCAGTTTGAGCTGGGTGCCCCCCTGCAATGTTTACTTCCTGTGTCCAGAAGTCCAGCCCAGAGGGGTGGACACAGGAAATTATGTAGTATTTCCTACCACAATCCTTTGCACCACTATAAGATCCAGTGCGGAGTCTAGCACTATCTCTTTTCTTCCTCCTCCGTCAGCCGGTAACTGGGGGAGATATCTCCTGGCTTTGGGCCTGGCTAGGCCCAAGGCCACGGGGGGATGGGCAGTCTCAGATCTGGCCAGCTGAGACTAGCCTAGCAGTGGGAGGGGGAAGAAGGAGCCCTGGGGGTCTTGGGTGTACCCTCAGGTGGGGATGGGATCTCTCTGGGTCTGTTTTGGGATCTTTCTCTGTCACTGTGCTTTTGGCTTTCTGTAAATGTTCACTGCTTTCTATTTAAACTTTCCATCACTTTTGCAATCCGTTTGTCTGAGTGTTTATTGTTGCCAGTGGTGGGGAAGGGGGCTGCCTCAACCCAGCACATTCTTGGTAGCAGAGGATGGTTCGGTGGGCAGAGGGTCTGCCCCCAACCCCTTTACATTCTTGGCAAGCCAGCCAGGAGTAGGAGTTGGTTATTGTGGCTACTCTGCAGATCGGATTGCAAAAGATAAAGAGAGTTTAAATTTAGTTCTGGGCGTCGTTTTGGTTTTTTGTCAGTTGGGGGCTCAAGTGTTGTTGTTGGGGCGATTGTGTTAAGTTCTTGTGGATTGCAGGGGACACCTGGTGCGTGACCGGTGGCACAGAGTCCCTCCTGCTATTTCAAGCAGGGGTGGTTCTTAACCATCGGAATGGGGGCACCGCTTGAGAATGCGGGACCTGCCCTTCCCCCACCTTTATTCTCTGCGGAGCAGCAGAAGCGGCAGGGAGTGAAGTGGGGGAGGGGCAGCGGCGAGCAGATCAAAGTCAGGTCCGTTTTCACGGCGGGGTAGGGTCAGCCGCGGCGAGCGGGTGAGCTCAGCTCCCTATGGGCGAATGGGGATTCCAGCTGAAAGCTGTTCTCAAGGGCCCTGAGGACGTGCTTATGGCTTTTGCTGGAGGAGGCGTTTGAATGCCCCAGGGGTGGAGGCAATTTTGATTCTGTACCGCGGCGATAGAGGTGGCCGGAGCCCTCCTGTATGCCCGGCGGCAGGACCGGCCGTGCGCTCGGAGCGGCGCTGGTGGCCCCCGGCCGTCCACTTGAGCTGCGGTGGCGGCGGGACCGGCCGTGCGCTCGGAGCGGCAACGTCAGTCCCCGGCCGGCCACTAGGGCTGCAGTGGCGGTGAGCACGGCCGTGCACTCGGAGCGGCGGCGGCGGTCCTGGCCGTGTGCTCGGGCTGCGGCGGGGCCGGCCCTAGTCTCTTCCCCGACCTTTTCGGACGAGTTCCGAAAATGGCGCCGAGCACCTGGCTCCACCTCTCTTCTTCTCAGTAGGTTGTGGTGCAGCCCCTCCCGCTTCCGGGGGAGGGTTGTGTTGTTGGATGCTGTCATGTCTTGGTACGCGAACGCGTAGTGGGAAGGCGGTGTACTGTGACATGCATCTGTATACCCTCGGGCCGCGGCTGGAAGCGGTCAGCACTGGGCTTGGGATAGGTCCGTGCAGGGTTGTGAAAGGCTCAGCGTGCCACTTTCCTGGAGCGGTGAAGAAGTGGTTAGAGCCTGATTGTTCTGACTGGCTTGCCCCAGAGGTGGAAATATGCCGCTGAATAAATAGAGATGGAAATAATGGTTTGGTTGAGAAGTTGTGAGGTTCTTTCCAGGTGACCAGGATGTCCAACGGATCCACGAAGAGCTTGCACCGCAGAAGAGGGAACTCTGCATCGCCGAGAGATTCCATTAGATGAGGGAAGAAGAACTGGAATGGACTGACACTTGAGCCTGAATGAGAGACTGTTTGGGTGGACGCCCAGATGAAGATATGGACTTCGCCGAACATGTCATCAGAAGATTTCTGATTTAATGATATGTTTGGGTGCAAAGATTATGGTATGAAATAAGGGGTGGCGTGTTGCAGTTTGAGCTGGGTGCCCCCCTGCAATGTTTACTTCCTGTGTCCAGAAGTCCGGCCCAGAGGGGTGGACACAGGAAATTATGTAGTATTTCCTACCACAATCCTTTGCACCACTATAAGATCCAGTGCGGAGTCTAGCACTGTCTCTTTTCTTCCTCCTCCGTCAGCCGGTAACTGGGGGAGATGTCTCCTGGCTTTGGGCCTGGCTAGGCCCAAGGCCACGGGGGGATGGGCAGTAACTATACTCCAACAGAGAAAGAGATTTTAGCTGCCTATGAAGGAGTAAAAGCATCTTCTGAAGTGATTGGAACTGAATCACAACTTCTTCTAGCTCCCAGATTACCAGTTTTGAAGTGGATGTTCAAAGGCAAAGGCTCCACACCACATCATGCCACAGACTCAACATGGTCTAAGTGGATGGCTCTGATAACACAGAGAGCTCGAATGGGAAATGTTGAAAGACCTGGTCTAGTGGAGGTGATCTCAAGTTGGCCTGAAGGTATCAACTGTGCTAAACCTCCAGAGGAGAAAGTAACTCGTGCTGAGGAAGCTCCTCCTTACAATGACCTCTCTGATGATGAAAAGAAATATGCTTTGTTCACAGACGGTTCCTGTCGTCTTGTTGGAAACAAGCAAAGGTGGAAGTCTGCAGTGTGGAGTCCAACACGCCAAGTTGCAGAGGCGAAGGATGGAGAAGGAGAATCCAGTCAGTTCGCAGAGGTAAAAGCTGTCCAGCTAGCTCTTGACGTGACTGAACATGAGAGATGGCCAAAGCTTTATCTCCACACCGACTCATGGATGGTAGCCAATGCTCTATGGGGTTGGCTAAAGAACTGGAAGAAGAGTGGTTGGCAGAGGAAAGGAAAACCCATTTGGGCAGCCAACCTGTGGCAGGACATTGCTGATCAAATCGAGAGAATTCCAGTGAAAGTGAGACACATCGATGCTCACATTCCTAAGAGCAAAGCTACTGAGGAACAGCAACACAACCATCAGGCAGATCTAGCTGCAAGAGTTTCTCAAGTAGACATGGACTCTAATCTTGATCTCGACTGGAAACACCGAGGTGAGATATTCTTAGCTCGGTGGGCTCATGATTCGTCAGGACATCAAGGCAGAGACGCAACATACCAATGGGCTCGTGACAGATCCATAGACATTTCCATGGATGCTATCACACAAGTCATCCATGACTGTGACATTTGTGCTGCTATTAAGCAGACGAAACGACTTAAGCCCTTGTGGAACTTTACTTACGAACTGTAAATATCGTCTTGGATTGGATGGACAGTATGAACAGCCAATGAAATTGTTTAGAAGGGGTGGACTGTGACCATTTGAGTCTGTACCCTTAAGAAAGGGAATATGGTAGTCGGATGTTTGTAAAATAAAAGGTGGATCTAAACTAATTTCATGGGTAGATTGGGAGGAAGCACCTTCTGAACTGGGAGTGCAGGAGGGTATCCTGGGAATTCCAGCACTTTTCGAGTCAGTCTTGCTTCCCCCTCCCTCGGTAGCAGCAGCTCACTGTTCTGGGCTTTCGGCCAAGGCTTGACCTTGAAACTGATAAACTGCAAGGCCTGTATTAACTGCTTTCCAATTAACACATAACTGCTTCTAAATTTTTCCTCTTTTCTCTCTTTTCTAACCTGCTCTGGGGAAAGGCGGAGAGAGGGGGGAGCAGAGGTGGGGAACCCCTTCAGCAGAGGGGAGAACTGTCATTTCTGTGCTACTTTATTGTATATTTTTGTATATAGTGTAAATATTGTAAATTTGTATATATTTCCCTGTGTTTCCCTGCTTTGTAAATATACAGCACCCACTGCTTTGCTAATTCAGCTGTGAGTTTTTTTCCTTTCCCTTCAATTTTCTTTCCCTTTACTTTACAGGGGGGAGGGAGGAGGCTTTTTTGGCCTTACCCTTCCAACCCTACGACACTCCCTGGGCAACCTGTGCCAGTGTCTCAACACCCTCCTGGGGAAGAATTTCTTCCTAACATCCAATCTGAATATACCCATTTCTAGTTTTGTTCCATTCCCCCTAGTCCTATCACTCTCTGAAACCCCAAAAAGTCCCTCCCCAGCTTTCTTGTAGCCTCCTTCAGATACAGGAAGGCCACAATTAGGTCTCCTCAGAGCCTTCTCTTCTCCAGACTGAACAACCCCAACTCCCTTAGTCTGTCCTCATAGGAGAGGAGCTCCAGCCCTCTGCTCATCCTCATGGCCCTTCTCTGGACACATTCCAGCACCTCCAGATCCTTCCTGTAATAGGGGCTGCAGACCAAAGCAGAGTAGACGGGTAGAATCACCTCCCTTGACCTACTGGCTATGCTTCTCTTGATGCAGCCCAGGATGTGATTGGCTTTTTGGCATGCAGGTGTTCAGAATGTCTCTTTTCAAAAACCTTTGAAGTCTGAGCATCTGACTTCAACCTCTGCACTCCTGATGGAGAGCAGCAGGCCATTTTGGTTGAGTAGCCGATCGGGACCGCTTGTCTGGAACCGCTCCGCTTAAGCTGTGAGTTTCTCGGGGTTGTTTTTGCTTTCCTTTCGGGGTTTTGCGGGTCAGGAGGACTCCTGGTAAGGGGAGGAGCCGGCAGGATCATGCTCACGCGAGCCTGCATGGGCACGAGAGCCTGACGTCAGCTGCGGCAGTTTTAAATACCGCCCGGGCTGTGCGCGCGGCACCATTTTGGTTCAGTAGCTGCCTATCGGCTGGGTGACAAAAAAAAAAAAAAAAAAACAAAAAACCCCACCCAAACACAAAAACCAAACCTTAAACGTTGCATCATGGTCATCACTCGGACGAAGGGTAAAAAAGCAGCATCTGCCCAGACAGAGCCGTTTTACCAACATGCTGGAGTCCAGGCTGCCAGCTGCAGAGAGTGCTTCAGCCTGGCACTTGGAATAGAGGGGGTGGGAGAGGTGGGAGAGGACAGCTGTGTCAGGTGTGAGCAGGTGAATTTTCTCCTCAGCCTGGTGGCAGAGCTGAAGGATGAAGTGGCCGAGCTGAAGGAGGAGGTAGCTAGGCTAAGGACAATAAGGGAAAGTGAAAGGGAGTTAGATTTGTGGGAGAAGGCTCTGCAGATCTCCCCTGCTGAGGGAAGGGTTCCTGGAGGTGGAGAGGGATGGATACAGGTCCCTGCCAGGGGTGGCAAGAGAAATCCACCCCGGCCCTCTCCTCCTCCTCCGCTGCCCTTGCAGAATAAGTATGAGGCCCTGCAGGCTGAGGGCAGTAAGGATGAGAGGGCTGAGGCTGAGGAGCAGGCATCCAGAGGGGAGCCTAAGGCCAAGCGGTCCCCACCAGCTGTAACGACCAGCTCCGGGGGGAAGCCTAAGCCCAAGCGGTCCCCACCAGCTATAATGACCAGCTCCACATTGCAAAGAGACTCCCTAAATTAATCCAGCCCTCTGACTATTACCCTCTGCTGGTAATACAGGCTGGAAGTGATGAGATTGACAGGAAGGGCACCAGGGCGATTAAGGAGGAGTTCAGGGCCCTTGGATAATTGATTGATGGGGCAGGAACTCAAGTGGTGTTCTGCTCAGTTCCCTCAGTGGCAGGGGTGTACACTGAGAGGAACGGGAGAACCCCCACCATCAACAATTGGCTCAGGGGATGGCACCAGAGGCAGAACTTTGGGTTCTATGACCATGGGGCAACTTTCACCACACCTGACCTGCTGGGTCTTGATGGGATGCATCTATCTAGAAGGGGTAAGAGAGTCCTGGCACTGAAGTTGGCAGGGCTCATTAGGAGGGCTTTAAACTAGGTCTGAAGGGGGTGGGTGATGCAATTGGTCCCTCTGCAGAGGTAAGAGTAAGGCACAAGGTAGGGTCAGTTGAGAAGTCAGGAACCCAGCTGCGATGCATGTACACCAATGCATGCAGCCTGGGCAATAAGCAAGAGGAGTTGGAAGTCCTGATCCACCAGGGTGACTATGATGTAGTCGCCATCTCAGAAACTTGGTGGGACAACACCCACGATTGGAGTGCTACACTGGGGGGTTACAGGCTCTTTAGGAGAGACAGGCGAGGGAGAAGAGGAGGAGGGGTGGCTCTGTATATTAGAGAGTCACTATCTGCCACACAACTTGAGGTGGAAGATGAGGGAGTTGAGAGCCTGTGGGTCAAAATCAGAGGGCAGCCTAACAAATCTGACATCCTGATTGGAATCTGTTACAGACCACCCAACCAGGATGAGGAGGCTGATGAAGTATTCTACAAGCAGCTGGAGGCCGTCTCAAGATCATCAGATCTTGTCCTTGTTGGTGACTTCAACCTCCCAGATATCTGTGCCCAGGAACTCTGTGTATCAACAAAGAGAAAAGCAGGTAAGAATGCTAGGAGGCCTGCCTGGATGAGAAAGGAACTACTGGACACACTATTACTTAAAACGAAACTAGAGTAGGCAGGATACTACTGCCCACTGCAGGCTTTGAACTCACAACCTTCCCATTAAGGGTCTGATGCACTACCAACTGAGCCACTTGAAGGACAACTCTACAGGAAGTGGAGAGAAGGACAGGTAGAACAGGGGGTATATAAGGAAGCTGCCCGAGCAGCAAGAGTCCTGGTTAGGAAAGCCAAAGCAGAGTTTGAATTCAATCTAGCTAGGGAGATTAAAGGGAACACTAAGAACTTCTACAGGTATATTAATGGGAAGAAGATGACTAGGGAAGGTGTGGGCCCCCTCAGAAAGGAAAATGGTGACATGGTCACAAGTGATGAGGTACTTAATAACTTCTTTACCTCAGTCTTCACTGCAAGGACCTCTAGCCACACTCCTGATGTTATGGAAGACAATGCCAGGGACGGGGAGGAAGAACTGCCCATTGTAAGTGCAGATCAGGTTCGTGATCACCTGAAGAACCTGAAAGTGTTCAAGTCCATGGGACCCGACGGGATACACCCACGGGTACTGAGAGAACTGGCAGATGAGGTTGCTAAACCCCTCTCTATTATATTTCAAAAGTCATGGCAATCTGGTGAAGTCCCCACAGACTGGAAAAGGGGAAACATTGCCCCCATCTTCAAAAAGGGTAAGAAGGAGGAACCAGGGAACTACAGGCCAGTCAGTCTCACCTCTGTGCCTGGAAAGATCATGGAGCAGATCCTCCTGGAGTCACTACTCACTCAAAAGAATAGTGAAGAGGTGATTGGGAGCAGTGAGCATGGCTTTGCCGAGGGCAAATCCTGCCTGACCAACCTGGTTACCTTCTATGAGCAGGTGACAAAATTAATAGATGAGGGGCGAGCAACTGATGTAATTTACCTGGACCTGAGCAAAGCCTTCGACACTGTCGCGCACTACATCCTGGTCTCCAAACTGGTGAGACAGGGGTTTGATGGGTGGACCACTAGATGGATAAGGAACTGGCTTGATGGCCGCACCCAAAGAGTGGCTGTCAATGGCTCCATGTCCCAGTGGAGGCCAGTGACAAGCGGAGTCCCTCAGGGATCAGTCCTGGGACCTGTCTTGTTCAACATCTTTGTGGGTGACATGGACAGTGGCATTGAGTGCACCCTCAGCAAGTTTGCTGATGACACCAAGCTGTGTGGTGCAGCAGACACGCTGGAGGGGAAGGGAGGCCATCCAGAGGGACCTTGACAGGCTGGAGAGGTGGGCACAAGCCAACCTCATGAAGTTCAATAAGAGCAAGTGCAGGGTCCTGCATCTGGGTCGAAGCAATCCCAGGCACAAATACAGGCTGGGCAGTGACTGGCTGGAAAGTAGCCCTGAGGAGAGAGACTTGGGGGTGCTGGTGGACAAAAAGCTCAACATGAGCTCTCAGTGTGCACTTGCAGCCCGCAAAGCCAATCAGATCCTGGTCTGCATCAGGAGAAGTGTGGCTAGCAGGTCGAGGGAGGTGATCCTCCCCCTCTACTCAGCCCTGGTGAGACCCCACCTGGAGTACTGTGTGCAGTTCTGGAGCCCCTATTACAAGAGGGAGGTGGAGTTGCTGGAACGTGTCCAGAGAAGGGCCACAAGGATGATCAGAGGGCTGGAGCACCTCTCCTATGAGGACAGACTGAAGGAGTTGGGGTTGTTCAGTCTGCAGAAGAGAAGGCTCCGAGGTGACCTAATTGTGGCCTTCCAGTATCTGAAGGGGGCCTACAGGAAGGCTGGGGAAGGACTTCTCAGGATGTCAGGTAGTGATAGGACTAGGGGGAATGGAATGAAGCTGGAGGTGGGGAGATTCAGGCTGGATGTGAGGAGGAGGTTCTTCACCATGACAGTGGTGAGACCCTGGAATGGGTTGTCCAGGGAGGTGGTCGAGGCCCCGTCCCTGGGGGTGTTTAGGACCAGGCTGGATGAGGCTCTGGCCAGCCTGATCTAGTGTGGGGTATCCCTGCCCATGGCAGGGGGGTTGGAACTAGATGATCCTTGTGGTCCCTTCCAACCCTGAATGATACTATGATACTATGATCTGCTGGGAACTTAATTCAGCAGAGAGGAGGCAGTCCAGAAGATTCCTGGAGCGAATGGAGGACTGCTTCCTGACACAGCTGTTAAGCGAGCCTACCAGGGGACAGGCTCTGCTTGACCTGCTGTTCTCCAATAGGGAAGGGCTGGTGGGAGACGTGATCGTGGGAGGCTGCCTAGGGTGCAGTGACCACGAGATAGTGAAGTTTTCAATATGCCGGGAGATAGGGAGGACCATCAACAGAACCTTCACCTTGGACTTCCGAAGGGCGAACTTCAGCCTATTTAAGAAACTTGTCTGCAACGTCCCCTGGGTACGAGCCCTCATGAACCAAGGGGTTCAGGAGGGTTGGACCTACTTCAAACAGGAGCTCTTGAAGGCACAGGAATTGGTGGTTCCCACGTGCCGGAAGGCAAGCCGGCGGGGAAGGCGACCGGCCTGGATGAGCAAGCAGCTCCTGGAGGATTTAAGGGGGAAGAGGAGGCTGTATCACCTTTGGAAGGAGGGGAAGGCTTCTCGAGGTATGTTCAAGGAAGCTGTTAGATTATGTAGGAATACAATTAGGGAGGCAAAGGCCCAGCTGGAACTGAAGCTGGCCACCTCTGTCAAAGATAATAAAAAACATTTTTATAAATATATTAACAATAAGAAGAAGGGCAGGAAGAACCTGCACTCCCTATTGGACCTGGATGGGAACACGGTGACTGAAGACGAGGAAAAGGCTGAGGTCCTGAACACCTTCTTTGCCTCAATTTTTAACAGCAAGGCAGGAGGAGTTCAGGAGGAGTGGCCTCCTGAGTTGGGCGATGGGGCCGGGGAGCAGTGTAATGCCCTGGAAATCCATGAGGAATTAGTTCGGGACCTGCTGAGCCACTTGGACACTCACAAGTCCATGGGACCGGATGGGATCCATCCTAGGGTGCTGAGAGAGCTGGCAGACGAGCTGGCCAAGCCACTCTCCATCATTTTCCTCCAGTCCTGGCTCACCGGTGAGGTCCCAGATGACTGGAAACTGGCCAATGTGGTCCCCATCCACAAGAAGGGTCGGATGGAGGAACCTATAAACTACAGACCAGTCAGCCTGACCTCAGTGCCAGGGAAAGTGATGGAGCAGATTATCCTGGCGGCAATAACTGCGCACCTGAAGGATGGCCAAGGGCTCAGGTCCAGCCAACATGGATTTAGGAAGGGCAGGTCCTGCCTCTCCAACCTGATCTCCTTCTATGATCAGGTGACCCGTCTGGTGGACGTGGGGATGTGGCAATGCCAGCGACGAGCAGTGTGAGCAATCTGGCAGTGCAGGCCTAGAGCCTGACATGGTGGTATGCCATAAATGCAGAATCAGCTAGCAGTGTAGCAAAACAGTGCTGTGCCTGCAGCATGTAACTAAAACAAGACACTGGTAGCTATAAACATGGACAGTTATCTTGGGACAACAGGATATGCACCTGCATCAACAACCTCATTGTGTCATTAGTAGTTGGACCAATAATCTGTAATAGTGCAATGTGTGGTCACTCATAGGGAACCAATGGAGCTGTGCCAACGAGGCTCTCCGAGTTTATATAAGTTGTAGCAGTTGCCTTGCTACGCACTTCTGCCTTTCCTGTCTCCTGTTTCTTCTGCACTTTACTGTGCTATACTTGCACTACAGGCCTGCTCCATAGGCCTGCACCTCAGGCCTGCACCATCGGCCTGCAACACTGGAACAATAAAGGAACAATACTCGATCACATTGGTCAGCCGTATTGATTCCCAATCTCCGTCATCCGATATCTGGTGCCCGAACAGGGACACTTGGTTCCTTTGTCAATACCATCCCTTACATATGGCATTCAATACTAATTCAGACCTGACTCACGATATGAAGGTAGAAATGTGGCTATTTTGGCATTTGACAATGCTAATGAAGAAACTAAACAGGTTCTGAGCATTTTATCAACAGGTGCCACTGCCTCATGACTGCAGGACCACAACGAATGAAGGCATCAACAAGCAGCAATGTATCTAGCCACAGCCATAGAAGCAGTCTTGAAATCATCGTGCCTCTGAGAAACCTAGGTACCTTAAAGTGTCTGACTGTTGGACAGACTCGAAAGGGTCACAGATTTAATCATTTTACTCGAGATCGTCGCAGAAGCTGCTCCTGCAGCGTGAATATACCCTGCACGACGACCCCAAACCAGGGTCCTTGGACTGCGCCCCCCCCCGTTGTTTCTTCTACACTTTACCGTGCTATACTTGCACTACATACCTGCTCCATAGGCCTGCACCTCAGGCCTGCACCATCGGCCTGCAACACTGGAACAATAAAGGAACAATACTCGATCACATTGGTCAGCCATATTGATTCCCAATCTCCGTCGTCCGATATGGGGAGGCCTGTGGATGTGGTCTACCTGGACTTCAGCAAGGCCTTTGACACAGTCCCCCACAGCAAACTGCTGGCTAAGCTGTCAGCTCATGACTTGGACCATTACACTCTGTGCTGGGTTAGGAACTGGCTGGAGGGCCGGGCCCAGAGAGTGGTAGTGAACGGTGCCACATCCAGCTGGCGGCCAGTCACCAGTGGTGTCCCCCAGGGATCAGTGCTGGGCCCTGTCCTCTTCAACATATTCGTTGATGATCTGGATGAAGGGGTAGAGTCAGTCATCAGCAAGTTTGCAGATGACACAAAGTTAGGGGCAGATGTTAGTCAGTTAGAGGGTAGAAAGGCTCTGCAGAGGGACCTCGGCCGACTGGACAGATGGGCAGAGTCCAATGGGATGGCATTCAACAAGTCCAAGTGCCGAGTGCTGCACTTTGGCTACGGCAATCCCATGCAGAGCTATAGGCTGGGGCCGGAGTGGCTGGAGAGCTCCCAAACAGAGAGGGACCTGGGTGTGCTGATTGACAGCCACCTGAATATGAGCCAGCAGTGTGCCCAGGTGGCCAGGAGGGCCAATGGCATCCTGGCCTGCATTAGGAATAGTGTGGCCAGCAGGAGCAGCGAGGTCATAGTGCCCCTGTACTCTGCTTTGGTTAGGCCGCACCTTGAGTACTGTGTCCAGTTCTGGGCCCCTCAGTTTAAGAAGGACATCGAAACACTTGAGCGTGTCCAGAGAAGGGCAACAAGGCTGGTGAGAGGCCTTGAACACAAGCCCTATGAGGAGAGGCTGAGGGAGCTGGGATTGTTTAGCCTGGAGAAGAGGAGGCTCAGGGGTGACCTCGTTGCCCTCTACAACTACCTGAAAGGTGGTTGTAGCCAGGAGGGGGTTGGTCTCTTCTCCCAGGCAACCAGCACCAGAACAAGGGGACACAGTCTCAAGCTGTGCCGGGGAGGTTGGGACTCGAGGTGAGGAGGAAGTTCTTCACCGAGCGAGTCATTCATCATTGGAACGGGTTGCCCAGGGAGGTGGTTGAGTCACTGGCCCTGGAGGCGTTCAAGATGGGATTGGACGTGGCACTTGGTGCCATGGTCTAGTCATGGGGTCTGTGTTGATAGGTTGGACTCGATGATTCTCGTGGTCCTTTCCAACCTAAGTGATACTGTGATACTGTGAGCATTCACCTCTATTGACTGGGGGTTTTTTTTGTGGGTTTGGGTGGGTGTTTTTAACTAAGCTACAACCCAAGAGCATTCTCTTAATGTCTGTCCCAATAAGACAAGTATTTAAATGCAGCAGTTCATAATCCAGCTAGGCAAAAAAAAATTGTTCTTCCTCTCTTCTCTAGGATGGCACAGGAGGAAGCGAAAAGGTTTTTCCTACAAGGGTTTTAAACAGGCAAAGATGCCTGTGAAAAATGAAGTTCCTAACAGCTACAGGGGTTTTACTTGTTTTCATTCTAGTAAAGTAACCTGTCACTTCTTAGCTGAGCAGGGAAAGAAATCTTGGGGAATCCCAGTCTTGAAACAAGTGAGCAGATAGATGCCAAAATCCGTAGTGACTGTCCCCACTGAGAATCACTTTGATGCCTAATTTCTGCACAAGTCAGCAAGGAGGAGGACAGGAATACCATTATTAAATTAGATATTTTGCAATGAACATCTACTCTCAGTTTCTTAGGAAGGGTTTGCTTCTTGCTAAATATTTTTTTGGTACATCTGGCTTCCACAACAGATTGCCCACAGAGGTGGTTGAGGACCCATCCCTAAAGATACTCAAGGTCAGGCTCAACAAGGCTCTGAGCAACCTTATCTAGTGGACTGCAGGGGTGTTGGATTAGATGGAATGGAATGGAATGGAATGGAATGGAATGGAATGGAATGGAATGGAATGGAATGGAATGGAATGGAATACACTACACCAGGTTGGAAGAGACCTTCAAGATCATTGCATCCAACCCATCATCCAGCACCACCTAATCAACTAAACCATGCAACCAAGCACTCTATGAAGTCTCTTCCTAAACACCTCCAATGATGGTGACTCCACCACCTCCCTGGGCAGCACATTCCAATGGCCAATTACTCTTTCTGGGAAGAACTTTCTCCTCACCTCCAGCTTAAACTTCCCCTGGTGCAGCTTGAGACTGTGTCCTCTTGTTCTGGTGCTGGTTGCCTGGGAGAAGAGACCAACCCCCACCTGGCTACAACCTCCCCTCAGGTAGTTGTAGAGAGCAAGAAGGTCACCCCTGAGCCTCCTCTTCTCCAGGCTAAGCAACCCCAGCTCCCTCAGCCTCTCCTCACAGGGCTGTGCTCCAGACCTCTCCCCAGCCTCACTGCCCTTCTCTGGACATGTTCAAGTGTCTCAATGTCCTTCTTAAACTGAGGGGCCCAGAACTGGACACAGTACTCAAGGTGCTGAGTACAGGGGCAGTACAGGGGCATCACGTTCCTGAGCACGAGTCTGAGGCAATCCTCATGTAACCTTAGCACAAGAGTTCAAGGTGAAGCATCACTGGGGAGCTCAAAGACCTTCATCTAGGTTATGCTAAACAGTTCTAACAGAAAAGTTACAAGTGTGAGAAATGTTAGAAAAGTTAAAATACTGGAATTTGAGGTTCTTCATATCCAGTAGGAAAGACAGTCTTGGATGCAGTGACAGAAAGGGTAACTACTGGGGGAATGGAGGCTCCCTTTTCACAAGGAGTCCCATGGAGAAGCCAAGGGGTGATGGGAAAAGACAAGAGGTGATGGGTACAAGTTACTGCTGGGGAGATTCCCATTGGATTCCAGAAGAAAATGTTTCACCATGAGAACAGAGATTGGAATCATCTCCCAAGGGAAGCAGTGGTGGATTCCCCTACCTTGGATAGTGCAAGACTCAGCTTGGCAGGGCGCTGGGCCAGCTCATTTCAACTTAGAAAGGTTGGACCAGAACATCCTTGAGCACTCTTCCAGCCTGGCGCTCTGTGACTCTGTGACATGAGGATTTTTTAAGTGTTATAGGTACCTGGAATTCATCAATTTTCTATAATCAAAATCCTCTTACCACTTATTTCAAGTCAGTCAAATCTCTGACTTGAAAAGCTCCTCTCTCTCCTCCAAATAGTGACCCTTCCAAGGACCATGGCACTGTCACTTGCTCCTTGTGTTGTACCAGGCATGTGCACATCTCTGCTGGCTTTCTAGCACAGATAAGGACAGGTCCAGGGATGAAGCTCTGCCCATACTTACTTTCTTCTGATCTCTCCCTCTACAGCATCCAGATCCAAAATACAGTCTAAAATAGAATTTCATTTATTTCCTCCTGGACAGTAATGGAACAAATGGCCCATGGAGATCAGCTCAGCCTTCTATTACTGTACATGCATTAAACATTAAACCAGCTTTACTTCTTCTAGCAGAGGTATTAAAAATGCACAGAACATTTCCAATTTGAAGTCCATAGTTATCCATAACACCTCTCAAAGGTTTTTATGTTTTCAGATGTCACCAGGTCATTTCCCCCAAGCAACTTCTTAAACCTCTCTCTCTTCCATTTCTGTCTGGCTGCTTTTTACCAGGTATGAATTCCTCTGAAGAATTGCACTGCCCTAGGTTTTCTCCAGACAGGACAACAGAAGGCACTCCAGGGGTAGCTAGCCTTATCTCACCTCTATATCAAGCCTCCTGGAGATAGCAGAGAAGCTTGCTGCAGCCTTAGCGTGGGCCTCTAATCCCTCATTCTGTACTGTAGTTGCTGCCCCAGTTCATTCAAGGCATTGGTAGTACGGCTCTGCTTCCTGTGGCTTCAGCCATCTGGTAGATCCATAATGGATAGCAGAAGCCTAAGGTCTCAGATGGTGCTCCCAAGAAAATTCATTCCTGTTTCTATGGCAGAGGGCTGCTTTCCAAGAACAGGATCTCACCCATGGGGTTGTTAGTCCGCTCAAGTCATAATGCAATGCTTGGCTGCTGCGTAGAACCTGCTCTTTTGCCCTCCCTTGGAGTCCATCAGCATTTGCTGTGTTAGAATAAATAAAATAAGCAATTTATTTGTGGTTTGTGTACAAGATCAGCTTCTGTATGACTGCTGCAGGATTTGAACCCATGACCTCAACACTCATAGTTCCACACCCTACCAACTGAGCCACAGGAACTGGTCTTAGAACTGGTGTTAGAGCTACAGGCAAGGAATAGGCTGCCTTAAGCTTGTGTATCAAGGGGAAAAAAGCAAACTAAGGAGGCAATAAGAGGACATGTATCTCTTACCCAGGGATAAGTGTTCTTTTCATACCCATGACCCAGCAAAGCATCTCTATCAGCAGCCACAGAGTTATTCCCAAGCCCTTTTCCAGCACCATTCTCCTGTGCCAACACCCTCATCTCTTGAAGGAGGCAAGGGAGCCTAATTCCATGGAGCCTGTAGGAACTTCAGACCTTGAAGACCTTGACCTTTTGCAGAAATTGGCTGGGAACAGCTTGCCAGTCCAGGCTTTATCAAGGGAAGTAGAAGGAGGCACAAATATGCACACAGAACTGCTTCAGAAAACCAGACAAACCTTCTTCTCTCCCCTAAATTATAAGGTAGGTATCTGCAGGAGGAATAATGTTTCTTCTCAGCCCAGCTCAGTTAGATGTTACATCACCAAGGATGTTGATGCTGCTTCTGCAGGTCCTTCCTTTCTCCAGGAAAATTTTCATGAATATTATCCAAGTGTATCCATCTAAATCCAACAAGGAGTTATCAAAACCCACTTTACAAATTAGGACTGGAAACTGCAGTGCTGCTCAAGGAGAGTAAATAGGAGTCCCTGATCTCCCTGCCTTCTGGAAGACTCCTCTAACCCATAACAGCCTGAATTTGTCCATACAGATGTTACACACTCAGCCAGTTTGCTCACATTGCCAAGAAATGGCTTGGACTCTTTTTT
The DNA here is from genome assembly GCA_011125475.1 of Melanerpes aurifrons. Taxonomy (NCBI): domain Eukaryota; kingdom Metazoa; phylum Chordata; class Aves; order Piciformes; family Picidae; genus Melanerpes; species Melanerpes aurifrons. The sequence continues at coordinate 250,819 of WWNC01000233.1, forward strand.
TTCCCCTCTTCTCTATTAAAGAGAAAATTATGGTTGTATGAATGCTGTAGTCTGGCTACTGAGTCTTTCCCTAGAGAAATACAATCACTATGATCAGCTGTGAAGAGAAGCACAGCAGCTCTGTGCTGCCCTTTGCAATTTTACAGATTCACAGATTGCATCAGGTTGGAAAAGACTCTCAAAGGTCATCTTATCCAACCACCCTGCGCTCAGCAGGGACACCTCCAACTACAGGGACACATCAAGGCTGATCTTGAAGGTCTCCAGGGACAGGGCCTGGGACTGGGCAAAAGAGGCATCAGCTCTGTTCACCCAAGCAAGTGCTCAGACTTGCAAACCATGCTCAGATCTGCAGAGCGCACTCATCCTGAAGATGGGGCTGTTGTTACTGGTGGTGGTACATGATTTGGGCTGAGGACTCTGAGCTAACACTGTGAGGGTGCAGAGAGGAAGGATGGGAGTATGCCTGATGGATGCCCTGCTAGCAGCAGGGTAAGACAGCACCCAAGGATGCAGAACAGAGTTTGGAGGTCAAGGGAAAGCAGCTCCCAAATAAAATATCTTTCCTATTTAAGGCAGCAGAAACAGCAGCCACACGCTGTTTACAGCTTGTTAGCTTACACAGTTTTAATTCCAATGTGTTCTAACCTCAGATTAGTCATATGCTCCCTGTTAGCAAGGTTGATGAGCATCAGCTTTTATTTTCTTTTATTTCCAAACTTTACCCATAACATTTTGAAGGGTTGAAGGCAACTCTGTCTAGAGTGAAGTTCTGTGTTTCCAAACTTTTCTCTTACTATTTCCACTGGGGAAGGGAGCTCGTGGCAGTGCTCCTCAAGGTTACACTTACATTCCCAGTCAGCTGATGAGTCATAGGTTGGAAGGGTCCTTAGAGATCATCTGCTTCAACCCCCCTGCCATGGACAGGGATGCCTCTCAACTAGACTTGTTTGCTCAAGGCTTCATCCAACCTGGCCTTGAACTCCCCCAAGGAGGAGTTGTACACAACCTCCCTAGGCAACCTATTCCAGTCTCACCACCCTTATACTGAAGAACTGTTGGGGTTTGTTCTGAGCAAGAGGGGCCTTGGGTCCCAGGAACGCCTGTGCAATTCAGGCCTTGAAGAATTCTCTGTTGATAATATAGTGGCGGAGTAGGAGATGTGAGAAAGTGCTGATTGCTTGGTATGCTGAAGTCCAGCTGCCCCTGAGAAGGGAGGCAAGCAAGATAAGGAGGAGGCGAGATCTGAGAAAGAGAGCAATTAGACCGGATAGAAGAATTCCACAGAGTTGTGAAAACAATGATGTAACCTTTTAGAGAGCAACCAATAGTATGTTGCCAAGTGGGCATAATTATAGCAAACTGTATATAAGATGTGTCTGATGCTCAATAAAGGTGGATTCCGCTGATCACATTGGTCGTATAGCGTCCCCTTCTTGCAGTAAGTGGCGCTCGAACACGGGACCCTAATGAAGACGAAGGTTTAGGGTCTAAGAAGTTCTTCGGGACTTGGGAGATTCGGAGTAAGCCGGGAGGCAAGGAGACGGCCGGCCCGGGATAGCAGTACCGGAGGCTGCAAGAAAAGGGAAGACAGCCTTGAAGCCGAAGACGCTGTAGAGCCGGGAACTGCTTAAACGAGGACTGTGCGCACAGGTATTAACGTTTAAATACGGATATGGATAGGCAGGCAGCGTATGATTTATTTAAGTGCTTTTTAGAAAAGCGACAGTGTAAGATAAATTTTAAAAAGGAGTTGGTGCCGCTGCTAAGTTATGCAGAAGAGTTAGGATATTTTAAGGATCCAAATGAGGTGTTTGAAAGATTGCAGTGGAGAAAGTTTGGACAAGACTTGTGGCTGCGTGGGTTAGATGATGAAAACGAGCAAAGGAGTGTGGAAAATGGTGGAAGATGGTTATGACAGCATTGGATCAGCATCATGCTGAGCAAATGGCAGCTTATCAAGCCAGGGTACGATTAGATTATACGGACCCAAATGGAGCAAGTGTTACACATGCTGGGTTGCCTTTGTCAGAAGAGGTTCAGGATTATTTAAGAAAGGAGAAGGCTGCGTGTGTAAAAGGGCTAGGTGGCAGAGTTGAATTACAATCTGTAACACAGGACGCTGATAAGGAGCCTTCCCCGTCTCTTTTAGCTGAGCAAATTGTACAGGAGAAGAAAGTAGGTGAGGGAGAGGAGACAGACAGGGCGGTAGATCCTGGAGGTGGTGTTAAAGATCATGCAAGAAAGCACACAGAGTATTGGCGAAAGGTTGCAGAACACTTAAACGCCGAAGGAGATCAGGAAGGGTTTAGCCGGCTGGCTGTTTCACATCAAGTTTTTCCAGTAATGTACACACAGGTCCCTGGGGAGCAGAATGTTGTTCAGGCTGATATAACCCAATTGCCATGGAAATTGTTATCTCAATTAAGACAGACTGCGAGTCAGTTTGGGATTCAATCTGAACCAGCTAGACAGATGATTGATTTTATTTACATGAACTATAATATGTTGCCTAGAGATTCTTATAATGTTATGAAGCTGATCCTAACAGCATCTCAATTTATGACATTTTTGAATGAGTGGGAACACCTAGCTAGACAAGCAGCTGGAGTACAAAGACAGCAAAACGATCCACTATTTGGTGTAACACTAGATCAGTTATGTGGAACGGGACAGCATGAAAGACCAGAGTTACAGGCACTTTTACAGCCGCCTGTTTTGCAAGCATCAGCCCAGATAGTAAGGAGGGCTTTTGAAAAGCAGAAGGATGGAAATGCAAATCCTCACTATATGGGAATTAAGCAAGGTAGACAGGAACCTCTTGGTGAATTTGTAGATAAGTTGCTTGCCGCACTTAGAGCAGCAAGCGTAGGAGAAGGTATCCGAGAGGCAATTTTAAGACAGTGTTTAATGCAGAATGGGAACCAGCAGACGCAGCAGCTTATTACATCAGCAGATCCTAGATGGACGGTAGCCGAATTGTTGCAGAGGGCTCAGGACTTGCCAAGCAATCCGATGGCCATGTTGACGGAGGTGATAGGTAAAGGATTGCAAAAACAGGCTGAGGCATTGTCAATGACAATGACAAAACAGCTTGAGCATAGTCAGCAGGTTATGGCAGCCTTAGTACCTTTGCGCACAAACTCGAAAGGGCAAGGCCGACCCTATAAGCAGTCATTAGACGAAATACAGTGTCATCGTTGCGGCGAAATGGGACATGTACGGAGAAGATGTAAAACTCGCTCTGTGTGGTGCCAGAGATGCCAGTCTGACAATCACAACACGGTGGTCTGTCGGAGATCGGGAAACTTCCAGCGGAGCGCGAGAGGCCGCCGCGCTATGACACAAATGGTGACCGGCTTCCGGAGGAGGCAACAACAGCAGCCACAGCTCCGACCAGCCACAGGAGGGAGCCTCGGCTTGGACCTGGCAACCGCAGTAGATGTGACATTAACCAGCAAGGAGCCGCAAAGAGTGGCAACAGGGGTTTTTGGACCTATCATGATTAATGGACAGCCGTGTGGGTGTTTACTGATTGGAAGATCATCAGCCTCTATGGCTGGGATTATTGTATTAACAGGACTGATCGATGCAGACTTTACTGGAGAAATTCAGATTATGATACAGACAATATTTCCGCCTCTTGTTGTCCCATCACAAAGTAAAATAGCACAATTGATTCCATTGCCCCACCTGGCAGCAGGATTGCAGCCCTATAATCGCCAGAGTAGAGGAGATGGGGGTTTTGGATCCTCCACGGCTCCTTTGACTCTTTTTACCACAGCTATGGATGAAAGGCCGCAGATAAAAGCAAAAGTTGCTTATGGTGATGAAACAATGCACCTTACGGCACTGATGGACACGGGAGCTGATGTGTCGGTGATATCACATTCTTGTTGGCCATCTACATGGCCTACAACTACTGCAACGGCCTCGCTGGCAGGTGTTGGAGGTGTAAAAATAGCAGCAACTTCACCCCCATTGCGGGTGACTTGTGATGGGAAAACAATGACTGTGGTTTGTTCTGTTTTGCCCTTGCCCTCACCTGTACAAATGCTGCTGGGCAGAGATATTTTGGGTCAACTAGGCGCTATCTTAACGACAAAAAACGTACAGTAGCGGTCACTGCATGGACTTTCCCGATTGCATTACAATGGCATAATGATAATGCCATATGGATCGAGCAGTGGCCGCTTAAGGAGGAAAGTCTTCGAGCTGCCCACCAGTTGGTTGAGGAACAATTACAGCAAGGGCATTTAAAGTGTTCCACTAGCCCATGGAACACTCCTATTTTTGTGATCAAGAAAAATCTGGGAAATACCGGCTTTTACATGACTTACGAGCCATCAATAAACAAATGTGGGCCATGGGCGCTTTACAACCCGGTTTGCCATGTGCATCCATGTTACCAGCCACTTGGAGTTTATTGGTGATTGATTTAAAGGACTGTTTTTTCACCATTAAGTTACACCCACAGGATACTTGTCGATTTGCTTTCACCTTACCATCGATCAATCGACAGGCACCAGCAGCACGATATGAATGGCTGGTGTTACCACAAGGAATGAAAAATTCGCCGACCCTGTGTCAATTATATGTTGCAGCAGCATTACAACCATTGCGCACAGCGTGGCCTGACACAATCATATATCACTATATGGACGATATTTTGTTATGTCAGCAACAACAGTTTAGTAACCAACAAATGCAACAACTGCAACAAAGTCTAGAAGCTATGGGCCTATTTATAGCCACAGAAAAGATTCAAAGGACGATGCCTATTAGATATTTAGGTGGACAATTACGGAACAGCAGGTTAGCTCACAAAAGTTACAATTGCACACAGAACTTAAAACATTAAATGATATACAAAAATTTATGGGAGATGTCCAATGGTTGAGACCTGTGACAGGAATTACTAATGACATGTTGGAGCCCTTAAAACCCTTATTGAAAGGTATTGACCCTGCACAACCAGTTCTGGCATCGACCGATCAACATGATGCAATCCAACAAATTCTTCAACATATTACTAAAGGTTGTGTATCACGCCGTGATCCTGATGTACCCATAGATGTTACTATACTTCTGGGACGACAACACTTAGTGGGTGCTCTCACTCAAGATTTAAAGAAAACGGGGGAGAGTACTAGGGTTTTGGAATGGATATTTCCACCTCTGCAACCAAAAAGAACAATACGACAAAAAATTCTAATTTTAGCGGATCTGATAAAGACATGTCGTCTCAGGTTGTGTAGCATCTCTGGTTGTGAGCCAAGTACCATTTATGTCCCTCTGAAAAAAGAGGACCTAGAATGGTTTTTGGGAAACTGTGATGACCTGGCAACGGCTTGTCTTGCCAACGGAGCAGACATTGTAGCAGCACCACTGAAAAACAAGGTGTTGAATTGGATGTGTAATTATGAGTGGATACAGAAACCAAAATTTAGGGAACAGCCAATTAAAAATGCATTAACAGTATTTACAGATGCTGGCAAGAAATCGATGACAGCGGTAGCAACATGGAAAGAAGAACGCACGTGGAGACAGCGAGTGCTACCTGCGGAGAAGGGTGACTCTCTACAGACTCTGGAGCTTAAGGCTGTGGTTTGGGTGTTGCGAAACTGGATAAAGAAGCCTGTTAATGTGGTTTCGGACTCGATGTATGTTGTGGGGCTTGTTGCGAGAATTGAGGACTCGGCAATCAAAAGAGTTGCCAATGAAAGACTGTGGGAACTGTTATGGGAATTAAGAAGGGTCGTTAAGTTGAGGACTGAAGAGTATAGCATCATACATATTCGAAGCCATAAGTTCGCCCATGGTTTAGGAGAAGGGAATGCAAGAGCAGATAGATTGGTATCAGTGACAGCACCAGTACCAAGATTTATTAGAGCCCGAGAGTCACACGGAAAGTTTCATCAGAATGTGAAAGGTTTGGTGAGAGGTTTTCAAATACCTTATGCTGAGGCTAAAGCTATTGTGCAAGCATGTCCAATTTGTAGTCACATAAATAGAGGACTGGGTCTTGGTGTAGGAGTAAATCCCAGAGGTCTGACAAGCAATGAAATATGGCAAATGGATGTTACTCATGTACCTGAGTTTGGCAGGCAGAGGTATGTACATGTAACCATAGATACCTTTAGCCATATGATGTGGGCTTCAGCGCTGACAGGGGAAAAGCAAAGGATGTTAGAAAACATCTGACAGCATGTTTTGCAGTAATGGGAGTTCCACAAACCATTAAGACAGACAATGGGCCAGCATATGTTAGTAAGAGTTTACAGGAATTTATGCAGATATGGGACATCAAGCACATTACAGGGATTCCCATTCTCCAACGGGACAGGCAGTGATAGAGAGAGCAAATCAGACACTAAAACAGTATTTACAAAAGCACAAGGAAGGAGAACCCTCTTCTCGAGTGAATAGGTGTTGTTTGTGTTGAATCATCTGTGTATCTTTGGATCTGAAGAGATACCACCAGTAATAAAACATCAGCAACAAGGAGGTTTAAGGTCTATACAGATGAAAGTACTTTATAGGGACCAGCAAACAGGGCAGTGGTTAGGACCCGTAGATGTGTTGTTTATTGGTAGAGGTTATTTTTGTGTGCCCACAGCAGAAGGACCTCGCTGGATCCCAAGTCGGTGGATAAGACCAGCCCTACTGACAGCAGACAATACGATAACACCCAGTGACGATAGACAATACAACGACCTAAAAGATGAAGAAGGCAATCATTGTGCTGATGATGGAGCTGATAGGATGTGCTGCGATTTATGATATAAATCCTAGAACTAACATGTGGGTGACCTGGGCCAATATGACAGGACAATCAGAGTTTTGTCTATCACTACAGTCAGCTGGGGATCCTTTTAGGACATGCTTAATAGGAATGCCAGGATATGTTAAGAACCAATTTGCAGCATATTCTACAGGGGCTTGTCTAAAGGCTGACAAGGAGTCTGAATGTACAGCGAAATTAGTACAAGGTTTAAATACCATATTGTCTTGGCCCCCTCAAGAGTTGGAGTTATTAGGAGCAATGAAAGTTAAAAATGAGTCTCAGACGTGTGTGTACTTTGGGGGGTTTTATGAGCAACGCAAAGAATTGCAGGACCAAGCTAAGCTGTATTTAACTGCGTTTGGTAATGTACAATTTAGGGATCAGTTTAATCAGATGTTGCAGCAAGTTAGAAGCAAGGCCTTTGCGCAATACGTTAAATCATTGTCCAGTAAGGGCTGGATGGACGTGACACCCAAAGAGTTAGCAGATTATAATGCTACTGGTGATTTTTGTGGGTTTAGTCAAGGTAAACCACTGGGAGCATATGGGATTAATGGCAAACAGTCCTTATGGAACAACAATACGGCAAAGGCATTACCACCAGGCATATTTTTGATATGTGGAGCACGAGCTTGGCAGGGAATCCCTGCTAACATATTTGGGGGACCATGTTACTTAGGTCGTTTGACCTTAATGGCTCCGAGCTATCGACAATGGTTGAATGTTAGCCAAGAAAACGGACAAAGAGAAGCTTAAAAACCTTAGGTAAAAATTGTAATGATGAAGTGGAATTATGGTCCAAGCCAGCGAACGCGTTTGCATCGATATTAGCGCCAGGAGTTGCTGCTGCGCAAGCATTAAAACAGATAGAAAAATTAGCTTGTTGGTCTGTCAAGCAAGCCAACGTAACAAATATTGTATTGCAGGAATTACTGATGGACCAAGATAGCATGAGGCATGCGTTATTGCAAAATAGGGCAGCTATAGATTTTTTGCTTTTGGCCCAAGGGCATGGTTGTGAAGATGTAGAAGGTATGTGTTGCTTTAATTTGTCAGATCATAGTTTGTCAATCCATAAGGAAATAGATTGGTTAAAAGAACATACCAAAAGATTAAGCAAAGTGATAATGTAATTGATATGTGGTTAAAGGCATTATTAGGTTCTTGGCGGGTATATTCCTGCCGGTTATTAAGGAAGCTGTTAGAATATTTATTATTGTAGTAATTGTTATTATTATTGCTAAGATTGTTTATAATTGTATTATGAATAGGATTAAAAAGTTATCAGGAAGCTTTGTAGTTGTTAAAGAAAACGGGGGAATTATTGTGGAGGAATGGATCGCTCAGAAGGGTCTCGATACAGCAACAGACTTCTCAGAACATGACCTGCAGAAGCATCGAACCCGTGCTCGAACTACCAGAGACTTGATTGAACTAGAGTAACCCTGAAAGCCGAGAATAACCCTTGAGTTGCTTACGACCCTGAGAGCTCTGGAGAGCCCCGAAGAACTGACAAGCAGAAACTTGTGATCAGCTGTACCAGGGTGTGTAAACTGCAAGAGGAGGAGTCGACGTTAGTTATGTGCCAACAAGATAATGGCTAGTAGGCATAATTAGCTGAATCTGTATATAAGCTTGTCTGACACTCTAATAAGCAAGAGAGAGAGAGAGAGAATCCCATATAAAAAAAAAAAAAAAAAAAAAAAAAAAGTTTTTTTTTTTTTAATGGTACCAAAAAGAGATCAGTATTACTAGGATGAGCAAAAACACATTATTATGGGTAATTTTATATTGGGCAAAGCAATGAAGCTCTTTTGCTCTTGCTGATTGCCTGCAAGTTTTCTGTCTGTGAAGCTAGAGCCTGGCCAGATCTACCTTTACAGATTAAAGAAATCTTGCTACCATTAAACAAAATTATGATTTTTGACCATCCTAGAGAAAAATAAAGATGCAACATAACAGGTAATAATGAATTAATTGAACTTTTTCAGACGTGTCTGATAGGGATACCCAGACTAAATATAAATATGTTTGTTAATTATAGTAGTAAGTTTTAAGGTTCTTAGGCATTATTGTACTCATTTTTGATTATTGTCAAAACTTCTTTATAATTGTATTATGCAAAGTGTTCAAAGAATAACTTCCAAGGCCTTACTTGCACAAAAGAAAATCGGGGGAATTTGTTGGGGTTTGTTCTGAGCAAGAGGGGCCTTGGGTCCCAGGAACACCTGTGCAATTCAGGCCTTGAAGAATTCTCTGTTGATAATATAGTGGCGGAGTAGGAGATGTGAGAAAGTGCTGATTGCTTGGTATGCTGAAGTCCAGCTGCCCCTGAGAAGGGAGGCAAGCAAGATGTGCCCGGTTGACGCTGTCCCCTTAAGAAAGGGAGTATGGTGGACGGAAGTTGGTAAACGGAAGGAATACTCTAAACTAATTTTCATTGGTCAAGTGGGAGGAAGCACCATCTGAACTGAGACTGAAATGGGCATTTCCAGCACTTCTCGGTCAGTCTTGCTTCCGCCTTTCCTTTGGGCAACTATCTCTGTGCTGGGCTTTCTGCCAAGACTTCGGCCTTGAAGATAAGAAAAGCCAAGTCTGTATTAACTGCTTCTAATTAACACAAACTGCTTTTAACTTCTTTCTTTTCTCTTTCTCCCTCTTTTCCGAACTATTCTGGGGAAGGGGGGGAAGAGAGGGGAGAGCGGAGGTGGGGAATCCCCTCGGCCGAGGGGGGTTACTCTCATTTCTGTGCTACTCTGTTGTATATCTTTGTATATATTGTAGATATTGTAAATTTGTAAATATTCCCCTGCATATCCTTCACTGCTTTGTAAATATAGCTCCACTGCTTTGCTAATTCAGCTGGTGAGTTTTTTTTTCCTTTCCCTTCAATTTTTCTTTCCCTTTTACCTTACAAGGGGGAAGGGAAGAGGCTTCTCGGCCTTACCCTTTCACCCACCACATTTTTTTTTTTATTGGCGCCCAACGTGGGGCAGATAATTAGTTTAATTTATTACCTGATTGATTTAGTGTTTTCCAGCTGAATTAGCAAACATGAAGGTCTTGTGGTTTGTGGAGCGATTGTTCTTTTCAATTTTTGGGGCTCTGGTTTACAGATATTGTTTGGGTTTGCTTTTGGATTACCTGGGTAAATATTTGGTGCGGACAATTTATATGTGGGTTATGTATAGAGTTAAATTATGGTATGGAAAATGTATTAATTTCCTATGGCCAGTGAGATACAGGAATGTTACCTCCACCACTCTCCCAATTGAGATAAAGGGTTTTAAGATTCCGCCTGAGGAGAGAGTAACTTTAAGTGATGCCTGGGATCCAAAGGTGATTTATTTGATGTGTATAATTCTGCTGCTGGTGATAATTATCGTGTATCTCCTGATTTCTTTGCGGCGAGAAAGAAAGGTGTCCAGGGCGTGTTTTGTTATTAAAACTAGATCAAAAAGAAAACGCCGTGGTTCGAGATCAGTCCCAGAGTCATCTAGTGATGAGGAAGGTGGAGACTCTCTGCCAGTTAAAAAGAAGGCTAAAAAGTTAATTGGTAAAGCAGCTCTAAATGACTTTGCTGATTCTAGCAAGCTGCCAAAGGCGGCAGCTGGTATCAACATGGCTCCTACTCCTTCTTCTTCTTCTTCTCCATCGGCCATTAACGGAGCAACGTCACTTCCGCCTACTCCCTCGGTGGGACCGGAAGTCACTGCCCCAGCAGCTGATTTATCTCAGGACCTGTCAGCATCCATTAAGGTGGCTGTAAATTCAAACACAGCTCCAGTTAAGCTGGCTCCTTTAAAGACTAGAGGTGCAAAGGCCAAAGATGGAGAAGAAGAGGAGCTGGAGACTGATCCTGGTGAGGGGCCCTCTACTCTAAGAGATCCTGCTCAGGAGGAAGAGGTGGTTTGTTTTAAAGATCTAGCTAACCTAGTGAGATCAAAGCAGGATACAGATGAAGCTAGGAAAGCAGCTGGCAAAGGTGGTTCTCAGCTTAAAGAGATCCTTAGGAGAATGACAGCAGGATTATATGGACAAAAAGTTCAGGGAGACGAGGAGGAAGATGATATTTTGGAGTGTTCTTCTCCACGGGAGGAATTGCAAAATGTCCATAAAGATTTCACCAGGGCAGATAAGGAACCAGTTCTGGCTTGGCTTAGTAGGTGTTATGATACAGGCGCTCCAGCTCTAACAGTTGGAGACAAGTCAGCAGCTCAGTTAGGAACTCTCTCAAGGGACAATGGAATAGATAGACATCTAGGCAGAGCTCTCGGTAAGGTTAGTCTGTGGATACGCCTTTTAATGGCGGTTGCCCTGAGATACCCTTCCCGAGATGATCTTCCATGGAATCCTAAACCCTGGACTACCATAGATGAGGGAATTAAGCGCTTGAGAGAATTTGCTGTTAGAGAGCTACTCTATGGTGAACATGAAACTCTGAATCCTGATGACATTCCTGTGGGTATTGGTCTTGCTAAAAAGATCATCAAACTTGCTCCTTCCAATTATGCAAACATTCTGGCAAGCAGAATTGTGTCAAGAAGTTATGGTGGAGCTTCTCCACGGTTGGCCAATTCAGCGATCAAATGAGACAATTGGAGGATAGCATGACACGTGGTTCTTTGGTTTCAGCCATTGAAACTCTGTCTGGAAAAATTGAGAATTGCATGAAGGATCTGAAAGATTCCATATACCAATTGGCACAAAGGGATAATTTCAATTCTTCCTCCAGGTGGGTACAAGTTTCATCTGTGAGGAATACACGTCCTCCGAGGAGGTCATTCCAAAACAGGTCATTCCAAAACAGGTCGTTCCAAAACAGACCGCCAAGGCAATCACGTAGAACTATTTGGATAACTCTGCGTGATCAGTTTGGTGAGAACATGAACCGCTGGGATGGCCAACCAACTTCTAATCTTTTCAGGAGACTGAGGGAATTGCAAAGTGGCAGAACCCAAGGTAGCAATACCAGAAGGGTAGCTGTTACTTCCACAGTTCCCCAGAACGACTCTTATGGCTCCAACAGTGGCTCCAGTTATAACATGCAAAGTTATAACCCTGCAAACTATGTGCAATGCACATGTGCGCATGTTCCCCATAACTAGGGGTGCCCTGCCTCCCGCCAGGGGGAGGAGAGGGATAACAGAGATAATAGAATCTATTGGGATGTGTACATCCAGTGGCCTGGCACTTCACAATTTCGGAAGTACAGGGCCTTGGTTGACACAGGAGCTCAGTGCACCATAATACCATCAAATTATCAGGGATCAGAGTCTATAACTATTCTGGGAGTCACTGGTGGATCTCAAGAGTTAAGTAAGGTAGAGGTTAATATAAGTTTAACTGGTAAACAGTGGAGGAAACATACAGTTGTGACCGGACCTGATGCACCTTGTATTTTGGGAATTGATTTTCTGAGAGAAGGGCATTTCAAAGACCCTAGAGGTTACAAATGGGCTTTTGGAGTAGCTTCAATAGAAATTGATGGACAAAAATTGAAGCTATCTGCCAGACCTGAGCTCTCTGATGAATCTGCAGTTGTGGGACAACATAAGATACAGGACATTAAATTGCCGGTTGCTTCTCAGACTGTGCATCACAGACAATACAGAACCAACCGTGACTCTTTGTTGCCCATTCAGAATCTGATTCGTCAGTTGGAGAGTCAGAAAGTCGTCAGCAAAACTCATTCACCTTTCAACAGTCCAGTGTGGCCTGTGCGGAAGCAGAATGGAGACTGGCGTCTGACAGTAGACTACCGAGCCCTAAATGAAGTGACACCACCTATGAGTGCAGCAGTACCAGACATGATGGAGCTACAGTATGAGCTGGAATCCAAAGAGGCCAAATGGTATGCTACCATAGACATTGCTAATGCATTTTTCTCTATTCCCATAGCAGAGGAATGCAGACCTCAGTTTGCTTTCACCTGGAGAGGAATCCAGTACACTTTCAACAGACTGCCAATGGGCTGGATCCACAGCTCAAGCATCTGTCATGCAGTGATCCACGATGCTCTGGAGAAAGGTGGTGATCCAGAACACATCCAGTTCATCGATGATATCATTGTCTGGGGTAAAACTGCTGAGGAAGTCTTCGAGAAAGGTAACAAAATCATTGACATTCTTCTGAATGCAGGTTTTGCCATCAAGAGAGACAAGGTGAAAGGGCCTACCACAGAAATTCAGTTTCTGGGAGTGCGATGGCAGGATGGACACCGACACATTCCAGTGGATGTGGTAAATAGAGTCTCTACCATGGCAAGTCCCACAAACAAGCAAGAGACCCTACGTTTCTTGGGGATAGTGGGATTTTGGAGACTGCACATTCCTGGATACAGTCAGATTGTGAAACCTCTGTATGATGTGACTCGAAAGAGAAACCATTTCCACTGGGGACCTGAACAACAAGCAGCCTTTGACCAGATAAAGCAAGAGGTAATTCAAGCAATGGGTCTGGGACCTGTCCGAGATGGTCCTGACATTAAGAACATTTTGTATACGGCTGCAAGTGACAATGGTCCAACCTGGTGCCTGTGGCAAAAAGCTCCGGGTGAGACACGTGGACGACCTCTTGGTTTCTGGTGTCGAGGTTACAGAGGTTCAGAGGCTAACTACACTCCAACAGAGAAAGAAATTCTAGCTGCCTATGAAGGAGTGAAAGCATCTTCTGAAGTGATTGGAACTGAATCACAACTCCTCTTAGCTCCCAGATTACCAGTTTTGAATTGGATGTTCAAAGGCAAAGGTTCCACACCACATCATGCCACAGACTCCACATGGTCTAAGTGGATGGCTCTGATAACACAGAGAGCTCGAATGGGAAATCTTGAAAGACCTGGTCTAGTGGAGGTGATCTCAAGTTGGCCTGAAGGTATCAACTGTGCTAAACCTCCAGAGGAGAAAGTAACTCGTGCTGAGGAAGCTCCTCCTTACAATGACCTTTCTGATGATGAGAAGAAATATGCTTTGTTCACAGACGGTTCCTGTCGTCTTGTTGGAAACAAGCGAAGGTGGAAGTCTGCAGTGTGGAGTCCAACACGCCGAGTCGCAGAGGCGAAAGATGGAGAAGGAGAATCCAGTCAGTTCGCAGAGGTAAAAGCTGTCCAGCTAGCTCTCGACGTAGCTGAACGTGAGAGATGGCCAAAGCTTTATCTCTACACCGACTCATGGATGGTAGCCAATGCTCTATGGGGTTGGCTAAAGAACTGGAAGAAGAGTGGCTGGCAGAGGAAAGGAAAACCCATTTGGGCAGCCAACCTGTGGCAGGACATTGCTGATCGAATCGAGAGAATTCCAGTGAAAGTGAGACACATCGATGCTCACATTCCTAAGAGCAAAGCTACTGAGGAACAGCAACACAACCATCAGGCAGATCTAGCTGCAAGAGTTTCTCAAGTAGACATGGACTCTAATCTTGATCTTGACTGGAAACACCGAGGTGAGATATTCTTAGCTCGGTGGGCTCATGATTCGTCAAGACATCAAGGCAGAGACGCAACATACCAATGGGCTCGTGACAGATCCATAGACATTTCCATGGATGCTATCACGCAAGTCATCCATGACTGTGACATTTGTGCTGCTATTAAGCAGGCAAAACGACTTAAGCCCTTGTGGTATGGTGACAGATGGTCCAAGTACAAGTATGGTGAAGCTTGGCAGGTTGACTACATCACTCTACCACGTTCTCGTTCTGGTAAGCAATACGTGCTTACTATGGTAGAGGCAAACACTGGATGGTTGGAAACTTATCCAGTTCCACATGCAACTGCACGCAACACCATTCTCGGTCTGGATTGACAGATCCTGTGGAGACACGGAACTCCAGAGAGGATCGAGTCAGACAATGGAACTCATTTCAAGAACAACCTTGTAAAGAACTGGGCCAAAGAGCACGGTATTGAGTGGATATTCCACATTCCCTACTATGCACCAGCTTCAGGGAAGATTGAACGCTACAACGGTTTGTTGAAGACCACTCTTAAAGCCATGGGGGTGGATCTTTGAAAACTGGGAAAACATTTAGCACAAGCAACCTGGCTGGTAAATAGTAGAGGTTCAGTGAACCGAGCTGGACCTGCACATTCCGATTTGCTACAGAAAGTAGAAGGTGATAGAGTTCCTGTTGTTAGAGAAAAGAATCTGTTAGGTAAAACTGTTTGGGTATTTTCACCCTCAGGAGAGGCTAAACCTGTCCGAGGGGTGGTTTCAGCTGAAGGTCCGGGTCACACTTATTGGGTAATGCAAGAGAATGGTGAAATTCAGTGTATTCCACAAAGAAATTTAACTTTAGCTGAAAGAGGTTAACTTCGAACTGCTGTACAGCTACATCGCACCCAAAAGAAGAATCAACGAGGAATCTACGGTGCACGAACCCTGAGATCCCTGAGAGCCCTGAGTCAACTAAGAGACCCTGAGATATCCCTGTTTCCCTTTTTCTTCGCTTCGTCAGCGAAGAAAATGAACTGTTTTCCATTTTTCTCACTTTCTGATTTTCTTGAACTTTTGAATCATCTACATCTGAGCATAGCCGGAATGGACTATGAACTCTATTCACGAACTGTAAATATCATCTTGGATTGGATGGACAGTATAAACAGCCAATGAAAATTGTTTAGAAGGGGTGGATTGTGCCCGGTTGACGCTGTCCCCTTAAGAAAGGGAGTATGGTGGACGGAAGTTGGTAAACGGAAGGAATACTCTAAACTAATTTTCATTGGTCAAGTGGGAGGAAGCACCATCTGAACTGAGACTGAAATGGGCATTTCCAGCACTTCTCGGTCAGTCTTGCTTCCGCCTTTCCTTTGGGCAACTATCTCTGTGCTGGGCTTTCTGCCAAGACTTCGGCCTTGAAGATAAGAAAAGCCAAGTCTGTATTAACTGCTTCTAATTAACACAAACTGCTTTTAACTTCTTTCTTTTCTCTTTCTCCCTCTTTTCCGAACTATTCTGGGGAAGGGGGGGAAGAGAGGGGAGAGCGGAGGTGGGGAACCCCCTCGGCCGAGGGGAGTTACTCTCATTTCTGTGCTACTCTGTTGTATATCTTTGTATATATTGTAGATATTATAAATTTGTAAATATTCCCCTGCATATCCTTCACTGCTTTGTAAATATAGCTCCACTGCTTTGCTAATTCAGCTGGTGAGTTTTTTTTTCCTTTCCCTTCAATTTTTCTTTCCCTTTTACCTTACAAGGGGGAAGGGAAGAGGCTTCTCGGCCTTACCCTTTCACCCACCACACAAGATAAGGAGGAGGCGAGATCTGGGAAAGAGAGCAATTAGACCGGATAGAAGAATTCCACAGAGTTGTGAAAACAATGATGTAACCTTTTAGAGAGCAACCAATAGTATGTTGCCAAGTGGGCATAATTATAGCAAACTGTATATAAGATGTGTCTGATGCTCAATAAAGGTGGATTCCGCTGATCACATTGGTCGTATAGCGTCCCCTTCTTGCAGTAAAGAACTTCTTCCTAAGATCCAGTTTAAACCTACTCTCCCTCAGCTTCAAACCATTCCCCCTTGTCTTATCACTAGACACCCTTATGAAAAGTCTCTCTTCAGCCTTCAGGTATTGAAAGGCAGCTCTAAGCCCACCCCAGAGTCTTATATTTGTTTCTCTTCCCCAGGCTGAACAACCCCAGCTCCCTCAGCCTGTGCTCATAGCGGAGGTGCTCCAGCCCTCAGATCATCTTTGTAGCCCTTTGTGGACATATGGAAGAAAACACTATGTGGACATGGACAATTGCTGTGCATTGTGTGGCTGAGAGAGCCACAAACTTTGTACCACAAGCAGGTCTGTAGCTCACCTACAAGGACAGAAATTCCAGCAAAAACACTTTTTCACCTCCCTACTAAAGTCACCATCACCTGACCAGAGCAATGACAACAGCACAGTCCCCAGGCAGCTTTCCCAGCCAAGGAACAGAGGGAGAAACCAGTAGCCTGCTGTGCATCAGTGTTAAGCCACCCACTCCGAGTCACACAATGTGGTAATGGTTGCAATAAGCAGTGTGAGCAATCTGGCAGTGTAGGCCTAGAGCCTGACATGGTGGTAGGCCGTGTCCGGCATGAGTGTGGAAGTGGCTAGCAGTGTAGCAGAATAGTGCTGTGCCTGCACCGTGTAACCAAAGCAGGGCACTGGTAGATATAAACACGGAGAGTTATCGTGGAATAACAGGATGCACACGTGCATCAACAACCTCGCACGTTATTACTAGTTTAACCAATAATCCATAGTATCACAGTATCACAGTATCACAGTATCACTTAGGTTGGAAAGGACCTCGGGGATCATCGAGTCCAACCTATCAACACAGACCCCATGACTAGACCATGGCACCAAGTGCCACGTCCAATCTCCCCTTGAACGTCTCCAGGGTCGACGACTCAACCACCTCCCTGGGCAACCGGTTCCAATGCCGAATGACTCGCTCGGTGAAGCAATTCGGTGAGTACAGTGTGTGATCACTCGTGAGGGACCAATGAAGCCATGCCAGCAATGCCCCCCGAGTTTATATAAGTTGTAAAGTTTTTCTTAATACGCACTTCTTCTACGCACTTCTTACTAGCCTGTCAGCTCTACTGTCTGCTCTGTACTATGCTTGCATTATGATAGAACAATGCTGAAGCAATAAAGGAACAATTCTAGATCATATTGATCAGCCGTATTGATTCCAATCTCCGTCGTCCATAACACAAAGCTGGGTTTAGGGGCACACTGGGCAGCCCAGACATCCTGGCAGCACTGGAGAAGCTGCCCACCATGGGCAGCCTCCTCTGGAGTTTTCAGGGACCTTATGGGGACCACAGCAAATCCTGGGGAGACCTCTCTGCCACATCCAGAGAGGAACATATTAAATCACTACCTCTTCACCAAAACTCTGCTCTGCAGCCATGAAACCCTTTTGAAAGCTCAGCTAGACCAAGGAAGAGTATTTTCAGCATGCAGTCCTCAGTTTTATCTTGCTTCTAAGCTCTTGTAGCAGTAGATAAACTATCTGTTAATAAAACACAACTTACAGGCACAGACAAACATTTATCTTCTTTCAAGAGCATTTTGTTGACTGATTGTATCTACAAAAGTGGAATGAAAGCACAAACATCATAAATCCCTCATGAAGAAGGATGGTTTCCTAGAAGTAGGTAAAAAGGTAACTTCAAGAGAGAGAATGTGCAGAATTAGAAGGCAGAGAATAGAAAAGTTCTCCAAGAAAGAAAGAAAGAAACAAACAAACAGGGCGAACTGTGGCCTGTGAACTTCAACCATACTCAGATCCTGATATGATATCAACTGTGACTAAACTGGTGGCCTTTCAGGGCAGTGGCAGCAAGATTAAGTTTTGCCAGCCAGCAAGCTCCAGAGTGCAAAATATATTTAGCCCAACTTCATGATGGAGTCAGCCCTCTTAAATGAGTAATTCCATGAATGAGGCTGTTTTAAAATAGCTGTTCCAGAACAAAACCTAGAGTCCTGTGTCCAGCTCTGGGCCCCTCCGTTTAGGAAAGATGTTGAATTTCTGGAATGCGTCCAGAGAAGGGAAACAAAGGTGGGGAGGGGTTTGGAGCTGGGGTTGCTGTCCTCTGCCAGGTAAGTTGGTGAGCTTCCCACTAGGACATCGAGACACTTGAACGTGTCCAGAGAAGGGCAACAAGGCTGGTGAGAGGCCTTGAGCACAAGCCCTATGAGGAGAGACTGAGGGAGCTGGGATTGTTTAGCCTGGAGAAGAGGAGGCTCAGGGGTGACCTCATTGCCCTCTACAACTACCTGAAAGGTGGTTGTAGCCAGGAAGGGATTGGCCTCTTCTCCCAGGCAACCAGCACCAGAACAAGGGGACACAGTCTCAAGGTGCGCCAGGGGAGGTTTAGACTCGAGGTGAGGAGGAAGTTCTTCACCGAGCGAGTCATTCATCATTGGAATGGGTTGCCCAGGGAGATGGTTGAGTCATCGACCTTGGAGACGTTCAAGAGGAGATTGGACATGGCACTTGGTGCCATGGTCTACTCATGAGGTCTGTGGAGACAGGTTGGACTCGATGATCCTCAAGGTCTCTTCCAACCTTAGTGATACTGTGATACTATGCAAACCCACTGCCCCATAGCTATTCTTCTACTTGAGAATCTGATTTTTGCAAGATAAAAAGGCAGTCATACTCTAAATGCCCCAAGCCCTGAAGCTGAAGCTTTGCTGAAGCTGACATGAACTCCTTGGAACGGCTGCCAGAGAAGGGGCACAGGGCTGCTGCAGGGCTGTTGCACAGCCACGGAGAAGAGTCTCTTCCTCCCTGAGGATGTCCCATCCCATCCTGTCTTCACCCTGGAAGGGTCACCCATGCTCCAAGCTCCTCAGCCTCACAGGCAGCACTACTGGACCCCTGCCTGACCCCAGGATTATTCACCCAGTGGGGTGTCTGTTGTCTCCTCTCCACTGCCAGAAGCCTTTCACAAATTGCATTGGGTTGGAAGGGACCCTCAAAGCTCATCCTGTCCAACACCCCTGCAGTCAGCAGGGACACCTCCAACTACACCAGGCTGCCCAGGGACACATCAAGGCTGATCCTGAAGGTCTCCAACGATACGGCCTCAGCTACATCCCAGGGCAACCTGTTTCAGTATTTCACCACATTGTCAAGAAATTCCTCCTGATGTCCAACCTAAATCTCCCCTGCTCCACTTTCAAACCATTGCCCCTCATCCTATCACTACAAGCCCTTTTAAACAGTCCTTCCCCAGCCTTCCTGTAGGTCCCCTTCAGATATTGAAATGTAGTTATAAGGTCTCCTTAGAGCCTTCTCTTCTCCAGGCTGAACAGCTCCTTTCTCCAGTGGGAGTGTTTCTTTTCCATAGAGCCTGGTGATAAATCCAGGTAGGCTGGGAGGGTACTGGGCTTTCATAACTTAAACATTACATCCTGCTGCTCTGCAGAAATGAAGTAAACAGACATAAACCAAATCCTCACAAATATTTCAACACCTCTTGCAAAGTACGACTCCCAGGGATGACAGAGGCTGCAGAGAGTCTAGCAGCAGAGCACAGAGCACTTGGGGATGGCAGAATACTTTGTCCTTGCAGGCAAGAGTTGAAATGCTGTGAGAAGTGATGCTTCAGAGACAACACAGCTTAGGGTCTGTCTTCCAAGACACTGGCTGGATGGGTACTGCTGAGTAGTTACCAAGGGGTCTAGGGTCTGCTAGAGACAGCTCCCCCCTCCTTCCCTATGGGTTACATTAGAAGATATTTCATTTGCCATGTTACGTTTCTGGTAGGTATAGATGGCATTGCCATCCCCCAGAGTGAGCGAGGAGGATCTAGATCCTCCTGGTAGGAAGTGAGCCCCACTTGACCAGAGGGCTGGGAGCAGTGCTGATTTCAACTTGATGCTCCTGTGCCACCCAAACCAGGGCATCTCGAGTGGTGTGAAGTTGCTATGGAAGGTCTGAAGTGATGTCCTTATACAGGTGTGTCGTAGGGTTGGGGGAAAGGCCAGGCCCTTCCCCCCCCCACTGTGAGTAGAGGGAAAGAAAATTGAAGGGAAAGGAAAAAAAACTCACAGCTGAATTAGCAAAGCAGTGGGTGCTGTATATTTACAAAGCAGTTTAGGGAAATGCAGGGAAATATATACAGAATTTACAGTATTTACAATATATACAGAAATATACAACAAAGTCACACAGAAATGAGGGTTCCCTCCTCTGCTGGGGGGGGGGTTCCCCACCTCTGCTCCCCCTTCTCTCCCCCTTTCCCCAGAGAGGGTTAGAAAGATAGAAAAGAGAAAATTAATTAAAAGCAGTTATGTGTTAATTGGAAAGCGGCCATTAAAACTATGTCTGGTGATATACAGAATTGCATAAGAGAGTTAAAGGATGAATTTAGAAATTCCATATCCCAATTGGCACAAAGGGATAATTTCAATTCTTCCTCCAGGTGGATGCAAGTTTCATCTGTGAGGAATACACGTCCTCCAAGGAGGTCATTCCAAAACAGATCAAATCAAAACAGACAACCAAGGCAATCACGTAGAACTATTTGGATAACTCTGCGTGACCAGTTTGGTGAGAACATGGACCGCTGGGATGGCCAACCAACTTCTAATCTTTTCAGGAGACTGAGAGAACTGCAAAGTGGCAGAACCCGAGGTAGCAATACCAGAAGGGTAGCTGTTACTTCCACAGTTCCCCAGAACAACTCTAGTAGTTTCAACAGTGGTTCCACTTCTAACATGCAAAGTTATAACACTGCACACTGTGCACAATGCACATGTGCGCATGTTCCCCATAACTAGGGGTGCCCTGCCTCCCGCCAGGGGGAGGAGAGGGATAACAGAGATAATAGAATCTATTGGGATGTGTACATCCAGTGGCCTGGCACTTCACAATTTCGGAAGTACAGGGCCTTGGTTGACACAGGAGCTCAGTGCACCATAGTACCATCAAATTATCAGGGATCAGAGTCTATAACTATTCTGGGAGTCACTGGTGGATCTCAGGATTTAAGTAAGGTAGAGGTTAATATAGGTTTAACTGGTAAACAACGGAGGAAGCATACAGTTGTGACCGGACCTGACGCACCTTGTATTTTAGGAATTGATTTTCTGAGAGAAGGGTGTTTCAAAGACCCTAGAGGTTACAAATGGGCTTTTGGAGTAGCTTCTATAGAAATTGATGGACAAAAATTGAAGCTGTCTGCTAGACCTGAGCTTTCTGATGAATCTGCAGTTGTGGGACAACATAAGATACAGGACATTAAATTGCCGGTTGCTTCTCAGACTGTGCATCACAGACAATACAGAACCAACCGTGACTCTTTGTTGCCCATTCAGAATCTGATTCGTCAGTTGGAGAGTCAGAAAGTCGTCAGCAAAACTCATTCGCCTTTCAACAGTCCAGTGTGGCCTGTGCGAAAGCAGAATGGAGACTGGCGTCTGACGGTAGACTACCGAGCCCTGAATGAAGTGACACCACCTATGAGTGCAGCAGCACCAGACATGATGGAGCTACAGTATGAGCTAGAATCCAAAGAGGCCAAATGGTATGCTACCATAGACATTGCTAATGCATTTTTCTCTATTCCCATAGCAGAGGAATGCAGACCTCAGTTTGCTTTCACCTGGAGAGGAATCCAGTACACTTTCATCAGATTGCAAATGGGCAAGATCCACAGCTCAAGCATCTGTCATGCAGTGATCCACGATGCTCTGGAGAAAGACGGTGCTCCAGAACACATCCAGTTCATCGATGATATCATCGTCTGGGGTAAAACTGCTGAGGAAGTCTTTGAGAAAGGTAACAAAATCATTGACATTCTTCTGAATGCAGGTTTTGCCATCAAGCGAGACAAGGTGAAAGGACCTACCACAGAGATTCAGTTTCTGGGAGTGCGGTGGCAGGATGGACGCCGACACATTCCAGTGGATGTGGTAAATAGAGTCTCTACCATGGCAAGTCCCACAAACAAGCAAGAGACCCTACGTTTCTTGGGGACAGTGGGATTTTGGAGACTGCACATTCCTGGATACAGTCAGATTGTGAAACCTCTGTATGATGTCAATGGCTGTCAACGGCTCCATGTCCCAGTGGAGGCCAGTGACAAGCGGAGTCCCTCAGGGATCAGTCCTGGGACCTGTCTTGTTCAACATCTTTGTGGGTGACATGGACAGTGGCATTGAGTGCACCCTCAGCAAGTTTGCTGATGACACCAAGCTGTGTGGGGCAGCAGACACGCTGGAGGGGACGGAGGCCATCCAGAGGGACCTTGACAGGCTGGAGAGGTGGGCACAAACCAACCTCATGAAGTTCAATAAGAGCAAGTGCAGGGTCCTGCATCTGGGTCGAGGCAATCCCAGGCACAAATCCAGGCTGGGCAGTGACTGGCTGGAAAGGAGCCCTGAGGAGAGAGACTTGGGGGTGCTGGTGGACAAAAAGTTCAACATGAGCTCTCAATGTGCACTTGCAGCCCACAAAGCCAATTAGATCCTGGGCTGCATCAGGAGAAGTGTGGCTAGCAGGTCGAGGGAGGTGATCCTCCCCCTCTACTCAGCCCTGGTGAGACCCCACCTGGAGTACTGTGTCCAGTTCTGGAGCCCCTATTACAAGAGGGAGGTGGAGTTGCTGGAACGTGTCCAGAGAAGGGCCACAAGGATGATCAGAGGGCTGGAGCACCTCTCCTATGAGGACAGACTGAAGGAGTTGGGGCTGTTCAGTCTGCAGAAGAGAAGGCTCCGAGGTGACCTTCCAGTATCTGAAGGGGGCCTACAGGAAGGCTGGGGAAGGACTTCTCAGGATGTCAGGTAGTGATAGGACTAGGGGGAATGGAATGAAGCTGGAGGTGGGGAGATTCAGGCTAGATGTGAGGAGGAGGTTCTTCACCATGAGAGTGGTGAGACCCTGGAATGGGTTGTCCAGGGAGGTGGTCGAGGCCCCGTCCCTGGGGGTGTTTAAGAGCAGGCTGGATGAGGCTCTGGCCAGCCTGATCTAGTGTGGGGTGTCCCTGCCCATGGCAGGGGGGTTGGAACTAGATGATCCTTGTGGTCCCTTCCAACCCTGAATGAAACTATGAAACTATGAAACTATGTGACTCGAAAGAGAAACAATTTCCACTGGGGACCTGAACAACAAGCAGCCTTTGACCAGATAAAGCAAGAGGTGATTCAAGCAATGGGTCTGGGACCTGTGTAAGATGGTCCAGACATTTTGTACACGGCTGCAAGTGACAATGGTCCAATCTGGTGCTTGTGGCAAAAAGCTCCAGTTGAGAC
>WWNC01000234.1:0-97500 GCA_011125475.1 Melanerpes aurifrons
GGGGGCATGGGCACGGTGGGCTCTGGGAGCTGACTGGGAGGTTCAGGCAGGTTAATAAGGCTTTGAGGTGTGCTGAAGTGTCGTTAGTATTCCGTAGGGGCATTGTCTGGCTCTCTCAGGGTTTTTGGGGGTGTTGTGAAGAGTCGTAGAATCAAATTGTAGTGTGCAAAAGGGACGAGCTGGGAACTGGGTGTTGGGGTTGGGGGCATGGGTACGGGGAGCTCTGGGGGCTGACTGGGAGGTCCAGGCAGGCTAGAAAGTGTTTGTGGGAATGCAGAGCTTTCGTTTGTATTCCTTAGAGCATTGTCTGGGTCTCAGGGTTTTTGTGTGGTCGTGAAGGGTCGTAGAATCAAATTGTAGTGTGCAAAGGGATGAGCTGGGAACTGGGTTTGGTGGGGGGCATGGATTCGATTGGCTCTGGGTGTGACAGGGAGGTGCAGGCAGGTTAAAAGAGTTTGAGGGTGTGCAGAAGTGTCGTTAGTATTCCGTAGGGCTTCATCTGGGGCTGTCAGTGTTTTGGGGGTGTCGTGAAGGGCTGTAGAATCAAGTTTTGTGTGCCAAATGGGACGAGGTGGGAGTTTGATTTGCTGGGGGAGCATGGGTACGGGGGCTCTGGGAGCTGACTGGGAGGTCCAGGCAGGTTAAAAAGGCTGTGAGGTGTGCAGAAGTGTCATTAGTATTCCGTAGGGCATTATCTGGCTCTCTCAGTGTTTTTGGGGGTTGTGAAGGGTCGTAGAATCAAAATTGTAGTGTGCATAAGGGACGAGCTGGGAACTGGGTTTTGGGTTTGGGGGCATGGT
The DNA here is from genome assembly GCA_011125475.1 of Melanerpes aurifrons. Taxonomy (NCBI): domain Eukaryota; kingdom Metazoa; phylum Chordata; class Aves; order Piciformes; family Picidae; genus Melanerpes; species Melanerpes aurifrons. The sequence continues at coordinate 801 of WWNC01000234.1, forward strand.
TATGGGGAGCTCTGGGGGCTGACTGGGAGGTCCAGGCAGGCTAGAAAGTGTTTGACGGAGTGCAGAGGTGTCGTTAGTATTCCGTAGGGCATTGTCTGGGTCTCTCAGGGTTTTTGTGGGGTCGTGAAGGGTCGTAGAATCAAATTGTAGTGTGCAAAAGGGATGAGCTGGGAGCTGGGTTTGGTGGTGGGGGGGCATGTATTCGATTGGCTCTGGGGTGTGACAGGGAGGTGCAGGCAGGTTAAAAAGAGTTTGAGGGTGTGCAGAAGTGTCATTAGTATTCCGTAGGGCTTCATCTGGGGCTGTCAGTGTTTTGGGGGTGTCGTGAAGGGTTGTAGAATCAAATATTTGTGTGCCAAATGGGACGAGGTGGGAGTTTGTTTTGGGGGGGCATGGGTACAGTGGGCTCTGGGAGCTGACTGGGAGGTCCAGGCAGGTTAAAGAGTTTGAGGGTGTGCAGAAGCGTTGTAAGTATTCTGTAGTGCATCGTCTGGGGTGTCAGGGTTTTGGGGGGTTCTGAAGGGTCGTAGAATCGAATTGTAGTCTGCTAAAAGGGACAAGGTGGGAATTGGGTTTTGTAGGGGGGTGGGTCATGGGTACTGGGGGGGCTCTGGGAGATGACTGGGAGGTCCAGGCAGGTTAAAAGAGTTTGAGGGTGTGCAGAATCGTTTTTAGTATTCCGTAGGGCACTGTCTGGGGTGTCAGGGTTTTGGGGAGTTCTGAAGGGTCGTAGAATCGAATTGTAGTGTGCCAAAATGGAGAAGGTGGGAATTGGGTTTTGTAGGGGGTCATGAGTACGGGCGAATCTGGGGGGCTTACTGGGAGGTCCAGGCAGGTTGAGAAAAAGGGTTTGAGGGTGTGCAGAAGTGTCGTTAGTATTCCGTAGGGCATTGTCTGGCTCTCTCAGGGTTTTTGGGGGTCGTGAAGGGTCGTAGAATCAAATTGTAGTGTGCAAAAGGGATGAGCTGGGAACTGGGTTTTGGGTGGGGGCATGGGTACGGAGGCTCTGGGGGCTGACTGGGAGGTCCAGGCAGGCTAGAAAGTGTTTGAGGAGTGCAGAGGTGTTCTTCTTATTCCGTAGGGCTTTGTCTGGGGTGTCAGGGTTTTGGGGAGGTCGTGAAGGGTCGTAGAATCAAAGTGTAGTGTGCCAAAGGGATGACATGTGTACTGGGTTTTAGGGTGGGGGCATGGGTACAGGGAGGTCTAGGGGCTGACTGGGAGGTCCAGGCAGGTTAAAGAGGTTTGAGGGTGTGCAGAAGCATTGTATTATACCGTAGGGCATCGTCTGGGGGTGTCAGGGTTTTGGGGAGTTCTGAAGTGCCATAGAATCAAATTGTAGTGTGCCAAAAGGGACAAAGGTGGGAATCGGGTTTTGGGTAAGTCATGGGTGCGGGGACTCTAGGGGCTGACTGGGAGGTCCAGGCTGGTTAAAAGGTTTGAGGGTGTGCAGAAGAGTTGTTAGTATTCTGTAGGGCATTGTCTGGCCCTCTCAGGGTTTTTGTGATGTCGTGAAGGGTCGTAGAATCAAATTGTAGTGTGCAAAAGGGATGAGTTGGGAACTGGGTTTGGTGGGGGGCATGTATTCGATTGGCTCTGGGGTTTGACAGGGAGGTGCAGGCAGGTTAAAAGAGTTTGAGGGTGTGCAGAAGTGTCGTTAGTATTCCGTAGGGCTTCATCTGGGGCTGTCAGTGTTTTGGGGGTGTTGTGAAGGTTGTAGAATCAAATTTTTGTGTGCCAAATGGGACGAGGTGGGAGTTTGTTTTGGGGGGCATGGATACGGGGGCTCTGGGAGCTGACTGGGAGGTCCAGGCAGGTTAAAAAGGCTGTGAGGGTGTGCAGAAGTGTCATTAGTATTCGTAGGGCATTGTCTGGCTCTCTCTCAGAGTTTTGGGGGTTGTGAAGGTCGTAGAATCAAATTGTAGTGTGCAAAAGGGGAGCTGGGAACTGGGTTTTAGGGGTGGGGGCATGGGTATGGGAGCTCTGGGGGCTGACTGGGAGGTCCAGGCAGGCTTAAAAGTGTTTGAGGAGTGCAGAGGTGTCGTTAGTATTCCGTAGGGCATTGTCTGGTCTCTCAGGGTTTTTGTGGGGTCGTGAAGGGTCGTAGAATCAAATTGTAGTGTGCAAAAGGGATGAGCTGGGAGCTGGGTTTGGTGGGGGGGCATGTATTGATTGGCTCTGGGGTGACTGGGAGGTGCAGGCAGGTTAAAAGAGTTTGAGGTGTGCAGAAGTGTCGTTAGTATTCCGTAGGGCTCCATCTGGCTGTCAGTGTTTTGGGGTGTGTGAAGGGTCGTAGAATCAAATATTTGTGTGCCAAATGGGGAGCGTGGGAGTTGGGTTTTGGGGGGCATGGGTATGGGGGCTCTGGGGAGCTGACTGGGAGGTCCAGGCAGGTTAAAAAAGGGTTTGAGGGTGTGCAGAAGCGTTGTTAGTATTCTGTAGGGCATTGTCTGGCCCTCTCAGGGTTTTTGTGGGATCGTGAAGGGTCGTAGAATCAAATTGTAGTGTGCAAAAGGGATGAGCTGGGAACTGGGTTTGGTGGGGGGCATGGATTCGATTGGCTCTGGGGTGTGACAGGGAGGTGCAGGCAGGTTAAAAGAGTTTGAGGTGTGCAGAAGTGTCGTTAGTATTCCGTAGGGCTTCATCTGGGGCTGTCAGTGTTTTGGGGGTGTCGTGAAGGGCTGTAGAATCAAAGTTTTGTGTGCCAAATGGGACGAGGTGGGAGTTTGTTTTGGTGGGGGAGCATGGGTACAGGGGGCTCTGGGGAGCTGACTGGGAGGTCCAGGCAGGTTAAAAGGCTGTGAGGGTGTGCAGAAGTGTCATTAGTATTCCGTAGGGCATTGTCTGGCTCTCTCAGAGTTTTGGGGGTTGTGAAGGGTCGTAGAATCAAATTGTAGTGTGCAAAGGGACGAGCTGGGAACTGGGTTTTGGGGTGGGGGCATGGGTATGGGGAGCTCTGGGGCTGACTGGGAGGTCCAGGCAGGCTAGAAAGTGTTTGAGGGAGTGCAGAGGTGTCGTTAGTATTCCGTAGGGCATTGTCTGGGTCTCTCAGGGTTTTGTGGGGTCGTGAAGGGTCGTAGAATCAAATTGTAGTGTGCAAAAGGGATGAGCTGGGAGCTGGGTTTTGGGGGGCATGTATTGGATTGGCTCTGGGGTGTGACAGGGAGGTGCAGGCAGGTTAAAAAGAGTTTGAGGGTGTGCAGAAGTGTCGTTAGTATTCCGTAGGGCTTCATCTGGGGCTGTCAGTGTTTTGGGGGTGTCGTGAAGGGTTGTAGAATCAAATATTTGTGTGCCAAATGGGACGAGGTGGGAGTTTGTTTTGGGGGGGGGGGCATGGGTACGGTGGGCTCTGGGAGCTGACTGGGAGGTTCAGGCAGGTTAATAAGGCTTTGAGGGTGTGCTGAAGTGTCGTTAGTATTCCGTAGGGCATTGTCTGGCTCTCTCAGGGTTTTTGGGGGTGTTGTGAAGGGTCGTAGAATCAAATTGTAGTGTGCAAAAGGGACGAGCTGGGAACTGGGTTTGGGGTGGGGGCATGGGTACGGGGAGCTCTGGGGGCTGACTGGGAGGTCCAGGCAGGCTAGAAAGTGTTTGTGGGAATGCAGAGCTTTCGTTTGTATTCCTTAGAGCATTGTCTGGGTCTCAGGGTTTTTGTGTGGTCGTGAAGGGTCGTAGAATCAAATTGTAGTGTGCAAAAGGATGAGCTGGGAACTGGGTTTTGGGGGGCATGGATTCGATTGGCTCTGGGGTGTGACAGGGAGGTGCAGGCAGGTTAAAAAGAGTTTGAGGGTGTGCAGAAGTGTCGTTAGTATTCCGTAGGGCTTCATCTGGGGCTGTCAGTGTTTTGGGGGTGTCGTGAAGGGCTGTAGAATTCAAGTTTTGTGCCAAATGGGACGAGGTGGGAGTTTGATTTGCTGGGGAGCATGGGCATGGGGGCTCTGGGAGCTGACTGGGAGGTCCAGGCAGGTTAAAAAGGCTGTGAGGGTGTGCAGAAGTGTCATTAGTATTCCGTAGGGCATTATCTGGCTCTCTCAGTGTTTTTGGGGGGTTGTGAAGGGTCGTAGAATCAAATTGTAGTGTGCATAAGGGACGAGCTGGGAACTGGGTTTTGGGTTTGGGGGCATGGTTATGGGGAGCTCTGGGGGCTGACTGGGAGGTCCAGGCAGGCTAGAAAGTGTTTGAGGGAGTGCAGAGGTGTCGTTAGTATTCCGTAGGGCATTGTCTGGGTCTCTCAGGGTTTTGTGGGGTCGTGAAGGGTCGTAGAATCAAATTGTAGTGTGCAAAAGGATGAGCTGGGAGCTGGGTTTTGGGGTGGGGGGCATGTATTCGATTGGCTCTGGGGTGTGACAGGGAGGTGCAGGCAGGTTAAAAAGAGTTTGAGGGTGTGCAGAAGTGTCATTAGTATTCCGTAGGGCTTCATCTGGGGCTGTTAGTGTTTTGGGGTGTCGTGAAGGGTTGTAGAATCAAATATTTGTGTGCCAAATGGGACGAGGTGGGAGTTTGTTTTGGGGGGGGGGCATGGGTACGGTGGGCTCTGGGAGCTGACTGGGAGGTCCAGGCAGGTTAAAAAGAGTTTGAGGGTGTGCAGAAGCGTTGTAAGTATTCTGTAGTGCATCGTCTGGGGGTGTCAGGGTTTTGGGGGAGTTCTGAAGGGTCGTAGAATCGAATTGTAGTCTGCTAAAAGGGACAAGGTGGGAATTGGGTTTTGTAGGGGTGGGTCATGGGTACGGGGGGCTCTGGGAGATGACTGGGAGGTCCAGGCAGGTTAAAAAGAGTTTGAGGGTGTGCAGAATCGTTTTTAGTATTCCGTAGGGCACTGTCTGGTGGTGTCAGGGTTTTGAGGGAGTTCTGAAGGGTCGTAGAATCGAATTGTAGTGTGCCAAAATGGAGAAGGTGGGGGTTTTTGGGTTTTGTAGGGCTTTGGGGGTCATGAGTGGGCGAATCTAGGGGCTTACTGGGAGGTCCAGGCAGGTTAAAGGGTTTGAGGGTGTGCAGAAGTGTCGTTAGTATTCCGTAGGGCATTGTCTGGCTCTCTCAGGGTTTTGGGGGTCGTGAAGGGTCGTAGAATCAAATTGTAGTGTGCAAAAGGGACGAGCTGGGAACTGGGTTTTGGGGTGGGGGCATGGGTACGGAGAGCTCTGGGGCTGACTGGGAGGTCCAGGCAGGCTAGAAAGTGTTTGAGGGAGTGCAGAGGTGTTCTTCTTATTCCGTAGGGCTTTGTCTGAGGGTGTCAGGGTTTTGGGGAGGTCGTGAAGGGTCGTAGAATCAAAGTGTAGTGTGCCAAAAGGGATGACATGTGTACTGGGTTTTAGGGTGGGGGCATGGGTACAGGGAGGTCTAGGGGCTGACTGGGAGGTCCAGGCAGGTTAAAGAGGGTTTGAGGGTGTGCAGAAGCGTTGTAAGTATACCGTAGGGCATCGTCTGGGGTGTCAGGGTTTTGGGGGAGTTCTGAAGTGCCATAGAATCGAATTGTAGTGTGCCAAAAGGGACAAGGTGGGTATCGGGTTTTGTAGGGGGGGGTCATGGGTACGGGGACTCTAGGGGCTGACTGGGAGGTCCAGGCTGGTTAAAGAGGGTTTGAGGGTGTGCAGAAGAGTTGTTAGTATTCTGTAGGGCATTGTCTGGCCCTCTCAGGGTTTTTGTGATGTCGTGAAGGGTCGTAGAATCAAATTGTAGTGTGCAAAAGGGATGAGTTGGGAACTGGGTTTGGGGGGCACGTATTCGATTGGCTCTGGGGTTTGACAGGGAGGTGCAGGCAGGTTAAAAGAGTTTGAGGTGTGCAGAAGCGTCGTTCGTATTCGTAGGGCTTCATCTGGGGCTGTCAGTGTTTTGGGGGTGTTGTGAAGAGTTGTAGAATCAAAGAATCAAATTTTAGTATTGGGGGCATGGGTACGGGGCTCTGGGAGCTGAATGGGAGGTCCAGGCAGGTTAAAGGGTTTGAGGGTGTGCAGAGTTGTTTAGTATTCTGTAGGGCATTGTCTGGCCCTCTCAGGGTTTTTAGGGATCGTGAAGGGTCGTAGAATCTGGATGAGCTGGGAACTGGGTTTGGTGGGGGGCATGGATTCGATTGGCTCTGGGGGTGACAGGGAGGTGCAGGCAGGTTAAAAAGAGTTTGAGGTGTGCAGAAGTGTCGTTAGTATTCCGTAGGGCTTCATCTGGGGCTGTCAGTGTTTTGGGGGTGTCGTGAAGGGCTGTAGAATCAAATATTTGTGTGCCAAATGGGACGAGGTGGGAGTTTGTTTTGGGGGAGCATGGGTACGGGGGCTCTGGGAGCTGACTGGGAGGTCAGGCAGGTTAAAAGGCTGTGAGGGTGTGCAGAAGTGTCATTAGTATTCCGTAGGGCATTGTCTGGCTCTCTCAGAGTTTTGGGGGTTGTGAAGGGTCGTAGAATCAAATTGTAGTGTGCAAAAGGGACGAGCTGGGAACTGGGTTTTGGGGTGGGGCATGGGTATGGGGAGCTCTGGGGGCTGACTGGGAGGTCCAGGCAGGCTAGAAAGTGTTTGAGGGAGTGCAGAGGTGTCGTTAGTATTCCGTAGGGCATTGTCTGGGTCTCTCAGGGTTTTGTGGGGTCGTGAAGGGTCGTAGAATCAAATTGTAGTGTGCAAAAGGGATGAGCTGGGAGCTGGGTTTGGTGGGGGGCATGTATTCGATTGGCTCTGGGGTGTGACAGGGAGGTGCAGGCAGGTTAAAAGAGTTTGAGGGTGTGCAGAAGTGTCGTTAGTATTCCGTAGGGCTTCATCTGGGGCTGTCAGTGTTTTGGGGTGTCGTGAAGGGTTGTAGAATCAAATATTTGTGTGCCAAATGGGACGAGGTGGGAGTTTGTTTTGGGGGGCATGGGTACGGTGGGCTCTGGGAGCTGACTGGGAGGTTCAGGCAGGTTAAAAGGCTTTGAGGTGTGCAGAAGTGTCATTAGTATTCCGTAGGGCATTGTCTGGCTCTCTCAGGGTTTTGGGGGTTGTGAAGGGTCGTAGAATCAAATTGTAGTGTGCAAAAGGGACGAGCTGGGAACTGGGTTTTGGGGTGGGGGCATGGGTATGGGGAGCTCTGGGGCTGACTGGGAGGTCCAGGCAGGCTAGAAAGTGTTTGTGGGAATGCAGAGCTTTCGTTAGTATTCCTTAGAGCATTGTCTGGGTCTCAGGGTTTTTGTGGTCGTGAAGGGTCGTAGAATCAAATTGTAGTGTGCAAAAGGGATGAGCTGGGAACTGGGTTTGGTGGGGGGGGGGCATGGATTCGATTGGCTCTGGGGTGTGACAGGGAGGTGCAGGCAGGTTAAAAAGAGTTTGAGGGTGTGCAGAAGTGTCGTTAGTATTCCGTAGGGCTTCATCTGGGGCTGTCAGTGTTTTGGGGGTGTCGTGAAGGGTTGTAGAATCAAATATTTGTGTGCCAAATGGGACGAGGTGGGAGTTTGTTTTGGGGGAGCATGGGTACAGGGGGCTCTGGGAGCTGACTGGGAGGTCCAGGCAGGTTAAAAGGCTTTGAGGTGTGCAGAAGTGTCATTAGTATTCTGTAGGGCATTATCTGGCTCTGTCAGGGTTTTGGGGGTTCTGAAGGGTCGTAGAATCAAATTGTAGTGTGCATAAAGGGACAAGCTGGGAACTGGGTTTTGGGGTGGGGGCATGGTTATGGGGAGCTCTGGGAGCTGACTGGGAGGTCCAGGCAGGCTAAAAGTGTTTGAGGGAGTGCAGAGGTCGTTGTTAGTATTCCGTAGGGCATTGTCTGGTGGTGTCTCAGGGTTTTGTGGGAGTTCTGAAGGGTCGTAGAATCAAATTGTAGTGTGCCAAAATGGGAAGAGCTGGGAGCTGGGTTTTGTGGGGGTGGGGCATGTATTCGATTGGCTCTGGGGCTGACTGGGAGGTGCAGGCAGGTTAAAAAGAGTTTGAGGGTGTGCAGAAGTGTCATTAGTATTCCGTAGGGCATTCATCTGGGGCTCTCAGTGTTTTGGGGGTTGTGAAGGGTTGTAGAATCAAATATTTGTGTGCCAAAATGGGACGAGGAACTGGGAGTTTGTTTTGGGGGCATGGGTACGGTGGGCTCTGGGGCTGACTGGGAGGTCCAGGCAGGTTAAAAGAGTTTGAGGGTGTGCAGAAGCGTTGTAAGTATTCTGTAGGCATCGTCTGGGGGTGTCAGGGTTTTGGGGAGTTCTGAAGGGTCATAGAATCGAATTGTAGTCTGCTAAAAGGGACAAGGTGGGAGCTGGGTTTTGGGGGGTGGGTCATGGGTACAGGGGCTCTGGGAGATGACTGGGAGGTCCAGGCAGGTTAAAAAGAGTTTGAGGGTGTGCAGAATCGTTGTTAGTATTCCGTAGGGCACTGTCTGGTGGTGTCAGGGTTTTGTGGGAGTTCTGAAGGGTCGTAGAATCGAAATTGCAGTGTGCCAAAATGGAGAAGGTGGGAAGTGGGTTTTGTAGGGGGTCATGTATTGGGGCTCTAGGGGCTGACTGGGAGGTCCAGGCAGGTTAAAAAGGTTTGAGGGTGTGCAGAAGTGTCGTTAGTATTCCGTAGGGCATTGTCTGGGCTCTCAGGGTTTTTGGGGGTCGTGAAGGGTCGTAGAATCAAATTGTAGTGTGCAAATGGGACGAGCTGGGAACTGGGTTTTGGGGTGGGGGCATGGGTACGTGGAGCTCTGGGGGCTGACTGGGAGGTCCAGGCAGGCTAGAAAGTGTTTGAGGGAGTGCAGAGAGGTGTTATTCTTATTCCGTAGGGCTTTGTCTGAGGGTGTCAGGGTTTTGGGGAGGTCGTGAAGGGTCGTAGAATCAAAGTGTAGTGTGCCAAAAGGGATGACATGGGTACTGGGTTTTTAGGGTGGGGCATGGGTACAGGGAGGTCTAGGGGCTGACTGGGAGGTCCAGGCAGGTTAAAAGGTTTGAGGGTGTGCAGAAGTGTTGTAAGTATTCCGTAGGGCATTGTCTGGGGTGTCAGGGTTTTGGGGAGTTCTGAAGTGCCATAGAATCAAATTGTAGTGTGCCAAAAGGGACAAGGTGGGATCGGGTTTTGGGGGGGTCATGGGTACGGGGACTCTAGGGGCTGACTGGGAGGTCCAGGCTGGTTAAAGAGGGTTTGAGGGTGTGCAGAAGAGTTGTTAGTATTCTGTAGGGCTTTGTCTGAGGGCCCTCTCAGGGTTTTTGTGATGTCGTGAAGGGTCGTAGAATCAAATTGTAGTGTGCCCAAAGGGATGAGTTGGGAACTGGGTTTTGGGGTGGGGGCACGTATTCAGGGATTGGCTCTGGGGTTTGACAGGGAGGTCCAGGCAGGTTAAAAAGAGTTTGAGGGTGTGCAGAAGCGTCGTTAAGTATTCTGTAGGGCTTCATCTGGGGCTGTCAGTGTTTTGGGGTGTTGTGAAGAGTTGTAGAATCAAATTTTGAATTGTGCCAAATGGGACAACGTGGGAGTTAGTTTTGGGGAGCATGGGTGCAGGGGCTCTGGGAGCTGACTGGGAGGTCCAGGCAGGTTAAAAAGGGTTTGAGGGTGTGCAGAAGCGTTGTTAGTATTCTGTAGGGCATCATCTGGGGTGTCAGGGTTTTGGGGAGTTCTGAAGGGCTGTAGAATCAAATTGTAGTGTGCCAAAATGGACAAGGTGGGAGTTTGTTTTGTAGGGGGGTTAATGGGTACGGTGGGCTCTGGGGCTGACTGGGAGGTCCAGGCAGGTTAAAAAGAGTTTGAGGGTGTGCAGAAGTGTCGTTAGTATTCCGTAGGGCATTGTCTGGCTCTCTCAGGTTTTGGGGGTTGTGAAGGGTCATAGAATCAAATTGTAGTGTGCAAAATGGACGAGCTGGGAACTGTTTTTGGGGTGGGGGCATGGGCATGGGAGCTCTGGGGCTGACTGGGAGGTCCAGGCAGGATAAAGAGGGTTTGAGGAGTGCAGAGCTGTTGTAAGTATTCTGTAGGGCATTGTCAGGGGGTGTCAGGGTTTTGGGGAGTTCTGAAGGGTCGTAGAATCAAATAGTAGTGTGCAAAAGGGACAAGCTGGGAACTGGGTTTTTGGGGGGAAGTCATGGGTACGGGGGGCTCTGGGAGCTGACTGGGAGGTCCAGGCAGGTTAAAAAGGGTTTGAGGGTGTGCAGAAGTGTCGTTAGTATTCTGTAGGGCATTGTCTGGTCTCTGTCAGGGTTTTGGGGGTTCTGAAGGGTCGTAGAATCAAATTTAGTGTGCAAAAGGGACAAGGTGGGAACTGGGTTTTGGGGTGGGGGCATGGGTATTGGGGGCTCTGGGGCTGACTGGGAGGTGCAGGCAGGTTAAAAAGGTTTGAGGGTGTGCAGAGAGTGTCGTTAGTATTCCGTAGGGCATTGTCTGGCTCTCTCAGGTTTTGGGGGTTGTGAAGGGTCGTAGAATCAAATTGTAGTGTGCAAAAGGACGAGCTGGGAACTGGGTTTTGGGGGTGGGGCATGGGTATGGGAAGCTCTGGGGCTGACTGGGAGGTCCAGGCAGGCTAGAAAGTGTTTGAGGGAGTGCAGAGGTGTCGTTAGTATTCGTAGGGCATTGTCTGGGTCTCTCAGGGTTTTTGTGGGGTCGTGAAGGGTCGTAGAATCAAATATTTGTGTGCCAAATGGGATGAGCTGAGGAAGTTTGTTTGGGGGGGGCATGGGTATTCGGGGGCTCTGGGAGCTGACTGGGAGGTCCAGGCAGGTTAAAAGAGTTTGAGGGTGTGCAGAAGTGTCGTTAGTATTCCGTAGGGCATTGTCTGGGGCTCTCAGGGTTTTGGGGGTTGTGAACGGTCGTAGAATCAAATTTAGTGTGCAAAGGGACGAAAGCTGGGAACTGGGTTTTGGGGTGGGGGCATGGGTACACGGGGGCTCTGGGGGCTGACTGGGAGGTCCAGGCAGGTTAAAAAGTGTTTGAGGGTGTGCAGAAGCGTTGTTAGTATTCTGTAGGGCATCGTCTGGGGGTGTCAGGGTTTTGGGGGAGTTCTGAAGGGCAGTAGAATTGAATTGAATTGTGCCAATAGGGACAACGTGGCAATTGGGTTTTATGGGGGGGGGTCATGGGTACGTGGGGCTCTGGGAGATGACTGGGAGGTCCAGGCAGGTTAAAAAGGGTTTGAGGGTGTGCAGAAGTGTCGTTAGTATTCCGTAGGGCATTGTCTGGCTCTCTCAGGGTTTTTGGGGGGTTGTGAAGGGTCGTAGAATCAAATTGTAGTGTGCAAAAGGGACGAGCTGGGAACTGGGTTTTGGGGTGGGGGGCATGGGTACGGGGAGCTCTGGGGGCTGACTGGGAGGTCCCGGCAGGCTAGAAAGTGTTTGAGGGAGTGCAGAGGTGTCGTTAATATTCCGTAGGGCATTGTCCTGGTTTCTCAGGGTTTTTGTGGGGTCGTGAAGGGTCGTAGAATCAAATTGTAGTGTGCAAAATGGATGAGCTGGGAGCTGGGTTTGGTGGGGGCGGGGCATGTATTGGATTGGCTCTGGGGTGTGACAGGGAGGTGCAGGCAGGTTAAAAAGAGTTTGAGGGTGTGCAGAAGTGTCGTTAGTATTCCGTAGGGCTTCATCTGGGGCTGTCAGTGTTTTGGGGGTGTCGTGAAGGGCTGTGGAATCAAATTTTTGTGTGCCAAATGGGACGAGGTGGGAGTTTGTTTTGGGGGGGGGGAGCATGGGTACGGGGGGCTCTGGGAGCTGACTGGGAGGTCCAGGCAGGTTAAAAAGGGTTTGAGGGTGTGCAGAAGCGTTGTAAGTATTCTGCAGGGCATCGTCTGGGGGTGTCAGGGTTTTGGGGGAGTTCTGAAGGGTCATTGAATCGAATCGTAGTGTACCAAAAGGGACAAGGAGGGAATTGGGTTTTGTAGGGGGGTAGGGGGGGCTCATGGGAGGTCCAGGCAGGTTAAAAGGGTTTGAGGGTGGGGCTCTGGGGCTGGGGGTGACTGGGAGGTCAGGCAGGTTCCAAAAGGAAAAGGGTTTGAGGGTGTGCAGAAGCTGACTGGGAGGTCCAGGCAGGTTATTTTGAGGGTGCATTGTCTGGGGGTGACAGGGTTTTGGGGAGTTCTGAAGGGTCGTAGAATCAAATTGTAGTGTCCAAAAGGGACAAGGTGGGATTTGGTTTTGTAGGGGGCCATGGGTACAGGGGGACTGGGGGCTTACTGGAGGTTCCAGGCAGGTTAAAAAGCTTTGAGGTGTGCAGAACTGGGCATTTTCTGGCTCTTCAGGGTTTTGGGGTTGTGAAGGGTCGTAGAATCAAATTGTAGTGTGCAAAAGGGACGAGCTGGGAACTGGGTTTTGGAGTGGGGGCATGGGTAAGGAGAGATCTGGGGCCTGACTGGGAGGTCCAGGCAGGCTAGAAAGTGTTTGAGGGAGTGCAGAGTTGTTCTTCTTGTTCCATAGGGCTTTGTCTGAGGGTGTCAGGGTTTTGGGGAGTTGGTGAAGAGTCGTAGAATAAAAGTGTAGTGTGGCAAAAGGGGCGAGATGGGAACTGGGTTTTGGGGTGGGGGCATGGTTACACGGAGGTCTAGGGGCTGACTGGGAGGTCCAGGCAGGTTAAAGAGGGTTTGAGGGTGTGCAGAAGCGTTGTAAGTATTCCGTAGGGCATCGTCTGGGGGTGTCAGGGTTTTGGGGGAGTTCTGAAGGGTCGTAGAATCGAATTGTAGTGTGCCAAAAGGGACAAGGTGGGAATTAGGTTTTGTAGGTGGGGGTCATGGGTGCGGGGGTCTCTGGGAGATGACTGGGAGGTCCAGGCAGGTTAAAGAGGGTTTGAGGGTGTGCAGAAGTGTCGTTAGTATTCCGTAGGGCATTGTCTGGCTCTCTCAGGGTTTTTGTGGGATTGTGAAGGGTCGTAGAATCAAATTGTAGTGTGCAAAAGGGACGAGCTTGGAACTGGGTTTGGTGGGGGGGGGCATGTATTAGATTGGCTCTGGGGTGTGACAGGGAGGTGCAGGCAGGTTAAAAAGAGTTTGAGGGTGTGCAGAAGTGTCGTTAGTATTCCGTAGGGCTTCATCTGGGGCTGTCAGTGTTTTGGGGGTGTCGTGAAGGGCTGTAGAATCAAAGTTTTGTGTGCCAAATGGGACGAGGTGGGAGTTTGTTTTGGTGGGGGGGAGCATGGGTACGGGGTGCTCTGGGAGCTGACTGGGAGGTCCAGGCAGGTTAAAAAGGCTTTGAGGGTGTGCAGAAGTGTCGTTAGTATTCCGTAGGGCATTGTCCGGGTCTCTCAGGGTTTTGTGGGGTCGTGAAGGGTCGTAGAATCAAATTGTAGTGTGCAAAAGGGACGAGCTTGGAACTGGGTTTGGTGGGGGGGGGGACATGTATTCGATTGGCTCTGGGGTGTGACAGGGAGGTGCAGGCAGGTTTAAAAAGAGTTTGAGGGTGTGCAAAAGTGTCGTTAGTATTCGGTAGGGCTTCATCTGGGGCTGTCGGTGTTTTGGGGGTGTCGTGAATGGTTGTAGAATCAAATTTTTGTCTGCCAAATGGGACGAGTTGGGAGCTGGATTTGGGGTGTGGGGCATGGGTACGGTGGGCTCTGGGAGCTGACTGGGAGGTCCAGGCAGGTTAAAAAGGCTTTGAGCTTGTGCAGAAGTGTCGTTAGTATTCCGTAGGGCATTGTCTGGCTCTCTCAGGGTTTTTGGGGGGTTGTGAAGGGTCGTAGAATCAAATTGTAGTGTGCGAAAGGGATGAGCTGGGAACTGGGTTTTGGGGTGGGGGGCATGGGTACGGGGGGCTCTGGGAGCTGACTGGGAGGTCCAGGCAGGTTAAAAAGGCTTTGAGGGTGTGCAGAAGTGTCGTTAGTATTCCGTAGGGCTTCATCTGGGGCTCTCAGGGTTTTGGGGGTGTCGTGAAGGGCTGTAGAATCAAATTTTTGTGTGCCAAATGAGACGAGGTGGGAGTTTGTTTTGGGGGGGAGAGCATGGGTACGGGGGGCTCTGGGAGCTGGCTGGGACGTCCAGGCAGGTTAAAAAGGGTTTGAGGGTGTGCAGAAGCGTTGTAAGTATTCTGTAGGGCATCGTCTGGGGGTGTCAGGGTTTGGGGGGAGTTCTGAAGGGTCGTAGAATCGAATTGTAGTGTGCCAAAAGGGACAAGGTGGGAATTGGGTTTTGTAGGGGGGGGTCATGTGTACGGGGGGCTCTGGGAGATGACTGGGAGGTCCAGGCAGGTTAAAAAGGGTTTGAGGGTGTGCAGAAGTGTCGTTAGTATTCCGTAGGGCATTGTCTGTCTCGCTCAGGGTTTTTGGGGGGTTGTGAAGGGTCGTAGAATCAAATTGTAGTGTGCAAAATGGACGAGCTGGGAACTGGGTTTTGGGGTGGGGGGCATGGGTACTGGGGGCTCTGGGAGCTGACTGGGAGGTCCAGGCAGGTTAAAAAGAGTTTGAGGGTGTGCAGAATTGTCGTTAGTATTCCGTAGGGCATTGTCTGGGTCTCTCAGGGTTTTTGTGGGTTCATGAAGGGTTGTAGAATCAAATAGTAGTGTGCAAAAGGGATGAGCTGGGTACTGGGTTTGGTGGGGGCATGTATTGGATTGGCTCTGGGGTGTGACAGGGAGGTGCAGGCAGGTTAAAAGAGTTTGAGGTGTGCAGAAGTGTATTCAGTAAGGCATTGTCTGGCTCTCTCAGGGTTTTGTTAGTATAGAATCAAATTGTAGTGTGCAAAAGGGAGGCTGGGAACTGGAGGTTTTCAGGTTCAGCTCTGGGGCTGACTGTCAGGCAGGTTAAAGGTTTGAGGGTCAGGGTAGGGCATTTTGCTCTCTCAGGGATTTTGTGGGGTTGTGAAGGGTCGTCGAATCAAATTGTAGTGTGCAAAAGGGATGAGCTGGGAGCTGGGTTTGGTGGGGGGGGGGCATGTATTCGATCGGCTCTGGGGTGTGACAGGGAGGTCCAGGCAGGCTAAAAAGAATTTGAGGGTGTGCAGAAGTGTCGTTAGTATTCCGTAGGGCTTCATCTGGGGCTGTCAGTGTTTTGGGGGTGTCGTGAAGGGTTGTAGAATCAAATATTTGTGTGCCAAATGGGACGAGGTGGGAGTTTGTTTTAGGGGGGCATGGGTGCAATGGGGCTCTGGGAGCTGACTGGGAGGTCCAGGCAGGTTAAAAGGGTTTGAGGTGTGCAGAAGTGTTGTTAGTATTCCGTAGGGCATTGTCTGGCTCTCTCAGGGTTTTGGGGGTTGTGAAGGGTCGTAGAATCAAATTGTAGTGTGCAAAAGGGATGAGCTGGGTACTGGGTTTTGGGGTGGGGGCATGGGGGACAAAGGTGGGAGCTCTGGGAGCTGACTGGGAGGTCCAGGCAGGTTAAAAAGGCTTTGAGGGTGTGCAGAAGTGTCGTTAGTATTCCGTAGGGCTTCATCTGGGGCTGTCAGTGTTTTGGGGGGGTGTCTGAAGGGCTGTAGAATCAAATTTTGTGTGCCAAATGGGACAAGGTGGGAGTTTGTTTTGGTGGGGGGAGCATGGGTGCACGGGGGCTCTGGGAGCTGACTGGGAGGTCCAGGCAGGTTAAAAGGGTTTGAGGGTGTGCAGAAGTGTTGTTAGTATTCCGTAGGGCATTGTCTGGCTCTCTCAGGGTTTTGGGGGTTGTGAAGGGTCGTGGAATCAAATTGTAGTGTGCAAAAGGGACGAGCTGGGAACTGGGTTTTGGGGTGGGGGCATGGGTAAGGGGAGCTCTGGGGGCTGACTGGGAGGTCCAGGCAGGTTAAAAGTGTTTGAGGTGTGCAGAAGCTTTGTTAGTATTCTGTAGGGTATTGTCTGGGGTGTCAGTGTTTTGGGGAGTTCTGAAGGTCGTAGAATTGAATTGAATTGTGCCAAAAGGGACAAGGATGGGAACTGGGTTTTTAGGGGGTCATGAGTACAGGGGGCTCTAGGGGCTTACTGGGAGGTCCAGGCAGGTTAAAAAGGGTTTGAGGGTGTGCAGAAGTGTCGTTAGTATTCCGTAGGGTATTGTCTGGCTCTCTCAGGGTTTTTGGGGGGTTGTGAAGGGTCGTAGAATCAAATTGTAGTGTGCAAAAGGGACGAGCTGGGAACTGGGTTTTGGGGTGGGGGTCATGGGTACTGGGAGCTCTGGGAGCTGACTGGGAGGTCCTGGCAGGTTAACAAGAGTTTGAGGGTGTGCAGAAGTGTCGTTAGTATTCCGTAGGGCATTGTCTGGGTCTCTCAGGGTTTTTGTGGGTTCATGAAGGGTCGTAGAATCAAATTGTAGTGTGCAAAAGGGATGAGCTGGGTACTGGGTTTGGTGGGGGGGGGGGGCATGTATTGGATTGGCTCTGGGGTGTGACAGGGAGGTGCAGGCAGGTTAAAAAGAGTTTGAGGGTGTGCAGAAGTGTCGTTAGTATTCCGTAGGGCTTCATCTGGGGCTGTCAGTGTTGTGGGGGTGTCGTGAAGGGTTGTAGAATCAAAGTTTTGTGTGCCAAATGGGACGAGGTGGGAGTTTTTTTTTGGGGGAGCATGGGTAGGGGGCTCTGGGAGCTGACTGGGAGGTCCAGGCAGGTTAAAAAGGGTTTGAGGGTGTGCAGAAGTGTCGTTAGTATTCCGTAGGGCATTGTCTGGTTCTCTCAGGGGTTTTGGGTGGTTGGGAAGGGTCGTAGAATCAAATTGTAGTGTGCAAAAGGGACGAGCTGGGAACTGGGTTTTGGGGTGGGGGGCATGGTTACGGGGGCTCTGGGAGCTGACTGGGAGGTCCAGGCAGGTTAAAAAGGGTTTGAGGGTGTGCAGAAGTGTCGTTAGTATTCCATAGGGCATTGTCTGGCTCTCTCAGGGTTTTTGGGGGGTTGTGAAGGGTCGTAGAATCAAATTGTAGTGTGCAAAATGGACGAGCTGGGAACTGGGTTTTGGGGTGGGGGGCATGGGTACGGGGAGCTCTGGGGGCTGACTGGGAGGTCCAGGCAGGCTAGAAAGTGTTTGAGGGAGTGCAGAGGTGTCGTTAGTATTCCGTAGGGCATTGTCTGGGTCTCTCAGGGCTTTTGTGATGTCGTGAAGGGTCGTAGAATCAAATTGTAGTGTGCAAAAGGGATGAGCTGGGTACTGGGTTTGGTGGGGGGCATGTATTGGATTGGCTCTGGGGTGTGACAGGGAGGTGCAGGCATTTTAAAAAGAGTTTGAGGGTGTGCAGAAGTGTCGTTAGTATTCCGTAGGGCTTCATCTGGGGCTGTCAGTGTTTTCGGGGTGTCGTGAAGGGTTGTAGAATCACATATTTGTGTGCCAAATGGGACGAGGTGGGAGTTTGTTTTGGGGGGGGGGAGCATGTGTACGGGGGGCTCTGGGAGCTGACTGGGAGGTCCAGGCAGGTTAAAAAGGGTTTGGGGGTGTGCAAAAGCGTTGTAAGTATTCTGTAGGGCATCGTCTGGGGGTGTCAGGGTTTTGGGGAGTTCTGAAGGGTCGTAGAATCGAATTGTAGTGTGCCAAAAGGGACAAGGTGGGAATTAGGTTTTGTAGGGGGTCATGTGTTCAGGGTTTTGGGGGGGGTCTCTGGGAGATGACTGGGAGGTCCAGGCAGGTTAAAGAGGGTTTGAGGGTGTGCAGAAGTGTCGTTAGTATTCCATAGGGCATTGTCTGGGTCTCTCAGTGTTTTTGTGGGGCGTGAAGGGTCGTAGAATCAAATTGTAGTGTGCAAAAGGGATGAGCTGGGTACTGGGATTGGTGGGGGGCATGTATTCGATTGGCTCTGGGGTGTGACAGGGAGGTGCAGGCAGGTTAAAAGAGTTTGAGGGTGTGCAGAAGTGTCGTTAGTATTCCGTAGGGCTTCATCTGGGGCTGTCATTGTTTTGGGGGTGTCGTGAAGGGCTGTAGAATCAAAGTTTTGTGTGCCAAATGGGACGAGGTGGGAGTTTGTTTTGGTGGGGGGGAGCATGGGTACGGGGGGCTCTGGGAGCTGACTGGGAGGTGCAGGCAGGTTAAAAAGGCTTTGAGGGTGTGCAGAAGCGTTGTTAGTATTCTGTAGGGCATCGTCTGGGGGTGTCAGGGTTTTTGGGGAGTTCTGAAGGGTCGTAGAATTGAATTGAATTGTGCCAAAAGGACAAGGTGGGAATTGGGTTTTGCAGGGGGGTCATGAGTACGGGGGCTCTAGGGATGACTGGGAGATCCAGGCAGGTTAAAAAGGGTTTGAGGGTGTGCAGAAGTGTCGTTAGTATTCCGTAGGGCATTGTCTGCCTCTCTCAGGGTTTTTGGGGGTTTGTGAAGGGTCGTAGAATCAAATTGTAGTGTGCAAAAGGGACGAGTTGGGAACTGGGTTTTGGGGTGGGGGCATGGGTACGAGGGGAGCTCTGGGGCTGACTGGGAGGTCCAGGCAGGCTAGAAAGTGTTTGAGGAGTGCAGAGGTTTCGTTAGTATTCCGTAGGGCATTGTCTGGGTCTCTCAGGGTTTTTGTGATGTCGTGAAGGGTCGTAGAATCAAATTGTAGTGTGCAATTTGGACGAGCTGGGAACTGGGTTTTGGGGTGGGGGCATGGGCACGGGGCCTCTAGGGGCCTGCTGGGAGGTCCAGGCAGGTTAAAAAGGGTTTGAGGGTGTGCAGAAGTGTCGTTAGTATTCCGTAGGGCTTCATCTGGGGCTGTCAGTGTTTTGGGGGTGTCGTGAAGGGCTGTAGAATCAAAGTTTTGTGTGCCAAATGGGACGAGGTGGGAGTTTGTTTTGGTGGGGGGGAGCATGGGTACGGGGGGCTCTGAGAGCTCACTGGGAGGTCCAGGCAGGTTAAAAAGGCTTTGAGGGTGTGCAGAAGTGTCGTTAGTATTCCGTAGGGCTTCATCTGGGGCTGTCAGTGTTTTGGGGGTGTCGTGAAGGGCTGTAGAATCAAATTTTAGTGTGCCAAATGGGACGAGGTGGGAGTTCGTTTTGGGGGGGGGGAGCATGGGGACGGGGGCTCTGGGAGCTGACTGGGAGGTCCAGGCAGGTTAAAAAGGCTTTGAGGGTGTGCAGAAGCGTTGTAAGTATTCTGAAGGGCATCGTCTGAAGGTGTCAGGTTTTTGGGGGAGTTCTGAAGGGTCGTAGAATCGAATTGTAGTGTGCCAAAAGGGACAAGGTGGGAATTGGGTTTTGTAGAGGGGGGTCATGGGTACGGGGGGCTCTGGGAGATGACTGGGAGGTCCAGGCAGGTTAAAAAGGCTTTGAGGGTGTGCAGACGTGTCGTTAGTATTCCGTAGAGCTTCATCTGGGGCTGTCAGTGTTTTGGGGGTGTCGTGAAGGGCTGTAGAATCAAAGTTTTGTGTGCCAAATGGGACGAGGTGGGAGTTTGTTTTGGTGAGGGGGTAGCATGGGTACGTGGGGCTCTGGGAGCTGACTGGGAGGTCCAGGCAGGTTAAAAAGGGTTTGAGGGTGTGCAGAAGTGTCGTTAGTATTCCGTAGGGCATTGTCTGGGTCTCTCAGGGTTTTTGTGAGGTCGTGAAGGGTCGTAGAATCAAATTGTAGTGTGCAAAAGGGACGAGCTGGGAACTGGGTTTGTTGGGGGGGGGGGCATGTATTCGATTGGCTCTGGGGTGTGACAGGGAGGTGCAGCAAGGTTAAAAAGAGTTTGAGGGTGTGCAGAAGTGTCGTTAGTATTCCGTAGGGCTTCATCTGGGGCTGTCAGTGTTTTGGGGGTGTCGTGAAGGGCTGTAGAATCAAATATTTGTGTGCCAAATGGGACGAGGTGGGAGTTTGTTTTGGTGGGGGAGCATGGGTACGGGGGGCTCTGGGAGCTGACTGGGAGGTCCAGGCAGGTTAAAAAGGGTTTGAGGGTGTGCAGAAGTGTTGTTAGTATTCCGTAGGGCATTGTCTGGCTCTCTCAGGGTTTTTGGGGGGTTGTGAAGGGTCATAGAATCAAATTGTAGTGTGCAAAAGGGACGAGCTGGGAACTGGGTTTTGGGGTGGGGGGCATGGATATGGGGAGCTCTGGGGGCTGACTGGGAGGTCCAGGCAGGCTAGAAAGTGTTTGAGGGAGTGCAGAGGTTTTGTTAGTATTCCGTAGGGCATTGTCTGCGTCTCTCAGGGTATTTGTGGGGTCGTGAAGGGTCGTGGAATCAAATTGTAGTGTGCAAAATGGACGAGCTGGGAACTGGGTTTCGTGGGGGGGGCGCATTTATTGGATTGGCTCTGGGGTGTGACAGGGAGGTGCAGGCAGGTTAAAAACAGTTTGAGGGTGTGCAGAAGTGTCATTAGTATTCCGTAGGGCTTCATCTGGGGCTGTCAGTGTTTTGGGGGTGTCATGAAGGGCTGTAGAATCAAATATTTGTGTGCCAAATGGGACGAGGTGGGAGTTTGTTTTGGGGGGGGGGAGCATGGCTACGGGGGCCTCTGGGAGCTGACTGGGCGGTCCAGGCAGGTTAAAAAGGGTTTGAGGGTGTGCAGAAGCGTTGTAAGTATTCTGTAGGGCATCGTCTGGGGGTGTCAGGGTTTTGGGGGAGTTCTGAAGGGTCATAGAATCAAATTGTAGTGTGCAAAATGGACGAGCTGGGAACTGGGTTTTGGGGTGGGGGGCATGGGTACGGGGAGCTCTAGGGGCTGAATGGGAGGTCCAGGCAGGATAAAAAGAGTTTGAGGGTGTGCAGAAGTGTCGTTAGTATTCCGTAGGGCATTGTCTGGGTCTCTCAGGGTTTTTGTGATGTCGTGAAGGGTCGTAGAATCAAATTGTATTGTGCAAAAGGGATGAGCTGGGAACTGGGTTTGGTGGGGGGGGGGGCATGGATTCGATTGGCTCTGGGGTGTGACAGGGAGGTGCAGGCAGGTTAAAAAGAGTTTGAGGGTGTGCAGAAGTGTCGTTAGTATTCCGTAGGGCTTCATCTGGGGCTGTCAGTGTTTTGGGGGTGTCGTGAAGGGCTGTAGAATCAAAGTTTTGTGTGCCAAACGGGACAAGGTGGGAGTTTGTTTTGGTGGGGGAGCATGGGTGCGGGGGCTCTAGGAGCTGACTGGGAGGTCCAGGCAGGTTAAAAAGGCTTTGAGGTGTGCAGAAGTGTCGTTAGTATTCCGTAGGGCATAGTCTGGCTCTCTCAGGGTTTTTGGGGTTGTGAAGGGTCGTAGAATCAAATTGTAGTGTGCAAAATGGGATGAGCTGGGAACTGGGTTTTGGGGTGGGGGCATGGTTATACGGGGAGCTCTGGGGCTGACTGGGAGGTCCAGGCAGGCTAGAAAGTGTTTGAGGGAGTGCAGAGGTGTCGTTAGTATTCCGTAGGGCATTGAGGTCTCTCAGGGTTTTGTGGGGTCGTGAAGGGTCGTAGAATCAAACTGTAGTGTGCAAAAGGGATGAGCTGGGAGCTGGGTTTGGTGGGGGGCATGTATTCGATTGGCTGTGGGGCTGACTGGGAGGTGCAGGCAGGTTAAAAGAGTTTGAGGAAGTGCAAAAGTGTCGTTAGTATTCTGGGCATTGTCTGAGGGTGTCAGGGTTTTGGGAGGTCGTGAAGGGTCGTAGAATCTAAGGTTAGTGTGGCAAAAGGGATGACATGGGAACTGGGTTTTGGGGTGGGGGCATGGGTACGGGAAGGTCTAGGGGCTGACTGGGAGGTCCAGGCAGGTTAAAGAGGCTTTGAGGAGTGCAGAAGTGTCGTTAGTATTCCGTAGGGGTTCATCTGGGGCTGTCAGTGTTTTGGGGAGTTCTGAAGGGTCATAGAATCGAATTGTAGTGTGCCAAAAGGACAAGGTGGGAGCTGGTTTTGGGGGTCATGGGTGCAGGCGGCTCTAGGGGCTGAATGGGAGGTTCAGGCAGGTTAAAGAGGGTTTGAGGGTGTGCAGAAGTGTCGTTAGTATTCCGTAGGGCATTGTCTGCCTCTCTCAGGGTTTTTGGGGGGTCGTGAAGGGTCGTAGAATCAAATTGTAGTGTGCCAAATGGACGAGCTGGGAATTGGGTTTTGGGGTGGGGGGCATGGGTACGGGGAGCTCTGGGGGCTGACTGGGAGGTCCAGGCAGGCTAGAAAGTGTTTGAGGGAGTGCAGAAGTGTCGTTAGTATTCCGTAGGGCATAGTCTGGCTCTCTCAGGGTTTTTGGGGGGTTGTGAAGTGTCGTAGAATCAAATTGTAGTGTGCAAAATGGACAAGCTGGGAACTGTGTGTTGGGGTGGTGGGCATGGGTACGGGGAGCTCTGGGGGCTGACTGGGAGATCCAGACTAGGCTAGAAAGTGTTTGAGGGAGTGCAGAGGTGTTCTTCTTATTCCTTAGGGCTTTGTCTGAGGTTGTCAGGGTTTTGGGGAGGTCGTGAAGGGTCGTAGAATCAAAGTGTAGTGTGCCAAAATGGACGAGCTGGGAACTGGGTTTTGGGGTGGGGGCATGGGTACAGGGAGGTCTAGGGGCTGACTGGGAGGTCCAGGCAGGTTAAAGAGGGTTTGAGGGAGTGCAGAAGCGTTGTAAGTATTCTGTAGGGCTTCGTCTGGGGGTGTCAGGGTTTTGGGGGAGTTCTGAAGGGTCGTAGAATCGAATTGCAGTGTGCCAAAAGGGAGAAGGTGGGAATTGGGTTTTGTAGGGGGGGTCATGAGTACGGGGGCTCTAGGGGCTTACTGGGAGGTCCAGGCAGGTTAAAAAGGGTTTGAGGTGTGCAGAAGTGTCGTTAGAAGGTTTGGAGGTGGGGAGTAAAGGCACGGTGGGCTCTGGGGCTGACTGGGAGATGCAGGCAGGCTAAAAATTTTTTAGGGTGTATAGAAAATTCCTTTGTATTCCCTAGGGTTTCATCTGGGGCTGTCAGGATTTTAGGGGCATCAACAGTCATAGGATGGAATTGTATTGTGCCAAAAGGACGAGCTGTGAACCAGGTGCGGAGCATGGTGGGGGGTGATCATGTATTCGGCGGGTTCTGGGGTAACTGGGAGGTCCAGGTTGGCTAAGAGGGTTTGAGGGTGTGCAGAAATGTCCTTAGAATACTCTTGGGCTTTGTATAGGGGATGTCAGGGGTTTGGGGTGGTCTCTGTGGAGGCCTGAATGAGAGAATTGCAGGGTAAAATGGACGAGCTGGTAACGGGGCGGGGGGGGCGGTTATGACTTTGGGGGTCTCTGGGGTGCCATTTGGGGGCTCCAGTTGAGGACAAAAGTGTTTGAGTGTGTCCAGAAGGGGTTCTAGCATTTCGGAGGGCTTCATCTGGGGGTGTTCAGGATTTTGAGGGAAGGTATAAAGCCAATCAGCCCCCAGAGTCCCCTAAATGCATGCCCCACCGCACGTCACACGCCCCGCCCCCTGTATTCAATTCCCAGCTCGCCCATTTTAGCTGACTACAATTTGCTTCTACAACTACTCAACGCTAACGCTAACACTACCCTAACCCTAAACCTACAATTTCATCCTAACCCTAACCACCTAACCCTACCCTACGCACTACCCCAAACCCCTAACCCAGCAACCCGACCCTAACCCTAACCCCAACCCTGCCCTACCCCTACCCCAAACACCTAACCCAGCAACCTGACCCTAACCCTAACCCCAACCTCAACCCTAACCCTAACCCTAACCACCCCAACCCCTAACCCTAACCCCAACCCTAACCCTAACTAACCCTAACCCTAACCCCAACCCCAACCCTAACCCCAACCCCAACCCCAACCCCTAACCCCAACCCCTAACCCTAACCCAACCCTAACCCTAACCCAACCCTAACCCTAACCCAACCCTAACCCTAACCCTAACCCCAACCCTAACCCTAACCCCAACCCCTAACCATAACCCTACCCCCTAACCCTAACCCTAACCCCTAACCCCAACCCTAACCCCAAACCCAACCCTAACCCTAACCCTAACCCTAACCCCTAACCCCAACCCTAACCCTAACCCCAACCCCAACCCCAACCCCAACCCCAACCCTAACCCCAACCCCTAACCCTAACCCTAACAACCCTAACCCTAACCCCTAACCCCAACCCTAAACCCCAACCAGAACCTAGCCCTAACCCTAACCACAATCCTAACCAGATCCCTAACCACAACCCTAACCTGAACCCTAACCCCTAACCGGGTAAGGGGTCTCTGGGGGCTGACCGGGGGGTCCAGGCAGGTTAAAGAGGGTTTGAGGGTGTGCAGAAGTGTCGTTAGTTATCCATAGGGCATGGTCTGGGTATCTCAGGGTTTGGGGGGGTCGTGAAGGTCGTAGAATCAAATTGTAGTGTGCAAACGGGATGAGCTGGGAACTGGGTTTGGGGGCATGTATTGATTGGCTCTGGGTTGTGACAGGAGGTGCAGGCAGGTTAAAAAGAATTTGAGGGTGTGTAGAAGTGGCGTTAGTATTCTGTACGGCATTGTCTGGGTCTCTCAGGTTTTTTTGGAGGTCATGAAGGGTCGTAGAATCAAAGTGTAGTGTGCCAAAAGGGACGAGCTGGGAACTGGGTTTTGGGGTGGGGGCATGTGTACGGAGGGCTCTGGGGCTGCCTGAGAGGTCCAGGAAGGCTCGAAAGTGTTTGAGGGAGTGCAGAGGTGTTCTTATTCTTCCACAGGGCTTCGTCTGAGGGTGTTAGGGTTTACGGGGCAGCATGAAGGGTCATAGAATCAAATTGCAGTGTGCCCAATGGCACAAGGTGCGAATTGGGTGTTGTATGGGGGTCATGGGTACGGGGGCTCTAGGGGCTTACTGGGAGGTCCAGGCAGGTTAAAGAGGGTTTGAGGGTGTGCAGAAGTGTCGTTAGTATTCCGTAGGGCATTCTCTGTGTCTCTCAGGATTCTGGATGGTCGCGATGGGTCGTAGAATCAAATTGTAGTGTGCTAAAGGGATGAGCTCGGAACAGGGTTTGGTGAGGAGGGCATGCATTCGGTTGGCTCGGGGCCTGTCTGGGAGGTAAAGGTAGGTTAAAAAGGGTTTGAGGGTGTGCAGAAGAGTCGTTAGTATTCTGTAGGGCATTGTCTGGCTCTCTCAGGGTTTTTGGGTTGTCGTAGAATCAAATTGTAGTGTGCAAAAGGGATGAGCTGGGAACTGGGTTTGGTGGGGGCACGTATTTGGTTGGATTTGGGCTGTGACAGGGAGGTGTAGGCAGGTTAAAAAAGGGTTTGAGGCGTGCAGAAGTGTCGTTAGTATTCCGTAGGGCATTGTCTGGGTATCTCAGGGTTTTGGGGAGTTGTGAAGCGTCGTAGAATCAAATTGTACTGTGCAAAACGGATGCGCTGGGAACTGGGTTTGGGGGTTATGTATTCGGTTGGCTCTGGGGTGTGACAGGGAGGTGTAGGCAGGTTAAAAAGGGTTTGAGGGCGTGCAGAAGCGTTGTTTGTATTCTGTAGGGCATTCGTCTGGGGGTGTCAGGGTTTTGGGGGAGTTCTGAAGGGTCGTACAATGGAATTGTACTGTGCAAAAGGGATGAGCTGGGAACTGGGTTTGGTGGGCCGGGGGGGCATGTATTCGATTGGCTCTGCTGCCTGACTGGGAGGTGCAGGCAGGTTAAAGGGTTTGAGGAGTGCAGAAGTGTCCTTAGCATTCTGTAGGGGCTTCATCTGGGGCTGTCAGTGTTTTGGGGTGTCGTGAATGGTTGTAGAATCGAATATTTGTGTGCCAATTTGGATGAGCTTGGAGCTTGTTTGGGGGGCATGGGTACAGGGGTCTCTGGGAGCTGACTGGGAGGTCCAGGCAGGCTAAAAATTGTTTGAGGGTGTGCAGAAGCGTTGTCAGTATTCTGTAGGGCATCGTCTGGGGTGTCAGGGTTTTGGGGAGTTCTGAAGGGTCGTAGAATCGAATTGTAGTGTGCCAAAAGGACAAGGTGGGAATTGGGTTTTGGTGGGAGGGTCATGAGTATGGGGGGCTCTAGGGGCTTACTGGGAGGTCCAGGCAGGCTAGAAAGTGTTTGAGGGAGCGCAGAGGTGTTCTTATTATTCCATAGGGCTTTGTCTCAGGGTGTCAGGGTTTACGGGCGGCATGAAGGGTCATAGAATCAATTCAAGTGTGCCAAAAGGACATGGTGGGAATTGGGTTTTATGGGGGTGTCATGGGTGCGGGGTGCTCTAGGGGTTTACTGGGAGGTCCAGGCAGGTTAAAGAGGGTTTGAGGGTGTGCAGAAGTGTCGTTAGTATTCCGTAGGGCATTGTCTGGGTCTCTCAGGGTTTTTGGGGGTTCGTGAAGGGTCACAGAATTGTATTGTAGTGTGCCAAAAGGGACGACCTGGGAACTGGCTTTGGGGGTCATGGGTATGGGGGCTCTTTGCGTTGACTGGAAGGTGCAGGTATGTTATAGAGGGTTTGAGGATGTGCAGAAGTGTCATTAGTATTCCATAGGGCATTGTCTGGTCTCTCAGGATTTTGGGGAGTCGTGAAGGGTCGTAGAATCAAATTGTAGTGTGCAAAAGGACGAGCTGGGAACTGGTTTTTGGGGGCATGTATTTGGTTGGCTCTGGGGCCTGACTGGGAGGTTTAGGCAGGTTAAAAAGGGTTTGAGGGAGTGCAGAAGTGTCCTTAGCATTCCGTAGGGCT
Organism: Melanerpes aurifrons; assembly: GCA_011125475.1. Lineage (NCBI taxonomy): Eukaryota > Metazoa > Chordata > Aves > Piciformes > Picidae > Melanerpes > Melanerpes aurifrons. Next base: position 27,007 of record WWNC01000234.1, read on the forward strand.
TCAACTGGGTCTGTCAGTGTTTTGGGGTGTCGTGAAGGGTTGTAGAATCGAATTTTTGTGTGCCAAATGGTACGAGGTGGGAGCTTGTTTTAGGGGTGGGAGATATGGGTACGGGGGACTCTGGGGGTTGACTGGGAGGTCCAGACAGGTTAAAAAGGGTTTGAGGGTGTGCAGAAGCGTTGTTAGTATTCTGTAGGGCATCGTCTGGGGTGTCAGGGTTTTGGGGAGTTCTGAAGGGTCGTAGAATGGAATTGTACTGTCCAAAAGGGATGAGCTGGGAACTGGGTTTGGTGGGGCGGGGGGGCATGTATTCGGTTGTCTCTGCGGCCTGACTGGGAGGTGCAGGCAGGTTAAAAAGTGTTTGAGGGTGTGCAGAAGCGTTGTAAGTATTCTGTAGGGCATCGTCAGGGGTGTCAGTGTTTTGGGGAGTTCTGAAGGGTCGTAGATTCGAATTGTGGTGTGCAAAAGGGACGAGCAGGGAACTGGGTTTTGGGTGCAGGGCATGTATTCGATTGGCTCTGGGGTGTGACAGGGAGGTGCAGGCAGGTTAAAAGAGTTTGAGGGTGTGCAGAAGTGTCGTTAGTATTCCGTAGGGCTTCATCTGGGGCTGTCAGTGTTTTGGGGTGTCGTGAAGGGTTGTAGAATCAAATTTTGTGTGCCAAATGGGACGAGGAGGGAGCTGGATTTGGGGGGTGGGGGCATGGGTACGGGGGGCTCTGGGAGCTGACTAGGAGGTCCAGGCAGGTTAAAAAGGGTTTGAGGGTGTGCAGAAGCATTGTAAGTATTCTGTAGGGCATCGTCTGGGGGTGTCAGGGTTTTGGGGAGTTCTGAAGGGTCGTAGAATCGAATTGTAGTGTGCCAAAAGGGACAATGTGGAATTGGGTTTTGTAGGGGGATCATGAGTACAGGGGGCTCTAGGGGCTGACTGGGGAGGTCCAGGCAGGTTAAAGAGGGTTTGAGGGTGTGCAGAAGTGTCGTTAGTATTCCGTAGGTCATTGTCTGGCTCTCTCAGGGTTTTTGGGGGGTTGTGAAGGGTCGTAGAATCCAATTGTAGTGTGCAAAAGGGACGAGCTGGGAACTGGGTTTTGGGGTGGGGGGCATGGGTACGGAGAGCTCTGGGGGCTGACTGGGAGGTCCAGGCAGGCTAGAAAGTGTTTGAGGGAGTGCAGAGGTGTTCTTCTTATTCCATAGGGCTTTGTCTGAGGGTGTCAGGGTTTTGGGGAGGTCGTGAAGGGTCGTAGAATCAAAGTGTAGTGTGCCAAAAGGGACAAGGTGGGAACTGGGTTTTGGGGTGGGGGCATGTGTACACGGAGGTCTAGGGTCTGACTGGGAGGTACAGGCAGGTTAAAGAGGGTTTGAGGGAGTGCAGAAGCGTTGTAAGTATTCTGTAGGGCATCGTCTGGGGGTGTCAGGGTTTTGGGGGAGTTCTGAATTTGTCGTAGAATTAAATTGTAGTGTGGTAAAAGGGACAAGGTGGGAATTGGGTTTTGTAGGGGGGGGTCATGAGTACGGGGGGCTCTAGGGGCTTACTGGGAGGTCCAGGCAGGTTAAAAAGGGTTTGAGGGTGTGCAGAAGTGTCGTTAGTATTCCATAGGGCATTGTCTGGCTCTCTCAGGGTTTTTGGGGGGTTGTGAAGGGTCGTAGAATCAAATTGTAGTGTGCAAAAGGGACGAGCTGGGACCTGGGTTTTGGGGTGGGGGGCATGGGTGGGGAGCTCTGGGTGCTGACTGGGAGGTCCAGGCAGGCTAGAAAGTGTTTGAGGGAGTGCAGAGGTGTCGTTAGTATTCCATGGAGCATTATCTGGCTCTCTCAGGGTTTTGGGGAGGTCGTGAAGGGTCGTAGAATCAAAGTGTAGTGTGCCAAAAGGGACGAGCTGGGAACTGGGTTTTGGGGCGGGGCATGGGTACGGGAGGTCTAGGGGCTGACTGGGAGGTCCAGGCAGGTTAAAGAGGGTTTGAGGGAGTGCAGAATCGTTTTAAGTATTCTGTAGGGCTTCGTCTGGGGGTGTCAGGGTTTTGGGGGAGTTCTGAAGGGTCATAGAATCGAATTGTAGTGTGCCAAAAGGGACAAGGTGGGAATTGGGTTTTGTAGGGGGGGTCATGGGTACACGGGGTCTCTAGGGGCTGACTGGGAGGTCCAGGCAGGTTAAAGAGGGTTTGAGGGTGTGCAGAAGTGTCGTTAGTATTCCGTTGGGAATTGTCTGGCTCTCAGGGTTTTTGTGATGTCGTGAAGGGTCGTAGAATCAAATTGTAGTGTGCAAACGGGATGAGCAGGGAACTGGGTTTTGGGGTGGGGGCATGGGTACGGAGATCTCTGGGAGCTGACTGGGAGGTCCAGGCAGGTAAAAAGTGTTTGAGGGAGTGCAGAGGTTTGTTAGTATTCTGTAGGGCATTGTCTGGGGGTGTCAGGGTTTTGGGGAGTTCTGAAGGGTCATAGAATCAAATTGTAGTGTGCAAAATGGATGAGCTGGGAACTGGGTTTTGGTGGGGTGGGGGGCATATATTCGGGGAGCTCTGGGGTGCTGAATGGGAGGTCCAGGCAGGTTAAAAGAGTTTGAGGTGTGCAGAAGTGTCGTTAGTATTCCGTAGGGCTTGTCTGGGGCTGTCAGGGTTTTGTGATGTCGTGAAGGGTCGTAGAATCAAATTGTTGTGTGCAAAATGGGATGAGCTGGGAACTGGGTTGGGGGGGGCATGGTATTCGATTGGCTCTGGGAGCTGACTGGGAGGTGCAGGCAGGTTAAAAGAGTTTGAGGTGTGCAGAAGTGTCGTTAGTATTCTGTAGGGCTTCATCTGGGGTGTCAGGGTTTTGGGGAGTTCTGAAGGGCTGTAGAATCAAAGTTTTGTGTGCCAAAGGGACAAGGTGGGAGTTTGTTTTGGTGGGGGAGCATGGGTACAGGGGGCTCTAGGAGCTGACTGGGAGGTCCAGGCAGGTTAAAAAGGTTTGAGGGTGTGCAGAAGTGTCGTTAGTATTCCGTTGGGAATTGTCTGGCTCTCTCAGGGTTTTGTGATGTTGTGAAGGGTCATAGAATCAAATTGTAGTGTGCAAAATGGATGAGCTGGGAACTGGGTTTTGGGGTGGGGGCATGGGTACGGAGCTCTGGGGCTGACTGGGAGGTCCAGGCAGGTTAAAAAGTGTTTGAGGGAGTGCAGAGGTGAAGTGTCGTTAGTATTCCATGGAGCATTATCTGGTCTCTCAGGGTTTTGGGGGGTCGTGAAGGGTCGTAGAATCAAATTTAGTGTGCAAAAGGGATGACATGGGAACTGGGTTTTGGGGTGGGGGCATGTATTGGATTGGCTCTGGGGGTGACTGGGAGGTCCAGGCAGGTTAAAAAGAGTTTGAGGAGTGCAGAAGTGTCGTTAGTATTCCGTAGGGTTCATCTGGGGCTGTCAGTGTTTTGGGGTGTTCTGAAGGGTCATAGAATCAAATATTTGTGTGCCAAATGGGACAAGTTGGGAGCTGGTTTTGGGGGGTCATGGGCACGGTGGGCTCTGGGGGCTGAATGGGAGGTCAGGCAGGTTAAAAGGGTTTGAGGGTGTGCAGAAGTGTCGTTAGTATTCCGTAGGGCATTGTCTGGCTCTCTCAGGGTTTTTGGGGTTGTGAAGGGTCGTAGAATCAAATTGTAGTGTGCAAATGGACGAGCTGGGAACTGGGTTTTGGGGTGGGGGCATGGGTGGGGGCTGTGGGGCTGACTGGGAGGTCCAGGCATGTTAAAAAGGTTGAGGGAGTGCAGAAGTGTCATTAGTATTCCGTAGGGCATTGTCTGGCTCTCTCAGGGTTTTTGGGGGTTGTGAAGGGTCGTAGAATCAAATTGTAGTGTGCAAAATGGACAAGCTGGGAACTGGGTTTGGGGGGGGGGCATGGGATTATGGGAGCTCTGGGGGTGTGACTGGGAGATCCAGACTAGGCTAGAAAGAGTTTGAGGGAGTGCAGAGGTGTTCTTAGTATTCCTTAGGGCTTCATCTGAGGCTGTCAGTGTTTGGGGTGTCGTGAAGGGCTGTAGAATCAAAGTTTTGTGTGCCAAAATGGACGAGGTGGGAAGTTTGTTTTGGGGGGGGGCATGGGTACAGGGAGGTCTAGGGGCTGACTGGGAGGTCCAGGCAGGTTAAAAAGGGTTTGAGGGAGTGCAGAAGCGTTGTAAGTATTCTGTAGGGCTTCGTCTGGGGTGTCAGGGTTTTGGGGAGTTCTGAAGGGTTGTAGAATGGAATTGTAGTGTGCCAAAAGGGAGAAGGTGGAATTGGGTTTTGTAGGGGGTCATGGAGTACGGGGGCTCTGGGAGCTGACTGGGAGGTCCAGGCAGGTTAAAAAGGGTTTGAGGGTGTGCAGAAGTGTCGTTAGGAAGGTTTGGAGGTGGGGAAAGGGCAACGGTGGGCTCTGGGGGCAGACTGGGAGATGCAGGCAGGCTAAAAAGTTTTAGGGTGTATAGAAAATTCCTTTGTATTCCCTAGGTTTCATCTGGGGCTGTCAGGATTTTGGGGGGCATCAACAGTCATAGGATGGAATTGTATTGTGCCAAAACGAGCTGTGAACCAGGTGCGGAGCATGGTGGGGGGTGATCATGTATTCGGCGGGTTCTGGGGGTAACTGGGAGGTCCAGGTTGGCTAAGAGGGTTTGAGGGTGTGCAGAAATGTCCTTAGAATACTCTTGGGCTTTGTATGGGGATGTCAGGGGTTTGGGGTGGTCTCTGAAGGAGGCCTGAATGAGAGAATTGCAGGGTAAAATGGACGAGCTGGTAACGGGGGGGGGTTATGACTTTGGGGTCTCTGGGTGCCATTTGGGGCTCCAGTTGAGGACAAAAGTGTTTGAGTGTGTCCAGAAGGGTTCTAGCATTTCGGAGGGCTTCATCTGGGGGTGTTCAGGATTTTGAGGAAGGTATAAAGCCAATCAGCCCCAGAGTCCCCTAAATGCATGCCCCACCAAACGTCACACGCCCCGCCCCTGTATTCAACCCCAACCCCCATTTTAGCCCTAACAATTTGCTTCTACAACTACTCAACGCTAACCCTAACACTACCCTAACCCTAAACCTACAATTTCATCCTAACCCCAACCAACCCAACCCTAACCCTACGCACTACCCCAAACCCCTAACCCAGCAACCCGACCCTAACCCTAACCCCAACCCTGCCCTACCCCCTACCCCAAACACCTAACCCAGCAACCTGACCCTAACCCCAACCCTAACCCTAACCCTAACCCTAACCACCCCAACCCTAACCCTAACCCTAACCCTAACCCTAACTCCCCAACCCCAACCCTAACCCTAACCCTAACCCCCAACCCCAACCCCTAACCCCAACCCTAACCCTAACCCTAACCCTAACCCCTAACCCTAACCCAACCTAACCTCAACCCCTAACCCTAACCCAACCCCCAACCCTAACCCCCAACCCTAACCCTAACCCAACCCTAACCCTAACCCCTAACCCCCAACCCTAACCCAAACTAACCCTAACCCTAACCCCAACCCTAAACCTAACCCTAACCCAACCCCAACCCTAACCCCTAACCCTAACCCTAACCCTAACCCCTAACCCCTAACCCCAAGGTTAACCCTAACCCTAACTAACCCTAACCCCAAACCCAACCAGAACCCTAGCCCAAACCCCAACCACAATCCCTAACCAGATCCCTAACCACAACCCTAACCTGAACCCTAACCCCAACCGGGTAAGGGGTCTCTGGGGCTGACCGGGGTCCAGGCAGGTTAAAGAGGGTTTGAGGGTGTGCAGAAGTGTCGTTAGTTATCCATAGGGCATGGTCTGGGTATCTCAGGGTTTTTGGGGTCGTGAAGGGTCGTAGAATCAAATTTTAGTGTGCAAACGGGATGAGCTGGGAACTGGGTTTTGGGGGCATGTATTCGATTGGCTCTGGGTTGTGACAGGGAGGTGCAGGCAGGTTAAAAAGAATTTGAGGTGTGTAGAAGTGGCGTTAGTATTCTGTACGGCATTGTCTGGGTCTCTCAGGTTTTTTTGGAGGTCGTGAAGGGTCGTAGAATCAAAGTTTAGTGTGCCAAAAGGGACGAGCTGGGAACTGGGTTTGGGGTGGGGGCATGTACGGAGGGCTCTGGGGCTGACTGAGAGGTCCAGGCAGGCTAGGAAAGTGTTTGAGGAGTGCAGAGGTGTTCTTATTCTTCCACAGGGCTTCGTCTGAGGGTGTCAGGGTTTTTGGGGGGCATGAAGGGTCATAGAATCAAATTGTAGTGTGCCAAATGGCACAAGTGGGAATTGGGTGTTTATGGGGGTCATGGGTACAGGGGGCTCTAGGGGCTTACTGGGAGGTCCAGGCAGGTTAAAGAGGGTTTGAGGGTGTGCAGAAGTGTCGTTAGTATTCCGTAGGGCATTCTCTGGTCTCTCAGGGTTTCTGGATGGTCTGATGGGTCGTAGAATCAAATTGTAGTGTGCAAAAGGGATGAGCTGGGAACTGGGTTTGGTGGGGAGGGGCATGCATTGGTTGGCTCTGGGGCCTGTCTGGGAGGTCCAGGCAGGTTAAAAGGGTTTGAGGGTGTGCAGAAGAGTCGTTAGTATTCTGTAGGGCATTGTCTGGCTCTCTCAGGGTTTTGGGGTTGTCGTAGAATCAAATTGTAGTGTGCAAAAGGATGAGCTGGGAACTGGGTTTGGTGGGGGGCACGTATTTGCTTGGGATTTGACTGTGACAGGAGGTCCAGGCAGGTTAAAAAGGGTTTGAGGGCGTGCAGAAGTTGTCGTTAGTATTCGTAGGGCATTGTCTGGGCATCTCAGGGTTTTGGGGAGTTGTGAAGGGTCGTAGAATCAAATTGTACTGTGCAAAACGGACGCTGGGAACTGGGTTTTTGGGGGTTATGTATTCGGTTGGCTCTGGGGGGTGACTGGGAGGTGTCAGGCAGGTTAAAAAGGGTTTGAGGGTGTGCAGAAGTGTTGTTTGTATTCTGTAGGGCATTGTCTGGGGTGTCAGGGTTTTGGGGAGTTCTGAAGGGTCGTAGAATGGAATTGTACTGTGCAAAAGGGATGAGCTGGGAACTGGGTTTGGTGGGGGGGGCATGTATTCGATTGGCTCTGGGCCTGACTGGGAGGTGCAGGCAGGTTAAAAAGGGTTTGAGGAGTGCAGAAGTGTCCTTAGCATTCTGTAGGGCTTCATCTGGGGCTGTCAGTGTTTTGGGGGTGTCGTGAAGGGTTGTAGAATCAAATATTTGTGTGCCAAATGGGATGAGGTGGGAGTTTGTTTTTGGGGGCATGGGCACAGGGGCTCTGGGAGCTGACTGGGAGGTCCAGGCAGGTTAAAAAGGGTTTGAGGGTGTGCAGAAGCGTTGTAAGTATTCTGTAGGGCATCGTCTGGGGGTGTCAGGGTTTTGGGGAGTTCTGAAGGGTCGTAGAATCGAATTGTAGTGTGCCAAAAGGGACAAGGTGGGAATTGGGTTTTGTGGGGGGTCATGGTGGGGGGCTCTGGGGCTGACTGGGAGGTCCAGGCAGGTTAAAAAGGTTTGAGGGCGCAGAAGTGTTCTTAGTATTCCGTAGGGCATTGTCTCTGGGGTGTCAGGGTTTTTGGGGGTTGTGAAGGGTCGTAGAATCAAATTGTAGTGTGCAAAAGGGACATGGCTGGGAACTGGGTTTTGGGGGGGGCATGGGTATGGGGTGCTCTGGGAGCTGACTGGGAGGTCCAGGCAGGTTAAAAGGGTTTGAGGGTGTGCAGAAGTGTCGTTAGTATTCCGTAGGGCATTGTCTGGCTCTCTCAGGGTTTTGGGGGTTGTGAAGGGTCACAGAATCAAATTGTAGTGTGCCAAAAGGGACGGAGGCTGGGAACTGGGTTTTGGGTGGGGGCATGGGTATGGGGGGCTCTGGGAGCTGACTGGAGGTCCAGGGCAGGTATGTTAAAGGTTTGAGGATGTGCAGAGTGTCGTTAGTATTCCGTAGGGCATTGTCTGGTCTCTCAGGGTTTTTGGGGAGTCGTGAAGGGTCGTAGAATCAAATTGTAGTGTGCAAAAGGGACGAGCTGGGAACTGGTTTTGGGGTGGGGGTCATGTATTTGGGGGCTCTGGGAGCTGACTGGGAGGTCCAGGCAGGTTAAAAAGAGTTTGAGGGTGTGCAGAAGTGTCCGTTAGTATTCCGTAGGGCTTCATCTGGGGCTGTCAGTGTTTTGGGGGTGTCGTGAAGGGTCTGTAGAATCAAATTTTTGTGTGCCAAATGGGACGAGGTGGGAGTTTGTTTTAGGGGGGGAGCATGGGTATGGGGGCTCTGGGAGCTGACTGGGAGGTCCAGGCAGGTTAAAAAGGGTTTGAGGGTGTGCAGAAGCGTTGTTAGTATTCTGTAGGGCATCGTCTGGGGTGTCAGGGTTTTGGGGGAGTTCTGAAGGGTCGTAGAATGGAATTGTACTGTCCAAAAGGGATGAGCTGGGAACTGGGTTTGGTGGGGGGGGGGCATGTATTGGTTGGCTCTGGGCCTGACTGGGAGTGCAGGCAGGTTAAAAGGTTTGAGGGTGTGCAGAAGTTGTAAGTATTCTGTAGGGCATCGTCAGGGGGTGTCAGTGTTTTTGGGGAGTTCTGAAGGGTCGTAGAATCAAATTGTAGTGTGCAAAAGGGACGAGCAGGGAACTGGGTTTTGGGGTGCAGGGCATGTACGGGGATTGGCTCTGGGGTGTGACTGGGAGGTGCAGGCAGGTTAAAAGAGTTTGAGGGTGTGCAGAAGTGTCGTTAGTATTCCGTAGGGCTTCATCTGGGGCTGTCAGTGTTTTGGGGTGTCGTGAAGGGTTGTAGAATCAAATTTTGTGTGCCAAATGGGACGAGGAGGGAGCTGGATTTGGGGTGGGGGCATGGGTCGATGGGGCTCTGGGAGCTGACTAGGAGGTCCAGGCAGGTTAAAAGGTTTGAGGGTGTGCAGAAGCATTGTAAGTATTCTGTAGGGCATCGTCTGGGGGTGTCAGGGTTTTGGGGGAGTTCTGAAGGGTCGTAGAATCGAATTGTAGTGTGCCAAAAGGGACAATGTGGGAATTGGGTTTTGTAGGGGGGGATCATGAGTACAGGGGGCTCTAGGGGCTGACTGGGAGGTCCAGGCAGGTTAAAGAGGGTTTGAGGGTGTGCAGAAGTGTCGTTAGTATTCCGTAGGTCATTGTCTGGCTCTCTCAGGGTTTTTGGGGGGTTGTGAAGGGTCGTAGAATCAAATTGTAGTGTGCAAAAGGGACGAGCTGGGAACTGGGTTTTGGGGGGGGGCATGGGTACTGAGAGCTCTGGGGCTGACTGGGAGGTCCAGGCAGGCTAGAAAGTGTTTGAGGGAGTGCAGAGGTGTTCTTCTTATTCCATAGGGCTTTGTCTGAGGGTGTCAGGGTTTTGGGGAGGTCGTGAAGGGTCGTAGAATCAAAGTGTAGTGTGCCAAAAGGGACAAGGTGGGAACTGGGTTTTGGGGTGGGGGCATGTGTACACGGAGGTCTAGGGTCTGACTGGGAGGTACAGGCAGGTTAAAGAGGGTTTGAGGGAGTGCAGAAGCGTTGTAAAAGTATTCTGTAGGGCATCGTCTGGGGTGTCAGGGTTTTGGGGAGTTCTGAAGGGTCGTAGAATCAAATTGTGTGTAAAAGGACAAGGTGGGAATTGGTTTTGTAGGGGGTCATGGGTACGGGGGCTCTGGGGCTGACTGGGAGGTCCAGGCAGGTTAAAAGGGTTTGAGGGTGTGCAGAAGTGTCGTTAGTATTCCATAGGGCATTGTCTGGCTCTCTCAGGGTTTTTGGGGGGTTGTGAAGGGTCGTAGAATCAAATTGTAGTGTGCAAAAGGGACGAGCTGGGACCTGGGTTTTGGGGTGGGGGGCATGGGTACGGGGAGCTCTGGGTGCTGACTGGGAGGTCCAGGCAGGCTAGAAAGTGTTTGAGGGAGTGCAGAGGTGTCGTTAGTATTCCATGGAGCATTATCTGGCTCTCTCAGGGTTTTGGGGAGGTCGTGAAGGGTCGTAGAATCAAAGTGTAGTGTGCCAAAAGGGACGAGCTGGGAACTGGGTTTTGGGGGGGGGCATGGGTACGGGGAGCTCTAGGGGCTGACTGGGAGGTCCAGGCAGGTTAAAGAGGGTTTGAGGGTGTGCAGAATCGTTTTAAGTATTCTGTAGGGCTTCGTCTGGGGTGTCAGGGTTTTGGGGAGTTCTGAAGGGTCATAGAATCGAATTGTAGTGTGCCAAAAGGGACAAGGTGGGAATTGGGTTTTGTAGGGGGTCATGGGCAATGGGGCTCTGGGGCTGACTGGGAGGTCCAGGCAGGTTAAAAGGGTTTGAGGGTGTGCAGAAGTGTCGTTAGTATTCGTTGGGAATTGTCTGGTCTCTCAGGGTTTTTGTGATGTCGTGAAGGGTCGTAGAATCAAATTGTAGTGTGCAAACGGGATGAGCAGGGAACTGGGTTTTGGGGGGGGGCATGGGTACGGGAGGCTCTGGGGGCTGACTGGGAGGTCCAGGCAGGCTAGAAAGTGTTTGAGGGAGTGCAGAGGTGTCGTTAGTATTCCATGGAGCATTATCTGGCTCTCTCAGGGTTTTGGGGAGGTCGTGAAGGGTCGTAGAATCAAAGTGTAGTGTGCCAAAAGGGACGAGCTGGGAACTGGGTTTTGGGGGGGGGCATGGGTACGGGGCTCTGGGAGCTGACTGGGGAGGTCCAGGCAGGTTAAAAGGGTTTGAGGGAGTGCAGAATCGTTTTAAGTATTCTGTAGGGCATCGTCTGGGGTGTCAGGGTTTTGGGGAGTTCTGAAGGGTCATAGAATCGAATTGTAGTGTGCCAAAAGGGACAAGGTGGGAATTGGGTTTTGGTGGGGGTCATGGGTACGGGGGCTCTGGGGGCTGACTGGGAGGTCCAGGCAGGTTAAAAGGGTTTGAGGGTGTGCAGAAGTGTCGTTAGTATTCCGTTGGGCATTGTCTGGCTCTCTCAGGGTTTTTGGGGATGTCGTGAAGGGTCGTAGAATCAAATTGTAGTGTGCAAAAGGGATGAGCTGGGAACTGGGTTTTGGGGTGGGGGCATGGGTACGGAGATCTCTGGGGCTGACTGGGAGGTCCAGGCAGGCTAGAAAGTGTTTGAGGGAGTGCAGAGGTTTCGTTAGTATTCCGTAGGGCATTGTCTGGCTCTCTCAGGGTCTTTTGGGATCGTGAAGGGTCGTAGAATCAAATTGTAGTGTGCAAAAGGATGAGCTGGGAACTGGGTTTGGGGTGGGGGCATGGGCATATATTCGGTTGGCTCTGGGGTGTGACATGGAGGTGCAGGCAGGTTAAAAAGAGTTTGAGGGTGTGCAGAAGTGTCGTTAGTATTCCGTAGGGCTTCATCTGGGCTGTCAGTGTTTTGGGGGTGTCGTGAAGGGTCGTAGAATCAAATTGTTGTGTGAAAAATGGGACAAGGTAGGAACTGGATTGGGGGTGGGGTCATGTGTATGGTGGGCTCTGGGAGCTGACTGGGAGGTCCAGGCAGGTTAAAAGGGTTTGAGGGTGTGCAGAAGCGTTGTAAGTATTCTGTAGGGCATCGTCTGGGGGTGTCAGGGTTTTGGGGAGTTCTGAAGGGTCGTAGAATCAAATTGTAGTGTGCCAAAAGGACAAGGTGGGAATTGGGTTTTGTAGGGGGGTCATGGGTACAGGGGGCTCTGGGGCTGACTGGGAGGTCCAGGCAGGTTAAAAAGGGTTTGAGGGTGTGCAGAAGTGTCGTTAGTATTCCGTAGGGCATTGTCTGGCTCTCTCAGGGTTTTTGGGGGGTTGTGAAGGGTCATAGAATCAAATTGTAGTGTGCAAAATGGACGAGCTGGGAACTGGGTTTTGGGGTGGGGGGCATGGGGCGGGGAGCTCTGGGGCTGACTGGGAGGTCCAGGCAGGTTAAAAGGGTTTGAGGGTGCAGAAGTGTCGTTAGTATTCCGTAGGGCATTGTCTGGGTCTCTCAGGGTTTTGGGGGGTCGTGAAGGGTCGTAGAATCAAATTGTAGTGTGCAAAAGGGATGAGCTGGGAACTGGGTTTGGTGGGGGGGGGCATGTATTGGATTGGCTCTGGGGTGTGACAGGGAGGTGCAGGCAGGTTAAAAAGAGTTTGAGGGTGTGCAGAAGTGTCGTTAGTATTCCGTAGGGCTTCATCTGGGGCTGTCAGTGTTTTGGGGGTGTCGTGAAGGGTTGTAGAATCAAATATTTGTGTGCCAAATGGGACGAGTTGGGAGTTTGTTTTGGGGGGGGGCATGGGTATGGTGGGCTCTGGGAGCTGACTGGGAGGTCCAGGCAGGTTAAAAGGGTTTGAGGGTGTGCAGAAGTGTCGTTAGTATTCCGTAGGGCATTGTCTGGCTCTCTCAGGGTTTTGGGGGTTGTGAAGGGTCGTAGAATCAAATTGTAGTGTGCAAAAGGGACGAGCTGGGAACTGGGTTTTGGGGTGGGGGGCATGTAGGTACGGGGGCTCTGGGAGCTGACTGGGAGGTCCAGGCAGGTTAAAAGAGGTTGAGGGTGTGCAGAAGTGTCGTTAGTATTCCGTAGGGCATTGTCTGGCTCTCAGGGTTTTGTGGGGTCGTGAAGGGTCGTAGAATCAAATTGTAGTGTGCAAAAGGGATGAGCTGGGAACTGGGTTTGGGGGGGGCATGTATTCGATTGGCTCTGGGGTGACAGGGAGGTGCAGGCAGGTTAAAAGAGTTTGAGGGTGTGCAGAAGTGTCGTTAGTATTCGTAGGGCTTCATCTGGGGCTGTCAGTGTTTTGGGGGTGTCGTGAAGGGCTGTAGAATCAAATTTTGTGTGCCAAATGGGACGAGGTGGGAGTTTGTTTTGGGGGTGCATGGGTATGGGGGGCTCTGGGAGCTGACTGGGAGGTCCAGGCAGGTTAAAGGGTTTGAGGGTGTGCAGAAGCGTTGTAAGTATTCTGTAGGCATCGTCTGGGGTGTCAGGGTTTTGGGGAGTTCTGAAGGGTCGTAGAATCAAATTGTAGTGTGCCAAAAGGGACAAGGTGGGAATTGGGTTTGTAGGGGGTCATGGGGCACGGGGGGCTCTGGGAGCTGACTGGGAGGTCCAGGCAGGTTAAAAAGGGTTTGAGGGTGTGCAGAAGTGTCGTTAGTATTCCGTAGGGCATTGTCTGGCTCTCTCAGGGTTTTTGGGGGTCGTGAAGGGTCGTAGAATCAAATTGTAGTGTGCAAAAGGGATGAGCTGGGAACTGGGTTTTGGGGTGGGGGCATGTATTCGATTGGCTCTGGGGTGTGACAGGGAGGTGCAGGCAGGTTAAAAAGAGTTTGAGGGTGTGCAGAAGTGTCGTTAGTATTCCGTAGGGCTTCATCTGGGGCTGTCAGTGTTTTGGGGTGTCGTGAAGGGTTGTAGAATCAAATATTTGTGTGCCAAATGGGACGAGGTGGGAGTTTGTTTTGGGGGAGCATGGGTGCGGGGGCTCTGGGAGCTGACTGGGAGGTCCAGGCAGGTTAAAAAGGGTTTGAGGGTGTGCAGAAGTGTTGTAGTATTCTGTAGGGCATCGTCTGGGGTGTCAGGGTTTTGGGGAGTTCTGAAGGGTCGTAGAATCAAATTGTAGTGTGCCAAAAGGGACAAGGTGGGAATTGGGTTTTGTAGGGGGTCATGGGTACTGGGGGCTCTGGGAGATGACTGGGAGGTCCAGGCAGGTTAAAAAGGCTTTGAGGGTGTGCAGAAGTGTTGTTAGTATTCAGTAGGGCATTGTCTGGCTCTCTCAGGGTTTTTGGGGGGTTGTGAAGGGTCGTAGAATCAAATTGTAGTGTGCAAAATGGACGAGCTGGGAACTGGGTTTTGGGGTGGGGGCATGGGTACGGGGAGCTCTGGGGCTGACTGGGAGGTCCAGGCAGGTTAAAAGAGTTTGAGGGTGTGCAGAAGTGTCGTTAGTATTCCGTAGGGCATTGTCTGGTCTCTCAGGGTTTTTGTGGGGTCGTGAAGGGTCGTAGAATCAAATTGTAGTGTGCAAAGGGATGAGCTGGGAGCTGGGTTTGGTGGGGGCATGTATTGATTGGCTCTGGGTGTGACAGGGAGGTGCAGGCAGGTTAAAAGAGTTTGAGGGTGTGCAGAAGTGTCGTTAGTATTCCGTAGGGCTTCATCTGGGGCTGTCAGTGTTTTGGGGGTGTCGTGAAGGGTTGTAGAATCAAATTTTGTGTGCCAAATGGGACGAGGTGGGAGTTTGTTTTTGGGGGTCATGGGTACGGGGGGCTCTGGGAGCTGACTGGGAGGTCCAGGCAGGTTAAAAAGGGTTTGAGGGTGTGCAGAAGCGTTGTAAGTATTCTGTAGGGCATTGTCTGGGTCTCTCAGGGTTTTTGGGGTCGTGAAGGGTCGTAGAATCAAATTGTAGTGTGCAAATGGGACAAGCTGGGAATTGGGTTTTGGGGTGGGGGCATGGGTATGCAGGGGAGCTCTGGGAGCTGACTGGGAGGTCCAGGCAGGTTAAAAGTGTTTGAGGGTGTGCAGAGGTTTCGTTAGTATTCCGTAGGGCATTGTCTGGCTCTCTCAGGGTTTTGGGGTTGTGAAGGGTCATAGAATCAAATTGTAGTGTGCAAAAGGGACGAGCTGGGAACTGGGTTTTGGGGTGGGGGCATGGATACGGGAGCTCTGGGGGCTGACTGGGAGTTCCAGGCAGGCTAGAAAGTGTTTGAGGTGTGCAGAAGTGTCGTTAGTATTCCGTAGGGCATTGTCTGGGTCTCTCAGGGTTTTTGGGGGTCGTGAAGGGTCGTAGAATCAAATTGTAGTGTGCAAAATGGACGAGCTGGGAACTGGGTTTTGGGGTGGGGGCATGGGTATGGGGGCTCTGGGAGCTGACTGGGAGGTCCAGGCAGGTTAAAAAGAGTTTGAGGGTGTGCAGAAGTGTCGTTAGTATTCCGTAGGGCTTCATCTGGGGCTGTCAGTGTTTTGGGGGTGTCGTGAAGTTCTGTAGAATCAAATTTTGTGTGCCAAATGGGACGAGGTGGGAGTTGTTTTGGGGGAGCATGGGGACGGGGGGCTCTGGGAGCTGACTGGGAGGTCCAGGCAGGTTAAAAAGGGTTTGAGGGTGTGCAGAAGCGTTTAAGTATTCCTGTAGGGCATCGTCTGGGGTGTCAGGGTTTTGGGGAGTTCTGAAGGGTCGTAGAATCAAATTGTAGTGTGTCCAAAAGGGATGAGCTGGGAACTGGGTTTTGGTGGGGGGGCATGTATTGGTTGGCTCTGGGGCTGACTGGGAGGCAGGCAGGTTAAAAGTGTTTGAGGGTGTGCAGAAGTTGTTAGTATTCTGTAGGGCATTGTCTGGGGGTGTCAGGGTTTTTGGGGGAGTTCTGAAGGGTCGTAGAATCAAATTGTAGTGTGCAAAAGGGATGAGCTGGGAACTGGGTTTTGGGGGGGCATGTATTCGATTGGCTCTGGGGTGTGACAGGGAGGTGCAGGCAGGTTAAAAAGAGTTTGAGGGTGTGCAGAAGTGTCGTTAGTATTCCGTAGGGCTTCATCTGGGGCTGTCAGTGTTTTGGGGTGTCGTGAAGGGTTGTAGAATCAAATTTTTGTGTGCCAAATGGGACGAGGTGGGAGTTTGTTTTGGGGGGGGGCATGGGTACGGGGGCTCTGGGAGCTGACTGGGAGGTCCAGGCAGGTTAAAAAGGGTTTGAGGGTGTGCAGAAGCATTGTAAGTATTCTGTAGGGCATCGTCTGGGGTGTCAGGGTTTTGGGGAGTTCTGAAGGGTCGTAGAATCGAATTGTAGTGTGCCAAAAGGACAAGGTGGGAATTGGGTTTTGTAGGGGGTCATGGGTACGGGGGCTCTGGGAGCTGACTGGGAGGTCCAGGCAGGTTAAAAGGGTTTGAGGGTGTGCAGAAGTGTTGTTAGTATTCGTAGGGCATTGTCTGGCTCTCTCAGGGTTTTTGGGGGTTGTGAAGGGTCGTAGAATCAAATTGTAGTGTGCAAAAGGGACGAGCTGGGAACTGGGTTTGGGGTGGGGGCATGGGTATACAGAGGGAGCTCTGGGGAGGCTGACTGGGAGGTCCAGGCAGGTTAAAAGAGTTTGAGGGTGTGCAGAAGTGTCGTTAGTATTCCGTAGGGCATTGTCTGGGGCTCTCAGGGTTTTGGGGGGTCGTGAAGGGTCGTAGAATCAAATTTTAGTGTGCCAAAGGGATGAGCTGGGAGCTGGGTTTTGGGGGGGCTGGGTTTTGTTTGGTGGGGGCATGTATTCGATTGGCTCTGGGTGTGACTGGGAGGTCCAGGCAGGTTAAAAAGGGTTTGAGGGTGTGCAGAAGTGTCGTTAGTATTCCGTAGGGCATCGTCTGGGGCTGTCAGGGTTTTGGGGGTTCGTGAAGGGTGTAGAATCAAATTTTGTGTGCCAAAAAGGGACGAGGTGGGAGTTTGTTTTTGGGGGAGTCATGGGAGGGGGCTCTGGGAGCTGACTGGGAGGTCCAGGCAGGTTAAAAGGGTTTGAGGGTGTGCAGAAGTGTCGTTAGTATTCCGTAGGGCATTGTCTGGCTCTCTCAGGGTTTTGGGGGTTGTGAAGGGTCGTAGAATCAAATTGTAGTGTGCAAATGGGACGAGCTGGGAACTGGGTTTTGGGGTGGGGGCATGGGTACGGGGGGCTCTGGGGGCTGACTGGGAGGTCCAGGCAGGTTAAAAGTGTTTGAGGGTGTGCAGAGTGTCGTTAGTATTCCGTAGGGCATTGTCTGGCTCTCTCAGGGTTTTGGGGGTTGTGAAGGGTCGTAGAATCAAATTGTAGTGTGCAAAGGGGGAGCTGGGAACTGGGCTGGGAACTGGGTTTTCAGGCAGGTTAAAAAGGTTTGTGGCAGGGCATGAAGGGTCGTAGAATCAAAATTAGTGTGCAAAAGGGACGAGCTGGGAGTTTGTTTTAGGTGGGCCTGGCATGGGGTGGGGCTCTGGGGCTGACTGGGAGGTCCAGGCAGGTTAAAAAGGTTTGAGGTGTGCAGAAGTGTCGTTAGTATTCCGTAGGGCATTGTCTGGGTCTCTCAGGGTTTTGGGGGTCGTGAAGGGTCGTAGAATCAAATTGTAGTGTGCAAAGGGATGAGCTGGGAACTGGGTTTTGGGGTGGGGGGGCATGTATTCGATTGGCTCTGGGGTGCTGACTGGGAGGTCCAGGCAGGTTAAAAGAGTTTGAGGGTGTGCAGAAGTGTCGTTAGTATTCCGTAGGGCATTCATCTGGGGCTGTCAGTGTTTTGGGGGTGTCGTGAAGGGTGTAGAATCAAATTTAGTGTGCCAAATGGGACGAGCTGGGAAGTTTGTTTTGAGGGGGGGCATGGGTACGGGGGCTCTGGGAGCTGACTGGGAGGTCCAGGCAGGTTAAAAAGGGTTTGAGGGTGTGCAGAAGTGTCGTTAGTATTCCTGTAGGGCATTGTCTGTCTGTCAGGGTTTTGGGGAGTTCTGAAGGGTCGTAGAATCAAATTGTAGTGTGCCAAAAGGGATGAGCTGGGAACTGGGTTTTGGGGGGGGGGCATGGGTACAGGGGGCTCTGGGGCTGACTGGGAGGTCCAGGCAGGTTAAAAGGTTTGAGGTGTGCAGAAGTGTCGTTAGTATTCCGTAGGGCATTGTCTGGGTCTGTCAGGGTTTTGGGGGGTCGTGAAGGGTCGTAGAATCAAATTGTAGTGTGCAAAAGGGATGAGCTGGGAACTGGGTTTTGGGGGGGCATGTATTCGATTGGCTCTGGGGCTGACAGGGAGGTGCAGGCAGGTTAAAAAGAGTTTGAGGGTGTGCAGAAGTGTCGTTAGTATTCCGTAGGGCATTGTCTGGCTGTAGAATCTGTCAGGGTTTTGGGGGTCGTGAAGGGTCGTAGAATCAAATTTTAGTGTGCAAAAGGGATGAGCTGGGAACTGGGTTTGGGGGGTGGGGGCATGGGTTGGGGGCTCTGGGGAGCTGACTGGGAGGTCCAGGCAGGTTAAAAAGGGTTTGAGGTGTGCAGAAGTGTCGTTAGTATTCCGTAGGGCATTGTCTGGCTCTCTCAGGGTTTTGGGGGTTGTGAAGGGTCGTAGAATCAAATTGTAGTGTGCAAAAGGGACGAGCTGGGAACTGGGTTTTGGGGTGGGGGCATGGGTTGGGGGCTCTGGGGGCTGACTGGGAGGTCCAGGCAGGTTAAAAAGGGTTTGAGGGTGTGCAGAAGTGTTCGTTAGTATTCCGTAGGGCATTGTCTGGGTCTGTCAGGGTTTTGGGGGTCGTGAAGGGTCGTAGAATGAAATTGTAGTGTGCAAAAGGGATGAGCTGGGAACTGGGTTTTGGTGGGGGGCATGTATTCGATTGGCTCTGGGGTGTGACTGGGAGGTGCAGGCAGGTTAAAAGAGTTTGAGGTGTGCAGAAGTGTCGTTAGTATTCTGTAGGGCTTCATCTGGGGCTGTCAGTGTTTTGGGGGTGTCGTGAAGGGCTGTAGAATCAAATTTTGTGTGCCAAATGGGACAAGGTGGGAGTTTGTTTTGGTGGGGGAGCATGGTACGGGGGCTCTGGGAGCTGACTGGGAGGTCCAGGCAGGTTAAAAGGGTTTGAGGGTGTGCAGAAGTGTCGTTAGTATTCTGTAGGGCATCGTCTGGGGTGTCAGGGTTTTGGGGGTTCTGAAGGGTCGTAGAATCAAATTGTAGTGTGCCAAAAGGACAAAGCTGGGAATTGGGTTTGGGGGGGGGCATGGGTATGGGGGCTCTGGGAGCTGACTGGGAGGTCCAGGCAGGTTAAAAAGGTTTGAGGGTGTGCAGAAGTGTCGTTAGTATTCCGTAGGGCATTGTCTGGGTCTCTCAGGGTTTTGGGGGGTTGTGAAGGGTCGTAGAATCAAATTGTAGTGTGCAAAAGGGATGAGCTGGGAACTGGGTTTTGTGGGAGGGGGCATGGGTACGGGGGCTCTGGGGGCTGACTGGGAGGTCCAGGCAGGTTAAAAAGGTTTGAGGGTGTGCAGAAGTGTCGTTAGTATTCCGTAGGGCATTGTCTGGTCTCTCAGGGTTTTTGGGGTCGTGAAGGGTCGTAGAATCAAATTGTAGTGTGCAAAAGGGATGAGCTGGGAACTGGGTTTGGGGTGGGGGCATGTATTCGGGATTGGCTCTGGGGCTGACTGGGAGGTGCAGGCAGGTTAAAAAAGGTTTGAGGGTGTGCAGAAGTGTCGTTAGTATTCCGTAGGGCTTCATCTGGGGCTGTCAGTGTTTTGGGGAGGTCGTGAAGGGCTGTAGAATCAAATTTTGTGTGCCAAAAGGGACGAGGTGGGAGTTTGTTTTGGGGGGCATGGGTACAGGGGGCTCTGGGAGCTGACTGGGAGGTCCAGGCAGGTTAAAAGGGTTTGAGGTGTGCAGAAGTGTTTAGTATTCTGTAGGGCATTGTCTGGGGCTCTGTCAGGGTTTTTGGGGGTTCTGAAGGGTCGTAGAATCAAATTGTAGTGTGCCAAAAGGGACAAGGTGGGAACTGGGTTTTGGGGGGGGGGCATGGGTATGGGGGCTCTGGGAGCTGACTGGGAGGTCCAGGCAGGTTAAAAGGTTTGAGGTGTGCAGAAGTGTCGTTAGTATTCCGTAGGGCATTGTCTGGCTCTCTCAGGGTTTTTGGGGGTTGTGAAGGGTCGTAGAATCAAATTGTAGTGTGCAAAAGGGATGAGCTGGGAACTGGGTTTTGGGGTGGGGGCATGGGTGGGGGGCTCTGGGGGCTGACTGGGAGGTCCAGGCAGGTTAAAAGGTTTGAGGGTGTGCAGAAGTGTCGTTAGTATTCCGTAGGGCATTGTCTGGGTCTCTCAGGGTTTTGGGGGTCGTGAAGGGTCGTAGAATCAAATTGTAGTGTGCCAAAGGGATGAGCTGGGAACTGGGTTTTGGGGGGCATGGGTGGATTGGCTCTGGGGCTGACTGGGAGGTGCAGGCAGGTTAAAAGAGTTTGAGGGTGTGCAGAAGTGTCGTTAGTATTTGTAGGGCTTCATCTGGGGCTGTCAGGGTTTTGGGGTGTCAAATTGAAGGGTGTAGAATCAAATTTTGTGTGCCAAATGGGACAAGGTGGGAGTTTGGGTTTTTGGGGTGGGGGAGCATGGGAATGGGTTTTGGGGTGGGGGGGGCTCTGGGAGCTGACTGGGAGGTCCAGGCAGGTTAAAAAGGGTTTGAGGGTGTGCAGAAGTGTGTTAGTATTCTGTAGGGCATTGTCTGGCTCTGTCAGGGTTTTTGGGGGTTCTGAAGGGTCGTAGAATCAAATTGTAGTGTGCAAAAGGGACGAGCTGGGAACTGGGTTTTGGGGTGGGGGCATGGGTACGGGGCTCTGGGAGCTGACTGGGAGGTCCAGGCAGGTTAAAAAGGGTTTGAGGGTGTGCAGAAGTGTCGTTAGTATTCCGTAGGCATTGTCTGGGTCTCTCAGGTTTTTGGGGGTTGTGAAGGGTCGTAGAATCAAATTGTAGTGTGCAAAAGGGATGAGCTGGGAACTGGGTTTGGTGGGGGGCATGTATTCGATTGGCTCTGGGGTGTGACAGGGAGGTGCAGGCAGGTTAAAAGAGTTTGAGGGTGTGCAGAAGTGTCGTTAGTATTCCGTAGGGCTTCATCTGGGGCTGTCAGTGTTTTGGGGGTGTCGTGAAGGGCTGTAGAATCAAATTTTGTGTGCCAAATGGGACGAGGTGGGAGTTTGTTTGGGGTGGGGGAGCATGGGTAGGTGGGCAGGTTTTTGGGGCTCTGGGAGCTGACTGGGAGGTCCAGGCAGGTTAAAAAGGTTTGAGGGTGTGCAGAAGCGTCGTTAGTATTCTGTAGGGCATTGTCTGGCTCTGTCAGGGTTTTGGGGTTCTGAAGGGTCGTAGAATCAAATTGTAGTGTGCCAAAAGGGACAAGCTGGGAACTGGGTTTTGGGGTGGGGGGCATGGGTACAGGGGGCTCTGGGAGCTGACTGGGAGGTCCAGGCAGGTAAAAAGGGTTTGAGGTGTGCAGAAGTGTCGTTAGTATTCGTAGGGCATTGTCTGGCTCTCTCAGGGTTTTTGGGGGTTGTGAAGGGTCGTAGAATCAAATTGTAGTGTGCAAAAGGGACGAGCTGGGAACTGGGTTTTGGGGTGGGGGCATGGGGCATGGGGAGCTCTGGGAGCTGACTGGGAGGTCCAGGCAGGTTAAAAGTGTTTGAGGGTGTGCAGAAGTTTCGTTAGTATTCCGTAGGGCATTGTCTGGGTCTCTCAGGGTTTTTGGGGTCGTGAAGGGTCGTAGAATCAAATTGTAGTGTGCAAAAGGGATGAGCTGGGAGCTGGGTTTTTTGGGGGGGCATGTATTCGATTGGCTCTGGGGTGTGACAGGGAGGTGCAGGCAGGTTAAAAAGAGTTTGAGGGTGTGCAGAAGTGTCGTTAGTATTCGTAGGGCTTCATCTGGGGCTGTCAGTGTTTTGGGGGTGTCGTGAAGGGCTGTAGAATCAAATTTTGTGTGCCAAATGGGACGAGGTGGGAGTTTGTTTTGGGGGGGGAGCATGGGTACGGGGGGCTCTGGGAGCTGACTGGGAGGTCCAGGCAGGTTAAAAAGGGTTTGAGGGTGTGCAGAAGCGTTGTAAGTATTCTGTAGGGCATCGTCTGGGGGTGTCAGGGTTTTGGGGGAGTTCTGAAGGGTCGTAGAATCGAATTGTAGTGTGCCAAAAGGGACAAAGGTGGGAATTGGGTTTTTGGGGGGTCATGGGTACGGGGGCTCTGGGAGAGCTGACTGGGAGGTCCAGGCAGGTTAAAAAGGGTTTGAGGGTGTGCAGAAGTGTCGTTAGTATTCCGTAGGGCATTGTCTGGCTCTCTCAGGGTTTTTGGGGGGTTGTGAAGGGTCGTAGAATCAAATTGTAGTGTGCAAAATGGACGAGCTGGGAACTGGGTTTTGGGGTGGGGGGCATGGGTACGGGGAGCTCTGGGGGCTGACTGGGAGGTCCAGGCAGGTTAAAAAGTGTTTGAGGGTGTGCAGAAGTGTCGTTAGTATTCCGTAGGGCATTGTCTGGGTCTCTCAGGGTTTTTGTGGGGTCGTGAAGGGTCGTAGAATCAAATTGTAGTGTGCAAAAGGGATGAGCTGGGAACTGGGTTTGGGGGGGGGCATGTATTCGATTGGCTCTGGGGTGTGACAGGGAGGTGCAGGCAGGTTAAAAAGAGTTTGAGGGTGTGCAGAAGTGTCGTTAGTATTCCGTAGGGCTTCATCTGGGGCTGTCAGTGTTTTGGGGGTGTCGTGAAGGGCTGTAGAATCAAATTTTTGTGTGCCAAATGGGACGAGGTGGGAGTTTGTTTTGGGGGAGCATGGGTAGCATGGGGGGGGCTCTGGGAGCTGACTGGGAGGTCCAGGCAGGTTAAAAAGGGTTTGAGGGTGTGCAGAAGTGTTGTTAGTATTCTGTAGGGCATTGTCTGGCTCTGTCAGGGTTTTGGGGAGTTCTGAAGGGTCGTAGAATCAAATTGTAGTGTGCCAAAAGGACAAAGTGGGAACTGGGTTTTGTGGGGGCATGGGTACAGGGGGCTCTGGGAGCTGACTGGGAGGTCCAGGCAGGTTAAAAAGGGTTTGAGGGTGTGCAGAAGTGTCGTTAGTATTCCGTAGGGCATTGTCTGGTCTCTCAGGGTTTTGGGGGTTGTGAAGGGTCGTAGAATCAAATTGTAGTGTGCAAAAGGGACGAGCTGGGAATTGGGTTTTGGGGTGGGGGCATGGGTAGTATGGGGGCTCTGGGGGCTGACTGGGAGGTCCAGGCAGGTTAAAAAGGGTTTGAGGGTGTGCAGAAGTGTCGTTAGTATTCAGTAGGCATTGTCTGGGGTCTTCA
Organism: Melanerpes aurifrons; assembly: GCA_011125475.1. Lineage (NCBI taxonomy): Eukaryota > Metazoa > Chordata > Aves > Piciformes > Picidae > Melanerpes > Melanerpes aurifrons. The sequence continues at coordinate 49,578 of WWNC01000234.1, forward strand.
GGGTTTTGGGGGTTCTGAAGGGTCGTAGAATCAAATTGTAGTGTGCAAAAGGGATGAGCTGGGAACTGGGTTTTGGGGGGGGGGCATGGGCACGGGGGCTCTGGGAGCTGACTGGGAGGTCCAGGCAGGTTAAAAAGGTTTGAGGGTGTGCAGAAGTGTCGTTAGTATTCTGTAGGGCATTGTCTGGCTCTCTCAGGGTTTTTGGGGTTGTGAAGGGTCGTAGAATCAAATTGTAGTGTGCAAATGGGACGAGCTGGGAACTGGGTTTTGGGGTGGGGGGCATGGGTACGGGGGCTCTGGGGCTGACTGGGAGGTCCAGGCAGGCTTAAAAAGTGTTTGAGGGTGTGCAGAGTGTCGTTAGTATTCCGTAGGGCATTGTCTGGGTCTCTCAGGTTTTGTGGGGTCGTGAAGGGTCGTAGAATCAAATTGTAGTGTGCAAAAGGATGAGCTGGGAACTGGGTTTTGGTGGGGGGCATGTACAGGGATTGGCTCTGGGGTGTGACAGGGAGGTGCAGGCAGGTTAAAAAGAGTTTGAGGGTGTGCAGAAGTGTCGTTAGTATTCCGTAGGGCTTCATCTGGGGCTGTCAGTGTTTTGGGGGTGTCGTGAAGGGCTGTAGAATCAAATTTTGTGTGCCAAATGGGACGAGGTGGGAGTTTGTTTTGGTGGGGAGCATGTATTGGGGGCTCTGGGAGCTGACTGGGAGGTCCAGGCAGGTTAAAAGGTTTGAGGTGTGCAGAAGTGTCGTTAGTATTCTGTAGGGCATTGTCTGGGCTGTCAGGGTTTTGGGGGTTCGTGAAGGGTCGTAGAATCAAATTGTAGTGTGCCAAAAGGGACGAGCTGGGAACTGGGTTTTTTGGGGGGGCATGGGCTGAATGGGGGCTCTGGGAGCTGACTGGGAGGTCCAGGCAGGTTAAAAGGGTTTGAGGGTGTGCAGAAGTGTCGTTAGTATTCGTAGGGCATTGTCTGGGGTGTCAGGGTTTTGGGGAGTTCTGAAGGGTCGTAGAATCAAATTGTAGTGTGCCAAAAGGGACAAGCTGGGAATTGGGTTTTGGGGGGGGGCATGGAACAGGGGGCTCTGGGAGCTGACTGGGAGGTCCAGGCAGGTTAAAGGGTTTGAGGGTGTGCAGTTCGTTAGTATTCCGTAGGGCATTGTCTGGCTCTCTCAGGGTTTTGGGGGTTCTGAAGGGTCGTAGAATCAAATTGTAGTGTGCAAAAGGGACGAGCTGGGAACTGGGTTTTGGGGTGGGGGCATGGGTACGGGGGCTCTGGGGGCTGACTGGGAGGTCCAGGCAGGTTAAAAAGAGTTTGAGGGTGTGCAGAAGTGTCGTTAGTATTCCGTAGGGCATTGTCTGGGGCTCTCTCAGGGTTTTTGGGGGTTGTGAAGGGTCGTAGAATCAAATTGTAGTGTGCAAAAGGGACAAGCTGGGAATTGGGTTTGGGGTGGGGGTCATGTATTCGATGGGGGCTCTGGGAGCTGACTGGGAGGTCCAGGCAGGTTAAAAAGTGTTTGAGGGTGTGCAGAAGTGTCGTTAGTATTCCGTAGGGCATTGTCTGGGTCTCTCAGGGTTTTTGGGGGTCGTGAAGGGTCGTAGAATCAAATTGTAGTGTGCAAAAGGGATGAGCTGGGAACTGGGTTTGGGGGGGGGCATGTATTCGATTGGCTCTGGGGTGTGACAGGGAGGTGCAGGCAGGTTAAAAAGAGTTTGAGGGTGTGCAGAAGTGTCGTTAGTATTCCGTAGGGCTTCATCTGGGGCTGTCAGTGTTTTGGGGGTGTCGTGAAGGGCTGTAGAATCAAATATTTGTGTGCCAAATGGGACGAGGTGGGAGTTTGTTTTGGGGGGCATGGGTACGGGGGCTCTGGGAGCTGACTGGGAGGTCCAGGCAGGTTAAAAGGGTTTGAGGGTGTGCAGAAGTGTCGTTAGTATTCCGTAGGGCATTGTCTGGCTCTCTCAGGGTTTTGGGGAGTTCTGAAGGGTCGTAGAATCAAATTGTAGTGTGCCAAAAGGGACAAGCTGGGAACTGGGTTTTGTGGGGGGGCATGGGTACGGGGGCTCTGGGAGCTGACTGGGAGGTCCAGGCAGGTTAAAAGGTTTGAGGGTGTGCAGAAGTGTCGTTAGTATTCCGTAGGGCATTGTCTGGGGTCTCTCAGGGTTTTGGGGGTTGTGAAGGGTCGTAGAATCAAATTGTAGTGTGCAAAAGGGACGAGCTGGGAACTGGGTTTTGGGGTGGGGGCATGGGTACGGGGGGCTCTGGGGCTGACTGGGAGGTCCAGGCAGGTTAAAAGTGTTTGAGGGTGTGCAGAAGTGTCGTTAGTATTCCGTAGGGCATTGTCTGGGTCTCTCAGGGTTTTTGGGGGGTCGTGAAGGGTCGTAGAATCAAATTGTAGTGTGCAAAAGGGATGAGCTGGGAACTGGGTTTTGGGGTGGGGGCATGGGTTCGGGGGCTCTGGGGTGCTGACTGGGAGGTGCAGGCAGGTTAAAAAGAGTTTGAGGGTGTGCAGAAGTGTCGTTAGTATTCCGTAGGGCATTGTCTGGGTCTCTCAGGGTTTTGTGGGGTCGTGAAGGGTCGTAGAATCAAATTGTAGTGTGCAAAAGGGATGAGCTGGGAGCTGGGTTTTGGGGGGGGCATGTATTGATTGGCTCTGGGGTGTGACAGGGAGGTGCAGGCAGGTTAAAAAGAGTTTGAGGGTGTGCAGAAGTGTCGTTAGTATTCTGTAGGGCTTCATCTGGGGCTGTCAGTGTTTTGGGGGTGTCGTGAAGGGCTGTAGAATCAAATTTTGTGTGCCAAATGGGACGAGGTGGGAGTTTGTTTTTGGGGAGCATGGGTACAGGGGGCTCTGGGAGCTGACTGGGAGGTCCAGGCAGGTTAAAAAGGGTTTGAGGGTGTGCAGAAGCGTTGTAAGTATTCTGTAGGGCATCGTCTGGGGTGTCAGGGTTTTGGGGGTTCTGAAGGGTCGTAGAATCGAATTGTAGTGTGCCAAAAGGACAAGGTGGGAATTGGGTTTTGTGGGGGGGGTCATGGGTGGGGGGCTCTGGGAGCTGACTGGGAGGTCAGGCAGGTTAAAAAGGGTTTGAGGGTGTGCAGAAGTGTCGTTAGTATTCCGTAGGGCATTGTCTGGCTCTCTCAGGGTTTTGGGGTTGTGAAGGGTCGTAGAATCAAATTGTAGTGTGCAAAAGGGACGAGCTGGGAACTGGGTTTTGGGGTGGGGGGCATGGGTACGGGGAGCTCTGGGGCTGACTGGGAGGTCAGGCAGGTTAGAAAGTGTTTGAGGGTGTGCAGAAGTGTCGTTAGTATTCCGTAGGGCATTGTCTGGGTCTCTCAGGGTTTTGTGGGGTCGTGAAGGGTCGTAGAATCAAATTGTAGTGTGCAAAAGGGATGAGCTGGGAGCTGGGTTTTTGGGGGGGCATGTATTCGATTGGCTCTGGGGTGTGACAGGGAGGTGCAGGCAGGTTAAAAGAGTTTGAGGGTGTGCAGAAGTGTCGTTAGTATTCCGTAGGGCTTCATCTGGGGCTGTCAGGTTTTGGGGGTGTCGTGAAGGGTTGTAGAATCAAATATTTGTGTGCCAAATGGGACGAGGTGGGAGTTTGTTTTGGGGGGGGGCATGGGTACGGGGGGCTCTGGGAGCTGACTGGGAGGTCCAGGCAGGTTAAAAAGGGTTTGAGGGTGTGCAGAAGTGTCGTCGTTAGTATTCTGTAGGGCATTGTCTGGCTCTCTCAGGGTTTTGGGGGTTGTGAAGGGTCGTAGAATCAAATTGTAGTGTGCAAAAGGGATGAGCTGGGAACTGGGTTTTGGGGTGGGGGCATGCGGGGGCTCTGGGAGCTGACTGGGAGGTCCAGGCAGGTTAAAAAGGTTTGAGGGTGTGCAGAAGTGTTGTTAGTATTCCGTAGGGCATTGTCTTCTCTGGGGTGTCAGGGTTTTGGGGAGTTCTGAAGGGCTCGTAGAATCAAATTTAGTGTGCCAAATGGGACAAGGTGGGAATTGGGTTTTTGGGGGCATGGGTAGCATGGGGGGGCTCTGGGAGCTGACTGGGAGGTCCAGGCAGGTTAAAAGGGTTTGAGGGTGTGCAGAAGTGTTGTTAGTATTCTGTAGGGCATCGTCTGGGGGTGTCAGGGTTTTGGGGAGTTCTGAAGGGTCGTAGAATCAAATTGTAGTGTGCCAAAAGGGACAAGGTGGGAATTGGGTTTTGGGAGGGGGCATGGGTACGGGGGCTCTGGGAGCTGACTGGGAGGTCCAGGCAGGTTAAAAAGGGTTTGAGGGTGTGCAGAAGTGTCGTTAGTATTCCGTAGGGCATTGTCTGGCTCTCTCAGGGTTTTGGGGGTTGTGAAGGGTCGTAGAATCAAATTGTAGTGTGCAAAATGGACGAGCTGGAACTGGGTTTTGGGGTGGGGGCATGGGTACAGGGGGCTCTGGGAGCTGACTGGGAGGTCAGGCAGGTTAGAAAAGGTTTGAGGTGTGCAGAAGTGTCGTTAGTATTCCGTAGGGCATTGTCTGGGTCTCTCAGGGTTTTGTGGGGTCGTGAAGGGTCGTAGAATCAAATTGTAGTGTGCAAAAGGGATGAGCTGGGAGCTGGGTTTGGTGGGGGGCATGTATTCGATTGGCTCTGGGGTGTGACAGGGAGGTGCAGGCAGGTTAAAAAGAGTTTGAGGGTGTGCAGAAGTGTCGTTAGTATTCCGTAGGGCTTCATCTGGGGCTGTCAGTGTTTGGGGGTGTCGTGAAGGGCTGTAGAATCAAATATTTGTGTGCCAAATGGGACGAGGTGGGAGTTTGTTTTGGGGGAGCATGGGTACAGGGGCTCTGGGAGCTGACTGGGAGGTCCAGGCAGGTTAAAAGGTTTGAGGGTGTGCAGAAGCGTTGTTAAGTATTCTGTAGGGCATCGTCTGGGGGTGTCAGGGTTTTGGGGAGTTCTGAAGGGTCGTAGAATCAAATTGTAGTGTGCCAAAGGGACAAGGTGGGAATTGGGTTTTGTGGGGGTCATGGAGTACGAGGGGCTCTGGGAGCTGACTGGGAGGTCAGGCAGGTTAAAAGGGTTTGAGGGTGTGCAGAAGTGTTTAGTATTCAGTAGTGCATCGTCTGGGGTGTCAGGGTTTTGGGGAGTTCTGAAGGGTCGTAGAATCAAATTGTAGTGTGCCAAAAGGGACGAGCTGGGAACTGGGTTTTGGGGTGGGGGCATGGGTACGGGGGCTCTGGGAGCTGACTGGGAGGTCCAGGCAGGTTAAAAAGGTTTGAGGGTGTGCAGAAGTGTCGTTAGTATTCCGTAGGGCATTGTCTGGCTCTCTCAGGTTTTGGGGGGGGTTGTGAAGGGTCGTAGAATCAAATTGTAGTGTGCAAAATGGACGAGCTGGGAACTGGGTTTTGGGGTGGGGGCATGGGTATTGGGGGGAGCTCTGGGGGCTGACTGGGAGGTCAGGCAGGTTAAAAGAGTTTGAGGGTGTGCAGAAGTGTCGTTAGTATTCCGTAGGGCATTGTCTGGGTCTCTCAGGGTTTTTGGGGTCGTGAAGGGTCGTAGAATCAAATTGTAGTGTGCAAAAGGGATGAGCTGGGAACTGGGTTTTGGGGGGGGCATGTATTCGATTGGCTCTGGGGTGTGACAGGGAGGTGCAGGCAGGTTAAAAAGAGTTTGAGGGTGTGCAGAAGTGTCGTTAGTATTCCGTAGGGCTTCATCTGGGGCTGTCAGTGTTTTGGGGGTGTCGTGAAGGGCTGTAGAATCAAATTTTGTGTGCCAAATGGGACGAGGTGGGAGTTTGTTTTGGGGGGGGCATGGGTACGGGGGCTCTGGGAGCTGACTGGGAGGTCAGGCAGGTTAAAAAGGGTTTGAGGGTGTGCAGAAGTGTCGTTAGTATTCCGTAGGGCATTGTCTGGGCTCTGTCAGGGTTTTGGGGAGTTCTGAAGGGTCGTAGAATCAAATTGTAGTGTGCCAAAAGGACAAGGTGGGAACTGGGTTTTGGGGGGGTCATGGGTACAGGGGGCTCTGGGAGCTGACTGGGAGGTCAGGCAGGTTAAAAAGGGTTTGAGGGTGTGCAGAAGTGTTCGTTAGTATTCAGTAGGGCATTGTCTGGGGTGTCAGGTTTTGGGGAGTTCTGAAGGGTCGTAGAATCGAATTGTAGTGTGCCAAAAGGGACGAGCTGGGAACTGGGTTTTGGGGTGGGGGGCATGGGTACGGGGGGCTCTGGGAGCTGACTGGGAGGTCCAGGCAGGTTAAAAAGGGTTTGAGGGTGTGCAGAAGTGTCGTTAGTATTCCGTAGGGCATTGTCTGGCTCTCTCAGGGTTTTTGGGGGGTTGTGAAGGGTCGTAGAATCAAATTTAGTGTGCCAAAGGGACGTGAAGAGCTGGGAACTGGGTTTTGGTGGGGGGCATGGGTACAGGGGCTCTGGGAGCTGACTGGGAGGTCAGGCAGGTTAAAAGGTTTGAGGGTGTGCAGAAGTGTCGTTAGTATTCGTAGGGCATTGTCTGCTCTCTCAGGGTTTTGGGGGTTGTGAAGGGTCGTAGAATCAAATTGTAGTGTGCAAAAGGACAGAGCTGGGAATTGGGTTTTGGGGTGGGGGGCATGGGTACGGGGAGCTCTGGGGGCTGACTGGGAGGTCCAGGCAGGCTAGAAAGTGTTTGAGGTGTGCAGAGTGTCGTTAGTATTCCGTAGGGCATTGTCTGGGTCTCTCAGGGTTTTGTGGGGTCGTGAAGGGTCGTAGAATCAAATTGTAGTGTGCAAAAGGATGAGCTGGGAGCTGGGTTTGGGGGGGGGCATGTATTCGATTGGCTCTGGGGTGTGACAGGGAGGTGCAGGCAGGTTAAAAAGAGTTTGAGGGTGTGCAGAAGTGTCGTTAGTATTCCGTAGGGCTTCATCTGGGGCTGTCAGTGTTTTGGGGGTGTCGTGAAGGGCTGTAGAATCAAATTTTGTGTGCCAAATGGGACGAGGTGGGAGTTTGTTTTGGGGGAGCATGGGTACAGGGGCTCTGGGAGCTGACTGGGAGGTCCAGGCAGGTTAAAAAGGTTTGAGGGTGTGCAGAAGCGTTGTAAGTATTCTGTAGGGCATCGTCTGGGGGTGTCAGGGTTTTGGGGAGTTCTGAAGGGTCGTAGAATCAAATTGTAGTGTGCCAAAAGGGACAAGCTGGGAATTGGGTTTTGGGGGGGTCATGGGTACAGGGGGCTCTGGGAGCTGACTGGGAGGTCAGGCAGGTTAAAAGGGTTTGAGGGTGTGCAGAAGTGTCGTTAGTATTCGTAGGGCATTGTCTGGCTCTCTCAGGGTTTTGGGGGTTGTGAAGGGTCGTAGAATCAAATTGTAGTGTGCAAAAGGGACGAGCTGGGAACTGGGTTTTGGGGTGGGGGCATGGGTAGGGGAGCTCTGGGGGCTGACTGGGAGGTCAGGCAGGTTAAAAGTGTTTGAGGGAGTGCAGAGTGTTTCGTTAGTATTCCGTAGGGCATTGTCTGGGTCTCTCAGGGTTTTTGTGGGGTCGTGAAGGGTCGTAGAATCAAATTGTAGTGTGCAAAAGGGATGAGCTGGGAGCTGGGTTTTTGGGGGCATGTATTCGATTGGCTCTGGGGTGTGACAGGGAGGTGCAGGCAGGTTAAAAGAGTTTGAGGGTGTGCAGAAGTGTCGTTAGTATTCCGTAGGGCTTCATCTGGGGCTGTCAGTGTTTTGGGGGTGTCGTGAAGGGCTGTAGAATCAAATTTTTGTGTGCCAAATGGGACGAGGTGGGAGTTTGTTTTGGTGGGGAGCATGGGTACGGGGGCTCTGGGAGCTGACTGGGAGGTCAGGCAGGTTAAAAAGGGTTTGAGGTGTGCAGAAGTTGTCGTTAGTATTTCTGTAGGGCATCGTCTGGCTCTGTCAGGGTTTTGGGGAGTTCTGAAGGGTCGTAGAATCAAATTGTAGTGTGCCAAAAGGGACAAGGTGGGAATTGGGTTTTGTGGGGGTCATGGGTACAGGGGGCTCTGGGAGCTGACTGGGAGGTCAGGCAGGTTAAAAGGGTTTGAGGGTGTGCAGAAGCGTTGTTAGTATTCAGTAGTGCATCGTCTGGGGGTGTCAGGGTTTTGGGGAGTTCTGAAGGGTCGTAGAATCAAATTGTAGTGTGCCAAAAGGGATGAGCTGGGAACTGGGTTTGGGGTGGGGGCATGGGTATGGGGGCTCTGGGAGCTGACTGGGAGGTCAGGCAGGTTAAAAGAGTTTGAGGGTGTGCAGAAGTGTCGTTAGTATTCCGTAGGGCATTGTCTGGCTCTCTCAGGGTTTTTGGGGGTTGTGAAGGGTCGTAGAATCAAATTGTAGTGTGCAAAAGGGACGAGCTGGGAACTGGGTTTTGGGTGGGGGCATGGGTATGGGGGAGCTCTGGGGCTGACTGGGAGGTCAGGCAGGTTAAAAGGTTTGAGGGTGTGCAGAAGTGTCGTTAGTATTCCGTAGGGCATTGTCTGGGTCTCTCAGGGTTTTGGGGGTCGTGAAGGGTCGTAGAATCAAATTGTAGTGTGCAAAAGGGATGAGCTGGGAGCTGGGTTTTGGTGGGGGGGCATGTATTCGATTGGCTCTGGGTGTGACAGGGAGGTCAGGCAGGTTAAAAAGAGTTTGAGGTGTGCAGAAGTGTCGTTAGTATTCCGTAGGGCATTCATCTGGGGCTGTCAGTGTTTTGGGGTGTCGTGAAGGGCTGTAGAATCAAATTTTGTGTGCCAAATGGGACGAGGTGGGAGTTTGTTTTGGGGGGCATGGGCATGGACAAGGGGCTCTGGGAGCTGACTGGGAGGTCAGGCAGGTTAAAAAGGTTTGAGGTGTGCAGAAGCGTTAGTATTCTGTAGGGCATCGTCTGGGCTCTGTCAGGGTTTTGGGGGAGTTCTGAAGGGTCGTAGAATCAAATTGTAGTGTGCCAAAAGGGACAAGGTGGGAATTGGGTTTTGGGGTGGGGGCATGGGTACAGGGGGCTCTGGGAGCTGACTGGGAGGTCAGGCAGGTTAAAAGGGTTTGAGGGTGTGCAGAAGTGTTGTTAGTATTCTGTAGGGCATTGTCTGGCTCTGTCAGGGTTTTGGGGGTTCTGAAGGGTCGTAGAATCAAATTGTAGTGTGCCAAAAGGGACAAAGGCTGGGAACTGGGTTTTGTAGGGGGGCATGGCAGATTGGCTCTGGGAGCTGACTGGGAGGTCCAGGCAGGTTAAAAAGGTTTGAGGGTGTGCAGAAGTGTCGTTAGTATTCCGTAGGGCATTGTCTGGCTCTCTCAGGGTTTTTGGGGGGTTGTGAAGGGTCGTAGAATCAAATTGTAGTGTGCCAAAAGGGACAAGGCTGGGAACTGGGTTTTGGGGGGGGGGCATGGGTACGATGGGGGCTCTGGGGGCTGACTGGGAGGTCAGGCAGGTTAAAAGGTTTGAGGGTGTGCAGAAGTGTCGTTAGTATTCCGTAGGGCATTGTCTGGGTCTCTCAGGGTTTTGGGGGTTCGTGAAGGGTCGTAGAATCAAATTGTAGTGTGCAAAAGGGATGAGCTGGGAACTGGGTTTTGGGGGGGGGCATGGGTACAGGGGGCTCTGGGGTGCTGACTGGGAGGTCAGGCAGGTTAAAAAGAGTTTGAGGGTGTGCAGAAGTGTCGTTAGTATTCGTAGGGCTTCATCTGGGGCTGTCAGTGTTTTGGGGTGTCGTGAAGGGTGTAGAATCAAATTTTGTGTGCCAAATGGGACGAGGTGGAAGTGGGTTTTGGGGTGGGGGCATGGGTACAGGGGGCTCTGGGAGCTGACTGGGAGGTCCAGGCAGGTTAAAAAAGGTTTGAGGGTGTGCAGAAGTGTCGTTAGTATTCCGTAGGGCATTGTCTGGGCTCTCTCAGGTTTTTGGGGGTTGTGAAGGGTCGTAGAATCAAATTGTAGTGTGCAAAAGGGACGAGCTGGGAACTGGTTTTGGGGTGGGGGCATGGGTATGGGGGCTCTGGGAGCTGACTGGGAGGTCAGGCAGGTTAAAAAGGTTTGAGGTGTGCAGAAGTGTCGTTAGTATTCCGTAGGGCATTGTCTGGGTCTCTCAGGGTTTTGGGGGTCGTGAAGGGTCGTAGAATCAAATTGTAGTGTGCAAAAGGGATGAGCTGGGAGCTGGGTTTGGTGGGGGGCATGTATTCGATTGGCTCTGGGGTGTGACAGGGAGGTGCAGGCAGGTTAAAAAGAGTTTGAGGGTGTGCAGAAGTGTCGTTAGTATTCCGTAGGGCATTCATCTGGGGCTGTCAGTGTTTTGGGGGGTGTCGTGAAGGGCTGTAGAATCAAAATTTGTGTGCCAAATGGGACGAGGTGGGAGTTTGTTTTGGGGGAGCATGGGTACGGGGCTCTGGGAGCTGACTGGGAGGTCAGGCAGGTTAAAAAGGGTTTGAGGGTGTGCAGAAGTGTTGTTAGTATTCTGTAGGGCATCGTCTGGCTCTGTCAGGGTTTTGGGGAGTTCTGAAGGGTCGTAGAATCAAATTGTAGTGTGCCAAAAGGGACAAGCTGGGAACTGGGTTTTGGGGGGGGGCATGGGTGCAGGGGGCTCTGGGAGCTGACTGGGAGGTCAGGCAGGTTAAAAAGGTTTGAGGTGTGCAGAAGTGTCGTTAGTATTCCGTAGGGCATTGTCTGGCTCTCTCAGGGTTTTGGGGGTTGTGAAGGGTCGTAGAATCAAATTGTAGTGTGCAAAAGGGACGAGCTGGGAACTGGGTTTTGGGGTGGGGGCATGGGTGGGGGCTCTGGGGGCTGACTGGGAGGTCAGGCAGGTTAAAAAGTGTTTGAGGGTGCAGAAGTGTCGTTAGTATTCCGTAGGGCATTGTCTGGGTCTCTCAGGGTTTTTGGGGTCGTGAAGGGTCGTAGAATCAAATTGTAGTGTGCAAAAGGGATGAGCTGGGAGCTGGGTTTTGGGGGGGGCATGTATTCGATTGGCTCTGGGGTGTGACAGGGAGGTGCAGGCAGGTTAAAAAGAGTTTGAGGTGTGCAGAAGTGTCGTTAGTATTCCGTAGGGCTTCATCTGGGGCTGTCAGGGTTTTGGGGGTGTTCGTGAAGGGCTGTAGAATCAAATTTTGTGTGCCAAATGGGACAAGGTGGGAGTTGGGTTTTGGGGGGGGGCATGGGTACAGGGGGCTCTGGGAGCTGACTGGGAGGTCAGGCAGGTTAAAAAGGGTTTGAGGTGTGCAGAAGCGTTTAGTATTCTGTAGGGCATCGTCTGGGGGTGTCAGGGTTTTGGGGAGTTCTGAAGGGTCGTAGAATCAAATTGTAGTGTGCCAAAAGGGACAAGCTGGGAACTGGGTTTTGGGGGGGGGGCATGGGTGGGGGCTCTGGGAGCTGACTGGGAGGTCAGGCAGGTTAAAAAGGGTTTGAGGGTGTGCAGAAGTGTCGTTAGTATTCCGTAGGGCATTGTCTGGCTCTCTCAGGGTTTTGGGGGTTGTGAAGGGTCGTAGAATCAAATTGTAGTGTGCAAAAGGGACAAGCTGGGAACTGGGTTTTGGGGTGGGGGGCATGGGTACAGGGGGCTCTGGGGGCTGACTGGGAGGTCAGGCAGGTTAAAAAGTGTTTGAGGTGTGCAGAAGTGTCGTTAGTATTCCGTAGGGCATTGTCTGGGTCTCTCAGGGTTTTGTGGGGTCGTGAAGGGTCGTAGAATCAAATTGTAGTGTGCAAAAGGATGAGCTGGGAGCTGGGTTTGGTGGGGGGGCATGTATTCGATTGGCTCTGGGGTGTGACAGGGAGGTGCAGGCAGGTTAAAAGAGTTTGAGGGTGTGCAGAAGTGTCGTTAGTATTCCGTAGGGCTTCATCTGGGGCTGTCAGTGTTTTGGGGGTGTCGTGAAGGGCTGTAGAATCAAATTTTGTGTGCCAAATGGGACGAGGTGGGAGTTTGTTTTGGGGGGGGCATGGGTACAGGGGGCTCTGGGAGCTGACTGGGAGGTCAGGCAGGTTAAAAAGGTTTGAGGGTGTGCAGAAGCGTTGTAAGTATTCTGTAGGGCATCGTCTGGGGTGTCAGGGTTTTTGGGGAGTTCTGAAGGGTCGTAGAATCAAATTGTAGTGTGCCAAAGGGACAAGCTGGGAACTGGGTTTTGGGGGGGGGGTCATGGGTACGGGGGCTCTGGGAGCTGACTGGGAGGTCAGGCAGGTTAAAAAGGGTTTGAGGTGTGCAGAAGTGTCGTTAGTATTCAGTAGCATTCATCTGGGCTCTCTCAGGGTTTTGGGGGTTCTGAAGGGTCGTAGAATCAAATTGTAGTGTGCAAAAGGGACGAGCTGGGAACTGGGTTTTGGGGTGGGGGGCATGTACAGGGGGCTCTGGGAGCTGACTGGGAGGTCAGGCAGGTTAAAAAGGTTTGAGGTGTGCAGAAGTGTCGTTAGTATTCCGTAGGGCATTGTCTGGGGTCTCAGGGTTTTGGGGGTTGTGAAGGGTCGTAGAATCAAATTGTAGTGTGCCAAAAGGGAGCTGGGACTGGTTTTGTGGGGGGGGCATGTATGGGGGCTCTGGGAGCTGACTGGGAGGTCAGGCAGGTTAAAAAGGTTTGAGGGTGTGCAGAAGTGTCGTTAGTATTCCGTAGGGCATTGTCTGGCTCTCTCAGGGTTTTGGGGGTTGTGAAGGGTCGTAGAATCAAATTTAGTGTGCAAAATGGACGAGCTGGGAACTGGGTTTTGGGGTGGGGGCATGGGTACGAGGGGAGCTCTGGGGGCTGACTGGGAGGTCAGGCAGGTTAAAAGAGTTTGAGGTGTGCAGAAGTGTCGTTAGTATTCGTAGGGCATTGTCTGGGTCTCTCAGGGTTTGGGGGTCGTGAAGGGTCGTAGAATCAAATTGTAGTGTGCAAAAGGGATGAGCTGGGAGCTGGGTTTTGGGGGGGGGCATGTATTCGATTGGCTCTGGGGTGTGACAGGAGGTGCAGGCAGGTTAAAAAGAGTTTGAGGTGTGCAGAAGTGTCGTTAGTATTCCGTAGGGCTTCATCTGGGGCTGTCAGTGTTTTGGGGGTGTCGTGAAGGGCTGTAGAATCAAATATTTGTGTGCCAAATGGGACGAGGTGGGAGTTTGTGTTTTTGGGGGGGGGCATGGGTACGAGGGGGCTCTGGGAGCTGACTGGGAGGTCAGGCAGGTTAAAAAGGTTTGAGGTGTGCAGAAGTGTCGTTAGTATTCGTAGGGCATTGTCTGGGCTCTCTCAGGGTTTTGGGGGTTGTGAAGGGTCGTAGAATCAAATTGTAGTGTGCAAAAGGACGAGCTGGGAACTGGGTTTTGGGGTGGGGGCATGGGTACGGGGGGCTCTGGGAGCTGACGGGAGGTCAGGCAGGTTAAAAAGGTTTGAGGGTGTGCAGAAGTGTCGTTAGTATTCCGTAGGGCATTGTCTGGTCTCTCAGGGTTTTGGGGAGTCGTGAAGGGTCGTAGAATCAAATTGTAGTGTGCCAAAAGGGACAAGGCTGGGAACTGGGTTTTGGGTGGGGGCATGGTATTACGGGGCTCTGGGAGCTGACTGGGAGGTCAGGCAGGTTAAAAGAGTTTGAGGGTGTGCAGAAGTGTCGTTAGTATTCCGTAGGGCATTGTCTGGGTCTCTCAGGGTTTTTGGGGGTTCGTGAAGGGTCGTAGAATCAAATTTAGTGTGCCAAAAGGGATGAGCTGGGAGCTGGGTTTTGGGGTGGGGGCATGGGTACAGGGGGGCTCTGGGAGCTGACTGGGAGGTCAGGCAGGTTAAAAAGGTTTGAGGTGTGCAGAAGTGTCGTTAGTATTCGTAGGGCATTGTCTGGGCTCTGTCAGGGTTTTGGGGAGTTCTGAAGGGTCGTAGAATCAAATTGTAGTGTGCCAAAAGGGACAAGGTGGAGCTGGGAATTGGGTTTTTTTGTGGGGGCATGGGTACAGAGGGGGGCTCTGGGAGCTGACTGGGAGGTCAGGCAGGTTAAAAGGTTTGAGGTGTGCAGAAGTGTTCGTTAGTATTCCGTAGGGCATTGTCTGGGTCTCTCAGGGTTTTGGGGGTTCTGAAGGGTCGTAGAATCAAATTGTAGTGTGCAAAAGGACGAGCTGGGAACTGGGGTTTGGGGGGGGGCATGGGTACAGGGGGCTCTGGGAGCTGACTGGGAGGTCAGGCAGGTTAAAAAGGTTTGAGGTGTGCAGAAGTGTTCGTTAGTATTCCGTAGGGCATTGTCTGGGCTCTCTCAGGGTTTTGGGGGGTTGTGAAGGGTCGTAGAATCAAATTGTAGTGTGCAAAGGGATGAGCTGGGAGCTGGGTTTTGGGGGGGGGCATGGGTCGGGGCTCTGGGTGCTGACTGGGAGGTCAGGCAGGTTAAAAAGAGGTTGAGGTGTGCAGAAGTGTCGTTAGTATTCCGTAGGGCATTGTCTGGGCTCTCTCAGGGTTTTGGGGTTCGTGAAGGGTCGTAGAATCAAATTTAGTGTGCAAAAGGGACGAGCTGGGAACTGGGTTTTGGGGGGGGGCATGGGTACAGGGGGCTCTGGGAGCTGACTGGGAGGTCAGGCAGGTTAAAAAGGTTTGAGGGTGTGCAGAAGTGTCGTTAGTATTCCGTAGGGCATTGTCTGGCTCTCTCAGGGTTTTGGGGGTTGTGAAAGGTCGTAGAATCAAATTGTAGTGTGCAAAAGGGATGAGCTGGGAACTGGGTTTTGGGGTGGGGGCATGGGTGGGGGCTCTGGGGGCTGACTGGGAGGTCAGGCAGGTTAAAAAGTTTGAGGGTGTGCAGAAGTTTCGTTAGTATTCCGTAGGGCATTGTCTGGGTCTCTCAGGGTTTTGGGGGTCGTGAAGGGTCGTAGAATCAAATTGTGTGTGCCAAATGGGAGAGCTGGGACTGGGTTTTGGGGGGGCATGGTATACGGGGCTCTGGGAGCTGACAGGGAGGTCAGGCAGGTTAAAAAGAGTTTGAGGGTGTGCAGAAGTGTCGTTAGTATTCGTAGGGCATTGTCTGGGGCTGTCAGTGTTTTGGGGGTGTCGTGAAAGGGCTGTAGAATCAAATTTTGTGTGCCAAATGGGACGAGGTGGGAGTTTGGGTTTTGGGTAGTGGGGAGCATGGGTACAGGGGCTCTGGGAGCTGACTGGGAGGTCAGGCAGGTTAAAAAGGTTTGAGGTGTGCAGAAGTGTTGTTAGTATTCAGTAGGGCATTGTCTGGGTCTCTCAGGGTTTTGGGGGTTCGTGAAGGTCGTAGAATCAAATTGTAGTGTGCAAAAGGGAGAGCTGGGAACTGGGTTTTGGGGTGGGGGGCATGGGTACAGGGGGCTCTGGGAGCTGACTGGGAGGTCAGGCAGGTTAAAAAGGTTTGAGGTGTGCAGAAGTGTCGTTAGTATTCCGTAGGGCATTGTCTGGGCTCTCAGGGTTTTGGGGGGTTGTGAAGGGCTGTAGAATCAAATTTTTGTGTGCCAAATGGGACGAGGCTGGGAGTTTGGGTTTTGGGGGGGGGGCATGGGTACAGGGGGCTCTGGGAGCTGACTGGGAGGTCAGGCAGGTTAAAAGGTTTGAGGTGTGCAGAAGTTCGTTAGTATTCCGTAGGGCATTGTCTGGGGTCTCTCAGGGTTTTGGGGAGTTCTGAAGGTCGTAGAATCAAATTGTAGTGTGCCAAAAGGACAAGCTGGGAATTGGGTTTTGGGGGGGGCATGGGTATTCGGGGGGGCTCTGGGAGCTGACTGGGAGGTCAGGCAGGTTAAAAAGAGTTTGAGGTGTGCAGAAGTGTCGTTAGTATTCCGTAGGGCATTGTCTGGGCTCTCTCAGGGTTTTGGGGGTTGTGAAGGGTCGTAGAATCAAATTTAGTGTGCAAAAAGGACAGAGCTGGGAACTGGGTTTTGGGGTGGGGGCATGGGTACGGGGGGCTCTGGGAGCTGACTGGGAGGTCAGGCAGGTTAAAAAGGTTTGAGGTGTGCAGAAGTGTCGTTAGTATTCCGTAGGGCATTGTCTGGGGTCTCTCAGGGTTTTGGGGGGTCGTGAAGGGTCGTAGAATCAAATTGTAGTGTGCAAAAGGGACGAGCTGGGAACTGGGTTTTGGGGTGGGGGCATGGGTACGGGGGCTCTGGGAGCTGACTGGGAGGTCAGGCAGGTTAAAAGGGTTTGAGGGTGTGCAGAAGTGTCGTTAGTATTCCGTAGGGCATTGTCTGGGTCTCTCAGGGTTTTGGGGGTTGTGAAGGGTCGTAGAATCAAATTTTAGTGTGCAAAAGGGACGAGCTGGGAACTGGGTTTTGGGGTGGGGGCATGGGTACAGGGAGCTCTGGGGCTGACTGGGAGAGGTCAGGCAGGTCAGCAAAGTGTTTGAGGTGTGCAAGTTTCGTTAGTATTCCGTAGGGCATTGTCTGGGTCTCTCAGGGTTTTTGGGGGTCGTGAAGGGTCGTAGAATCAAATTGTAGTGTGCAAAAGGGATGAGCTGGGAGCTGGGTTTGGTGGGGGGCATGTATTCGATTGGCTCTGGGGTGCTGACAGGGAGGTCAGGCAGGTTAAAAAGAGTTTGAGGTGTGCAGAAGTGTCGTTAGTATTCGTAGGGCTTCATCTGGGGGCTGTCAGGTTTTGGGGGTTCGTGAAGGGCTGTAGAATCAAATTTTTGTGTGCCAAATGGGACGAGGTGGGAGTTTGTTTTGGGGGAGCATGGGTACAGGGGGCTCTGGGAGCTGACTGGGAGGTCAGGCAGGTTAAAAAGGGTTTGAGGTGTGCAGAAGTGTCGTTAGTATTCGTAGGGCATTGTCTGGCTCTCTCAGGGTTTTGGGAGTTGTGAA
The DNA here is from genome assembly GCA_011125475.1 of Melanerpes aurifrons. Taxonomy (NCBI): domain Eukaryota; kingdom Metazoa; phylum Chordata; class Aves; order Piciformes; family Picidae; genus Melanerpes; species Melanerpes aurifrons. Next base: position 66,184 of record WWNC01000234.1, read on the forward strand.
GGGTCGTAGAATCAAATTGTAGTGTGCAAAAGGACGAGCTGGGAACTGGGTTTTGGGGTGTGGGGCATGGGTGCAGGGGGCTCTGGGAGCTGACTGGGAGGTCAGGCAGGTTAAAAGGTTTGAGGGTGTGCAGAAGTGTCGTTAGTATTCGTAGGGCATTGTCTGGAGTCTCTCAGGGTTTTTTGGGGTCGTGAAGGGTCGTAGAATCAAATTGTAGTGTGCAAAAGGATGAGCTGGGAGCTGGGTTTTTGGTGGGGGGCATGTATTCGATTGGCTCTGGGGTGTGACAGGGAGGTGCAGGCAGGTTAAAAAGAGTTTGAGGTGTGCAGAAGTGTCGTTAGTATTCCGTAGGGCTTCATCTGGGGCTGTCAGTGTTTTGGGGGTGTCGTGAAGGGCTGTAGAATCAAATTTTGTGTGCCAAATGGGACGAGGTGGGAGTTTGTTTTGGGGGGGCATGGGTGCAGGGGGCTCTGGGAGCTGACTGGGAGGTCAGGCAGGTTAAAAGGTTTGAGGTGTGCAGAGTGTCGTTAGTATTCTGTAGGGCATCATCTGGGGGCTCTGTCAGGTTTTTGGGGAGTTCTGAAGGGTCGTAGAATCAAATTGTAGTGTGCCAAAAGGGACAAGGTGGGAACTGGGTTTTGTGGGGGGCATGGGTGCAGGGGGCTCTGGGAGCTGACTGGGAGGTCAGGCAGGTTAAAAAGGTTTGAGGGTGTGCAGAAGTGTCGTTAGTATTCCGTAGGGCATTGTCTGGGCTCTCTCAGGGTTTTGGGGGTTGTGAAGGGTCGTAGAATCAAATTGTAGTGTGCAAAAAGGACGAGCTGGGAACTGGGTTTTGGGGTGGGGGCATGGGTGGGGGCTCTGGGGCTGACTGGGAGGTCAGGCAGGTTAAAAGTGTTTGAGGTGTGCAGAAGTTTCGTTAGTATTCCGTAGGGCATTGTCTGGGTCTCTCAGGTTTTTTGGGGGTCGTGAAGGGTCGTAGAATCAAATTGTAGTGTGCAAAAGGGATGAGCTGGGAGCTGGGTTTGGTGGGGGGGGCATGTATAGGGGATTGGCTCTGGGGTGTGACAGGGAGGTGCAGGCAGGTTAAAAAGAGTTTTGAGGTGTGCAAGTGTTCGTTAGTATTCCGTAGGGCTTCATCTGGGGCTGTCAGTGTTTTGGGGGTCGTGAAGGGCTGTAGAATCAAATTATTTAGTGTGCCAAATGGGACGAGGTGGGAAGTTTGGGTTTTGGGGGGGGCATGGGTATTGGGGGCTCTGGGAGCTGACTGGGAGGTCAGGCAGGTTAAAAAGAGTTTGAGGGTGTGCAGAAGTGTCGTTAGTATTCCGTAGGGCATTGTCTGGGTCTCTCAGGGTTTTTGGGGGGTTGTGAAGGGTCGTAGAATCAAATTGTAGTGTGCAAAAGGACAAGAGCTGGGAACTGGGTTTTGGGGTGGGGGCATGGGTACGGGGGCTCTGGGAGCTGACTGGGAGGTCAGGCAGGTTAAAAAGGTTTGAGGTGTGCAGAAGTGTCGTTAGTATTCAGGGCATTCATCTGGGGTCTGTCAGGGTTTTGGGGGTCGTGAAGGGTCGTAGAATCAAATTGTAGTGTGCAAAAGGGACGAGCTGGGAACTGGGTTTGGGGTGGGGGCATGGTAGTCGAGGGGGCTCTGGGAGCTGACTGGGAGGTCAGGCAGGTTAAAAAGGTTTGAGGTGTGCAGAAGTTCGTTAGTATTCGTAGGGCATCGTCTGGGTCTGTCAGGGTTTTGGGGAGTTCTGAAGGGTCGTAGAATCAAATTGTAGTGTGCCAAAAGGGACAAGGTGGGAACTGGGTTTTGGGGGGGCATGGGTACGGGGGCTCTGGGAGCTGACTGGGAGGTCAGGCAGGTTAAAAAGGTTTGAGGTGTGCAGAAGCGTTGTTAGTATTCAGTAGTGCATCGTCTGGGGTGTCAGGGTTTTGGGGAGTTCTGAAGGGTCGTAGAATCAAATTGTAGTGTGCCAAAAGGGACAAGCTGGGAACTGGGTTTTGGGGGGGGGCATGGGTACAGGGGGCTCTGGGAGCTGACTGGGAGGTCAGGCAGGTTAAAAAGGTTTGAGGGTGTGCAGAAGTGTCGTTAGTATTCCGTAGGGCATTGTCTGGCTCTCTCAGGGTTTTTGGGGGTTGTGAAGGGTCGTAGAATCAAATTGTAGTGCAAAAGGGACGAGCTGGGAACTGGGTTTTGGGGTGGGGGCATGGGTGCAGGGGAGCTCTGGGGGCTGACTGGGAGGTCAGGCAGGCTAGAAAGTGTTTGAGGTGTGCAGAGGTTTCGTTAGTATTCCGTAGGGCATTGTCTGGGTCTCTCAGGGTTTTGTGGGGTCGTGAAGGGTCGTAGAATCAAATTGTAGTGTGCAAAAGGATGAGCTGGGAGCTGGGTTTTGGGGGCATGTATTCGATTGGCTCTGGGGTGTGACAGGGAGGTGCAGGCAGGTTAAAAAGAGTTTGAGGGTGTGCAGAAGTGTCGTTAGTATTCCGTAGGGCTTCATCTGGGGCTGTCAGTGTTTTGGGGGTGTCGTGAAGGGCTGTAGAATCAAATTTTTGTGTGCCAAATGGGACGAGGTGGGAGTTTGTTTTGGGGGGGGAGCATGGGTACGGGGGGCTCTGGGAGCTGACTGGGAGGTCAGGCAGGTTAAAAAGGTTTGAGGTGTGCAGAAGCGTTGTAAGTATTCTGTAGGGCATCGTCTGGGGGTGTCAGGGTTTTGGGGAGTTCTGAAGGGTCGTAGAATCAAATTGTAGTGTGCCAAAAGGACAAGGTGGGAATTGGGTTTTTGGGGGTCATGGGTCATGGGTACAGGGGCTCTGGGAGCTGACTGGGAGGTCAGGCAGGTTAAAAAGGTTTGAGGGTGTGCAGAAGTGTCGTTAGTATTCCGTAGGGCATTGTCTAGCTCTCTCAGGGTTTTGGGGGTTGTGAAGGGTCGTAGAATCAAATTGTAGTGTGCAAAATGGACGAGCTGGGACTGGGTTTTGGGGTGGGGGGCATGGGTACGGGGAGCTCTGGGGCTGACTGGGAGGTCAGGCAGGTTAAAAAGGTTTGAGGTGTGCAGAAGTGTCGTTAGTATTCCGTAGGGCATTGTCTGGGTCTCTCAGGGTTTTTGTGGGGTCGTGAAGGGTCGTAGAATCAAATTGTAGTGTGCAAAAGGGATGAGCTGGGAACTGGGTTTGGTGGGGGGGGGCATGTATTCGATTGGCTCTGGGGTGTGACAGGGAGGTGCAGGCAGGTTAAAAGAGTTTGAGGTGTGCAGAAGTGTCGTTAGTATTCCGTAGGGGCTTCATCTGGGGCTGTCAGTGTTTTGGGGGTGTCGTGAAGGGCTGTAGAATCAAATTTTGTGTGCCAAATGGGGACGAGTGGGAGTTTGTTTTGGGGGGCATGGGTATTCGGGGGGCTCTGGGAGCTGACTGGGAGGTCAGGCAGGTTAAAAAGGTTTGAGGTGTGCAGAAGCGTTGTTAGTATTCTGTAGGGCATCGTCTGGGGTGTCAGGGTTTTGGGGAGTTCTGAAGGGTCGTAGAATCAAATTGTAGTGTGCCAAAAGGGACAAGGTGGGAATTGGGTTTTGGGGGGGTCATGGGTACAGGGGGCTCTGGGAGCTGACTGGGAGGTCAGGCAGGTTAAAGGGTTTGAGGTGTGCAGAAGCGTTGTAAGTATTCAGTAGTGCATCGTTTGGCTCTGTCAGGGTTTTGGGGAGTTCTGAAGGGTCGTAGAATCAAATTGTAGTGTGCCAAAAGGGACAGAGCTGGGAACTGGGTTTTGGGGGGGGGGGGCATGGGTATGGGGGCTCTGGGAGCTGACTGGGAGGTCAGGCAGGTTAAAAAGGGTTTGAGGGTGTGCAGAAGTGTCGTTAGTATTCCGTAGGGCATTGTCTGGCTCTCTCAGGGTTTTGGGGGTTGTGAAGGGTCGTAGAATCAAATTGTAGTGTGCAAAAGGGACAGAGCTGGGAACTGGGTTTGGGGTGGGGGCATGGGTACGGGGAGCTCTGGGGGCTGACTGGGAGGTCAGGCAGGCTAGAAAGTGTTTGAGGAGTGCAGAGGTTTCGTTAGTATTCCGTAGGGCATTGTCTGGGTCTCTCAGGGTTTTGTGGGGTCGTGAAGGGTCGTAGAATCAAATTGTAGTGTGCAAAAGGGATGAGCTGGGAGCTGGGTTTTGGGGGGGCATGTATTCGATTGGCTCTGGGGTGTGACAGGGGGAGGTGCAGGCAGGTTAAAAGAGTTTGAGGGTGTGCAGAAGTGTCGTTAGTATTCCAGGGGCTTCATCTGGGGCTGTCAGTGTTTTGGGGGTGTCGTGAAGGGCTGTAGAATCAAAATTTTGTGTGCCAAATGGGACGAGGTGGGAGTTTGTTTTGGGGGGGAGCATGGGTACTGGGGCTCTGGGAGCTGACTGGGAGGTCAGGCAGGTTAAAAAGGGTTTGAGGTGTGCAGAAGCGTTGTAAGTATTCTGTAGTGCATCGTCTGGAAGTGTCAGGGTTTTGGGGAGTTCTGAAGGGTCGTAGAATCAAATTGTAGTGTGCCAAAGGGACAAGGTGGGAATTAGGTTTTTGTAGGGGGTCATGGGTACAGGGGGCTCTGGGAGCTGACTGGGAGGTCAGGCAGGTTAAAAGGGTTTGAGGGTGTGCAGAAGTGTCGTTAGTATTCCGTAGGGCATTGTCTAGCTCTCTCAGGGTTTTGGGGGTTGTGAAGGGTCGTAGAATCAAAATTGTAGTGTGCAAAATGGACGAGCTGGGAACTGGGTTTTGGGGTGGGGGGCATGGGTGCAGGGGGCTCTGGGGCTGACTGGGAGGTCAGGCAGGTTAAAAAGGTTTGAGGTGTGCAGAAGTGTCGTTAGTATTCCGTAGGGCATTGTCTGGAGTCTCTCAGGGTTTTTGTGGGGTCGTGAAGGGTCGTAGAATCAAATTGTAGTGTGCAAAAGGGATGAGCTGGGAACTGGGTTTGGTGGGGGGCATGTATTCGATTGGCTCTGGGTGTGACAGGGAGGTGCAGGCAGGTTAAAAAGAGTTTGAGGTGTGCAGAAGTGTCGTTAGTATTCCGTAGGGCTTCATCTGGGGCTGTCAGTGTTTTTGGGGTGTCGTGAAGGGCTGTAGAATCAAATTTTGTGTGCCAAATGGGACGAGGTGGGAGTTTGTTTTTGGGGGGGGCATGGGTACAGGGGGCTCTGGGAGCTGACTGGGAGGTCAGGCAGGTTAAAAAGGTTTGAGGTGTGCAGAAGCGTTCGTTAGTATTCTGTAGGGCATCGTCTGGGGTGTCAGGGTTTTGGGGAGTTCTGAAGGGTCGTAGAATCAAATTGTAGTGTGCCAAAAAGGACAAGGTGGGAACTGGGTTTTGGGGGGGTCATGAGTGGGGGGCTCTGGGAGCTGACTGGGAGGTCAGGCAGGTTAAAAAGGTTTGAGGTGTGCAGAAGCGTTTAGTATTCAGTAGGCATCGTTTGGGGTGTCAGGGTTTTGGGGAGTTCTGAAGGGTCGTAGAATCAAATTGTAGTGTGCCAAAAGGGAGCTGGGAACTGGGTTTTGGGGGGGGGCATGGGTACGGGGGCTCTGGGGCTGACTGGGAGGTCAGGCAGGTTAAAAAGGTTTGAGGTGTGCAGAAGTGTCGTTAGTATTCCGTAGGGCATTGTCTGGCTCTCTCAGGGTTTTGGGGGTTGTGAAGGTCGTAGAATCAAATTGTAGTGTGCAAAAGGACGAGCTGGGAACTGGGTTTTGGGGTGGGGGGCATGGGTAGGGGAGCTCTGGGGGCTGACTGGGAGGTCAGGCAGGCTAGAAAGTGTTTGAGGTGTGCAGAAGTTTCGTTAGTATTCCGTAGGGCATTGTCTGGGTCTCTCAGGTTTTTGTGGGGTCGTGAAGGGTCGTAGAATCAAATTGTAGTGTGCAAAAGGGATGAGCTGGGAGCTGGGTTTGGTGGGGGGCATGTATTCGATTGGCTCTGGGTGTGACAGGGAGGTGCAGGCAGGTTAAAAAAGAGTTTGAGGGTGTGCAGAAGTGTCGTTAGTATTCCGTAGGAGGCTTCATCTGGGGCTGTCAGTGTTTTGGGGAGTGTCGTGAAGGGCTGTAGAATCAAATTTTGTGTGCCAAATGGGACGAGGTGGGAGTTTGTTTTGGGGGAGCATGGGTACGGGGGGCTCTGGGAGCTGACTGGGAGGTCAGGCAGGTTAAAAAGGTTTGAGGTGTGCAGAAGTGTTGTTAGTATTCTGTAGGGCATTGTCTGGCTCTCTCAGGGTTTTGGGGGTTGTGAAGGGTCGTAGAATCAAATTGTAGTGTGCCAAAAGGGACAAAGCTGGGAACTGGGTTTTGGGGTGGGGGTCATGGGTAGGGGGCTCTGGGAGCTGACTGGGAGGTCAGGCAGGTTAAAAAGGTTTGAGGTGTGCAGAAGTGTCGTTAGTATTCCGTAGGGCATTGTCTGGGCTCTCTCAGGGTTTTGGGGGGTTGTGAAGGGTCGTAGAATCAAATTGTAGTGTGCCAAAGGGACGAGAACTGGGGTTTGGGTTTTGGGGGGGGCATGGGTACAGGGGGCTCTGGGGGCTGACTGGGAGGTCAGGCAGGTAAAAGGTTTGAGGTGTGCAGAAGTGTCGTTAGTATTCCGTAGGGCATTGTCTGGGTCTCTCAGGGTTTTGGGGGGTCGTGAAGGGTCGTAGAATCAAATTTAGTGTGTGCAAAAAGGATGAGCTGGGAACTGGGTTTTGGTGGGGGGCATGTATTCGATTGGCTCTGGGGTGTGACTGGGAGGTGCAGGCAGGTTAAAAAGAGTTTGAGGTGTGCAGAAGTGTCGTTAGTATTCGTAGGGCTTCATCTGGGGCTGTCAGTGTTTTGGGGGTTCGTGAAGGGCTGTAGAATCAAATTTTGTGTGCCAAATGGGACAAAGGTGGGGGAGTTTTTTTGGGGGGGCATGGGCAGGGGCTCTGGGGCTCTGGGAGCTGACTGGGAGGTCCAGGCAGGTTAAAAAGGTTTGAGGGTGTGCAGAAGTGTCGTTAGTATTCCGTAGGGGCATTGTCTGGGCTCTCTCAGGGTTTTTGGGGGTTGTGAAGTTGTGAAGGTAGAATCAAATTGTAGTGTGCAAAAGGACAAGAGCTGGGAACTGGGTTTTGGGGTGGGGGCATGGGTACAGGGAGCTCTGGGGGCTGACTGGGAGGTCAGGCAGGTTAAAAAGTTTGAGGTGTGCAGAAGTTTCGTTAGTATTCCGTAGGGCATTGTCTGGGTCTCTCAGGGTTTTTGGGGTCGTGAAGGGTCGTAGAATCAAATTGTAGTGTGCAAAAGGATGAGCTGGGAGCTGGGTTTGGTGGGGGGCATGTATTCGATTGGCTCTGGGGTGTGACAGGGAGGTGCAGGCAGGTTAAAAGAGTTTGAGGTGTGCAGAAGTGTCGTTAGTATTCCGTAGGGCTTCATCTGGGGCTGTCAGTGTTTTGGGGGTGTCGTGAAGGGCTGTAGAATCAAATTTTGTGTGCCAAATGGGACGAGGTGGGAGTTTGTTTTGGGGTGGGGGAGCATGGGTACAGGGGCTCTGGGAGCTGACTGGGAGGTCAGGCAGGTTAAAAAGGTTTGAGGTGTGCAGAAGCGTTGTTAGTATTCTGTAGGTGCATCGTCTGGGGGTGTCAGGGTTTTGGGGAGTTCTGAAGGGTCGTAGAATCAAATTGTAGTGCCAAAAGGACAAGGTGGGGAATTGGGTTTTGTAGGGGGGGTCATGGGTACAGGGGGGCTCTGGGAGCTGACTGGGAGGTCAGGCAGGTTAAAAAGGTTTGAGGTGTGCAGAAGTGTCGTTAGTATTCCGTAGGGCATTGTCTGGCTCTCTCAGGGTTTTGGGGGTTGTGAAGGTCGTAGAATCAAATTGTAGTGTGCAAAAGGGACGAGCTGGGAACTGGGTTTGGGGTGGGGGCATGGGTATGGGGAGCTCTGGGGGCTGACTGGGAGGTCAGGCAGGTTAAAAGTGTTTGAGGTGTGCAGAAGTGTCGTTAGTATTCCGTAGGCATTGTCTGGGTCTCTCAGGGTTTTGTGGGGTCGTGAAGGGTCGTAGAATCAAATTGTAGTGTGCAAAAGGATGAGCTGGGAAGCTGGGTTTTGGTGGGGGGCATGTATTCGATTGGCTCTGGGGTGTGACAGGGAGGTGCAGGCAGGTTAAAAAGAGTTTGAGGTGTGCAGAAGTGTCGTTAGTATTCCGTAGGGCTTCATCTGGGGCTGTCAGTGTTTTGGGGGTGTCGTGAAGGGCTGTAGAATCAAATTTTGTGTGCCAAATGGGACGAGGTGGGAGTTTGTTTTGGGGGGGCATGGGTACGGGGGCTCTGGGAGCTGACTGGGAGGTCAGGCAGGTTAAAAGGTTTGAGGGTGTGCAGAAGCGTCGTTAGTATTCCGTAGGGCATTGTCTGGGCTCTCAGGGTTTTGGGGGTTCTGAAGGGTAGAATAGAATCAAATTGTAGTGTGCAAAAGGACAGAGCTGGGAACTGGGTTTTGGGGTGGGGGCATGGGTACGGGGGGCTCTGGGAGCTGACTGGGAGGTCAGGCAGGTTAAAAGGTTTGAGGTGTGCAGAAGTGTTGTTAGTATTCAGTAGGGCAGGTCTGGCTCTCTCAGGGTTTTTGGGGAGTTTGTAGAATCAAATTTTTAGTGTGCCAAATGGGACAAGGTGGGAACTGGGTTTTGGGGTGGGGGCATGGGTACGGGGGGCTCTGGGAGCTGACTGGGAGGTCAGGCAGGTTAAAAGGTTTGAGGTGTGCAGAAGTGTTCGTTAGTATTCCGTAGGAGCATTGTCTGGCTCTCTCAGGGTTTTGGGGTTTGTGAAGGGTCGTAGAATCAAATTGTAGTGTGCAAAAGGACAAAGCTGGGACTAGGTTTTGGGGTGGGGGGCATGGGTACAGGGGGCTCTGGGGAGCTGACTGGGAGGTCAGGCAGGTTAAAAAGTGTTTGAGGTGTGCAGAAGTGTCGTTAGTATTCCGTAGGGCATTGTCTGGGTCTCTCAGGGTTTTGGGGGTTCGTGAAGGGTCGTAGAATCAAATTGTAGTGTGCAAAAGGGATGAGCTGGGAACTGGGTTTTGGGGGGGGCATGTATTCGATTGGCTCTCTGACAGGGAGGTGCAGGCAGGTTAAAAGAGTTTGAGGGTGTGCAGAAGGCAGCATCATCTGGGGCTGTCAGTTTTGGGGTTGTGAAAGGCTGTAGAATCAAATTGTTTGTGTGCCAAATGGGGAGGTGGGAAGTTTGTTTTTGGGGGGGGCATGGGTACAGGGGGCTCTTGACTGGGAGGTCAGGCAGGTTAAAAAGGGTTTGAGGGTGCAGAAGTGTCGTTAGTATTCTAGGGCATTGTCTGGCTCTCTCAGGGTTTTGGGGGTTGTGAAGGGTCGTAGAATCAAATTGTAGTGTGCAAAAGGACGAGCTGGGAACTGGGTTTTGGGGTGGGGGCATGGGTGAGGGGAGCTCTGGGGGCTGACTGGGAGGTCAGGCAGGTTAAAAAGGTTTGAGGGTGTGCAGAAGTTCGTTAGTATTCCGTAGGGCATTGTCTGGGTCTCTCAGGGTTTTGGGGGTTGTGAAGGGTCGTAGAATCAAATTGTAGTGTGCAAAAGGGATGAGCTGGGAACTGGGTTTTGGGGGGGGGGCATGTATTCGGGGATTGGCTCTGGGAGCTGACTGGGAGGTCAGGCAGGTTAAAAGAGTTTGAGGGTGTGCAGAAGTGTCGTTAGTATTCCGTAGGGCATTGTCTGGGCTGTCAGTGTTTGGGGGGTGTCGTGAAGGGTGTAGAATCAAATTTTGTGTGCCAAATGGGACGAGGTGGGAGTTGGGTTTTGGGGGGGGGCATGGGTGGGGGCTCTGGGAGCTGACTGGGAGGTCAGGCAGGTTAAAAAGGTTTGAGGTGTGCAGAAGTGTCGTTAGTATTCCGTAGGGCATTGTCTGGCTCTCTCAGGGTTTTGGGGGTTGTGAAGGGTCGTAGAATCAAATTGTAGTGTGCAAAAGGGACAAGAGCTGGGAACTGGGTTTTGGGGTGGGGGCATGGGTACAGGGGGGCTCTGGGGGCTGACTGGGAGGTCAGGCAGGTTAAAAGAGTTTGAGGGTGTGCAGAAGTGTCGTTAGTATTCCGTAGGGCATTGTCTGGGTCTCTCAGGGTTTTTGGGGGTCAAATTGTAGTGTCGTGAAGGGTCGTAGAATCAAATTTAGTGTGCCAAAGGGACGAGCTGGGAACTGGGTTTTGGGTGGGGGCATGGGTACAGGGGCTCTGGGAGCTGACTGGGAGGTCAGGCAGGTTAAAAGGTTTGAGGTGTGCAGAAGTGTCGTTAGTATTCCGTAGGGCATCGTCTGGGGGTGTCAGGGTTTTGGGGAGTTCTGAAGGGTCGTAGAATCAAATTGTAGTGTGCCAAAGGGACAAGGTGGGAATTGGGTTTTGGGGGGGGTCATGGGTACGGGGGCTCTGGGAGCTGACTGGGAGGTCAGGCAGGTTAAAAAGGGTTTGAGGTGTGCAGAAGTGTCGTTAGTATTCCGTAGGGCATTGTCTGGCTCTCTCAGGGTTTTGGGGGTTGTGAAGGGTCGTAGAATCAAATTGTAGTGTGCAAAAGGGACGAGCTGGGAACTGGGTTTTGGGGTGGGGGCATGGGTAGGGGAGCTCTGGGGCTGACTGGGAGGTCAGGCAGTTAGAAAGTGTTTGAGGGAGTGCAGAAGTGTCGTTAGTATTCCGTAGGGCATTGTCTGGGTCTCTCAGGGTTTTGGGGGTTCGTGAAGGGTCGTAGAATCAAATTGTAGTGTGCAAAAGGATGAGCTGGGAACTGGGTTTGGGGGGGGGCATGTATTCGATTGGCTCTGGGGGTGACAGGGAGGTGCAGGCAGGTTAAAAGAGTTTGAGGGTGTGCAGAAGTGTCGTTAGTATTCCGTAGGGCTTCATCTGGGGCTGTCAGTGTTTTGGGGTGTCGTGAAGGGCTGTAGAATCAAATTTTTGTGTGCCAAATGGGACGAGGTGGGAGTTTGTTTTGGGGGGGGGGCATGGGTACGGGGGCTCTGGGAGCTGACTGGGAGGTCAGGCAGGTTAAAAAGGTTTGAGGGTGTGCAGAAGTGTTTAAGTATTCTGTAGGGCATCGTCTCAGTGTCAGGGTTTTGGGGAGTTCTGAAGGGTCGTAGAATCAAATTGTAGTGTGCCAAAAGGGACAAGGTGGGAACTGGGTTTGGGGGGGGTCATCATGGGTACGGGGGCTCTGGGGCTGACTGGGAGGTCCAGGCAGGTTAAAAAGGTTTGAGGTGTGCAGAAGTGTCGTTAGTATTCCGGGGCATTGTCTGGCTCTCTCAGGGTTTTTGGGGGTTGTGAAGGGTCTGAGAATCAAATTGTAGTGTGCAAAATGGGAGCTCTGGGGTTTTTGGGGGCATGGGATGCAGGGCTCTGGGGGCTGACTGGGAGGTCCAGGCAGGTTAAAAAGTTTGAGGTGTGCAGAAGTTCGTTAGTAGTATTCCTAGGGTTTTGTCTGGGGGTGTCAGGTTTTAGGGGGTCTGGAAGGGGCATGTAGAATCAAATTGTAGGCAGGTAAAGAGTTTGAGGGTGTGCAAAAGGACGTTAGTATTCTGGGAACTGGGGTCAGGTCCAGGGGTCGTGAAGGGTTTGTAGGGGTGCATGGGGTGGGGGCATTAGGGGGCTCTGGGGCTGACTGGGAGGTCAGGCAGGTTAAAAAGTTTGAGGGTGTGCAGAAGTGTCGTTAGTATTCCGTAGGGCATTGTCTGGCTCTCTCAGGGTTTTGGGGGTTGTGAAGGGTGTCGTAGAATCAAATTGTAGTGTGCAAAAGGGATGAGCTGGGAGCTGGGTTTTGGGGGGGGCATCAGCGGGGGCTCTGGGAGTGACTGGGAGGTCCAGGCAGGTTAAAAGGGTTTGCTCTGTCGTTAGTATTCGCATCGTCTGGGGCTGTCAGGGTTTTGGGGAGTTGTGAAGGGCTCTGAATATTGTACCAAAGGACATTCCCAGTTTACGGGTTGTTACCCTAACCCTAAACCTCAGGGGGTCGTACCCCAAACCCCTAAAGCAACCCAGTAGAATCAAATTGTACCCCAACTAACCCCAAAACCCTGGGACGCTCTGGGTTTTGGGGTGGGGGAATAACCTAACAGCTGACTGGGAGCTGACTGGGAGGTCCAGGCAGGTTAAAAGAGTTTGAGGGTGTGCAGAAGTGTCGTTAGTATTCGTAGGGCATTGTCTGGGTCTCTCAGGGTTTTTGGGGTTCGTGAAGGGTCGTAGAATCAAATTGTAGTGTGCAAAAGGGATGAGCTGGGAACTGGGTTTTGGGGGGCATGTATTCGATTGGCTCTGGGGTGTGACAGGGAGGTGCAGGCAGGTTAAAAAGAGTTTGAGGGTGTGCAGAAGTGTCGTTAGTATTCCGTAGGGCTTCATCTGGGGCTGTCAGTGTTTTGGGGGTGTCGTGAAGGGCTGTAGAATCAAATTTTGTGTGCCAAATGGGACGAGGTGGGAGTTTGTTTTGGGGGGGAGCATGGGTACAGGGGCTCTGGGAGCTGACTGGGAGGTCAGGCAGGTTAAAAAGGGTTTGAGGGTGTGCAGAAGCGTTGTTAGTATTCTGTAGGGCATCGTCTGGGGGTCTCAGGGTTTTGGGGAGTTCTGAAGGGTCGTAGAATCAAATTGTAGTGTGCCAAAAGGGACAAGGTGGGAACTGGGTTTTGTAGGGGGGTCATGGGTACAGGGGGCTCTGGGAGCTGACTGGGAGGTCCAGGCAGGTTAAAAGGGTTTGAGGGTGTGCAGAAGTGTCGTTAGTATTCCGTAGGGCATTGTCTGGCTCTCTCAGGGTTTTTTGGGGTCGTGAAGGGTCGTAGAATCAAATTGTAGTGTGCAAAAGGGATGAGCTGGGAACTGGGTTTTGGGTAGGGGCATGTATTCGATTGGCTCTGGGGTGTGACAGGGAGGTGCAGGCAGGTTAAAAAGAGTTTGAGGGTGTGCAGAAGTGTCGTTAGTATTCCGTAGGGCTTCATCTGGGGCTGTCAGTGTTTTGGGGTGTCGTGAAGGGCTGTAGAATCAAAATTTTGTGCCAAATGGGACGAGGTGGGAGTTTGTTTTGGGGGGAGCATGGTACGGGGGCTCTGGGAGCTGACTGGGAGGTCCAGGCAGGTTAAAAGGGTTTGAGGTGTGCAGAAGCGTTGTAGTATTCTGTAGGGCATCGTCTGGGGGTGTCAGGGTTTTGGGGAGTTCTGAAGGGTCGTAGAATCAAATTGTAGTGTGCCAAAAGGGACAAGGTGGGAATTGGGTTTGTAGGGGGGTCATGGGTACGGGGGCTCTGGGAGATGACTGGGAGGTCCAGGCAGGTTAAAAAGGGTTTGAGGGTGTGCAGAAGTGTCGTTAGTATTCCGTAGGGCATTGTCTGGCTCTCTCAGGGTTTTTGGGGGGTTGTGAAGGGTCGTAGAATCAAATTGTAGTGTGCAAAATGGACGAGCTGGGAACTGGGTTTTGGGGTGGGGGCATGGGTACGGGGGGGGGAGCTCTGGGGGCTGACTGGGAGGTCCAGGCAGGTTAAAAGAGTTTGAGGTGTGCAGAAGTTTCGTTAGTATTCCGTAGGGCATTGTCTGGGTCTCTCAGGTTTTTGTGGGGTCGTGAAGGGTCGTAGAATCAAATTGTAGTGTGCAAAGGGATGAGCTGGGAGCTGGGTTTGGTGGGGGGCATGTATTGGATTGGCTCTGGGGTGTGACAGGGAGGTGCAGGCAGGTTAAAAGAGTTTGAGGGTGTGCAGAAGTGTCGTTAGTATTCCGTAGGGCTTCATCTGGGGCTGTCAGTGTTTTGGGGGTGTCGTGAAGGGCTGTAGAATCAAAATTTGTGTGCCAAATGGGACGAGGTGGGAGTTTGTTTTGGGGGCATGGGTGCGGGGGCTCTGGGAGCTGACTGGGAGGTCAGGCAGGTTAAAAGGCTTTGAGGGTGTGCAGAAGTGTTGTTAGTATTCCGTAGGGCATTGTCTGGCTCTCTCAGGGTTTTTGGGGGTTGTGAAGGGTCGTAGAATCAAATTGTAGTGTGCAAAAGGGACAAGCTGGGAACTGGGTTTTGGGGTGGGGGCATGGGGCGGGGGCTCTGGGAGCTGACTGGGAGGTCCAGGCAGGTTAAAAGTGTTTGAGGTGTGCAGAAGTGTCGTTAGTATTCCGTAGGGCATTGTCTGGCTCTCTCAGGGTTTTGGGGGTTGTGAAGGGTCGTAGAATCAAATTGTAGTGTGCAAAAGGGACGAGCTGGGAACTGGGTTTTGGGGTGGGGGCATGGGTACGGGGAGCTCTGGGGGCTGACTGGGAGGTTCAGGCAGGCTAGAAAGTGTTTGAGGGAGTGCAGAGGTGTCGTTAGTATTCCGTAGGGCATTGTCTGGGTCTCTCAGGGTTTTTGGGGGTTGTGAAGGGTCGTAGAATCAAATTGTAGTGTGCAAAAGGGATGAGCTGGGAACTGGGTTTTGGGGGAGTGGGGGCATGTATTGGGGGCTCTGGGTGTGACTGGGAGGTGCAGGCAGGTTAAAAGAGTTTGAGGGTGTGCAGAAGTGTCGTTAGTATTCCGTAGGGCTTCATCTGGGGCTGTCAGTGTTTTGGGGGTGTCGTGAAGGCTGTAGAATCAAATTTTTGTGTGCCAAATGGGACGAGGTGGGAGTTTGTTTTTGGGGAGCATGGGGACAGGGGGCTCTGGGAGCTGACTGGGAGGTCCAGGCAGGTTAAAAAGGGTTTGAGGGTGTGCAGAAGCGTTGTAAGTATTCTGTAGGGCATCGTCTGGGGGTGTCAGGGTTTTGGGGAGTTCTGAAGGGTCGTAGAATCAAATTGTAGTGTCCAAAAGGATGAGCTGGGAACTGGGTTTGGTGGGGGGCATGGGTATTCGGGGGCTCTGGGAGCTGACTGGGAGGTCCAGGCAGGTTAAAAGTGTTTGAGGGTGTGCAGAAGTGTCGTTAGTATTCTGTAGGGCATTGTCTGGGGTGTCAGGTTTTTGGGGGAGTTCTGAAGGGTCGTAGAATCAAATTGTAGTGTGCAAAAGGGATGAGCTGGGAACTGGGTTTTGGGGGGCAGGGCATGTATTCTGGATTGGCTCTGGGGTGTGACAGGGAGGTGCAGGCAGGTTAAAAAAGAGTTTGAGGTGTGCAGAAGTGTCGTTAGTATTCCGTAGGGCTTCATCTGGGGCTGTCAGTGTTTTGGGGGTGTCGTGAAGGGTTGTAGAATCAAATTTTTGTGTGCCAAATGGGACGAGCTGGGAGCTGGGTTTTGGGTGGGGCATGGGTACGGGGCTCTGGGGAGCTGACTGGGAGGTCCAGGCAGGTTAAAAAGGGTTTGAGGTGTGCAGAAGCGTTGTAAGTATTCTGTAGGGCATGTCTGGGGGTGTCAGGGTTTTGGGGAGTTCTGAAGGGTCGTAGAATCAAAATTGTAGTGTGCCAAAAGGGACAATGTGGGAATTGGGTTTTGTAGGGGGCATGAGTACAGGGGGGGCTCTGGGGGCTGACTGGGAGGTCCAGGCAGGTTAAAAAGGTTTGAGGGTGTGCAGAAGTGTCGTTAGTATTCCGTAGGGCATTGTCTGGCTCTCTCAGGGTTTTGGGGGGTTGTGAAGGGTCGTAGAATCAAATTGTAGTGTGCAAAAGGGACGAGCTGGGAACTGGGTTTTGGGGTGGGGGCATGGGTACTGGAGCTCTGGGGGCTGACTGGGAGGTCCAGGCAGGCTAGAAAGTGTTTGAGGGAGTGCAGAGTGTCGTTAGTATTCCATAGGGCTTTGTCTGAGGGTGTCAGGGTTTTGGGGAGGTCGTGAAGGGTCGTAGAATCAAATTGTAGTGTGCCAAAAGGGACAAGGTGGGAACTGGGTTTTGGGGTGGGGGCATGTATTGGAGGCTCTGGGAGCTGACTGGGAGGTACAGGCAGGTTAAAAGGGTTTGAGGGTGTGCAGAAGTGTCGTTAGTATTCTGTAGGGCATCGTCTGGGGCTGTCAGGGTTTTGGGGAGTTCTGAAGGGTGTAGAATCAAATTTAGTGTGCCAAAGGGACAAGGTGGGAATTGGGTTTTGTAGGGGGTCATGGGTACGGGGGCTCTGGGAGCTGACTGGGAGGTCCAGGCAGGTTAAAAAAGGGTTTGAGGGTGTGCAGAAGTGTCGTTAGTATTCCGTAGGGCATTGTCTGGCTCTCTCAGGGTTTTGGGGTTGTGAAGGGTCGTAGAATCAAATTGTAGTGTGCAAAAGGGACGAGCTGGGAACTGGGTTTTGGGGTGGGGGCATGGGTACGGGAGCTCTGGGTGCTGACTGGGAGGTCCAGGCAGGTTAGAAAGTGTTTGAGGGAGTGCAGAGGTGTCGTTAGTATTCCATGGGCATTATCTGGCTCTCTCAGGGTTTTGGGGAGGTCGTGAAGGGTCGTAGAATCAAATTGTAGTGTGCCAAAAGGGACGAGCTGGGAACTGGGTTTTGGGGGTGGGGGCATGGGTACGGGGAGCTCTGGGGCTGACTGGGAGGTCAGGCAGGTTAAAAAGGGTTTGAGGGAGTGCAGAATCGTTTTAAGTATTCTGTAGGGCATCGTCTGGGGTGTCAGGGTTTTGGGGAGTTCTGAAGGGTCGTAGAATCAAATTGTAGTGTGCCAAAAGGGACAAGGTGGGAATTGGGTTTTTGGGGGGTCATGGGTACAGGGGGCTCTAGGGGCTGACTGGGAGGTCCAGGCAGGTTAAAAGGGTTTGAGGGTGTGCAGAAGTGTCGTTAGTATTCCGTTGAGCATTGTCTGGCTCTCTCAGGGTTTTTGGGATGTCGTGAAGGGTCGTAGAATCAAATTGTAGTGTGCAAAAGGGATGAGCTGGGAACTGGGTTTTGGGGAGGGGGCATGGGTGCGGAGGCTCTGGGGCTGACTGGGAGGTCCAGGCAGGTTAAAAAAGTGTTTGAGGGTGTGCAGAGGTGTCGTTAGTATTCCATGGAGCATTATCTGGCTCTCTCAGGGTTTTGGGGAGGTCGTGAAGGGTCGTAGAATCAAAGTGTAGTGTGCCAAAAGGGACGAGCTGGGAACTGGGTTTTGGGGCGGGGCATGGGTATGGGAGGCTCTAGGGGCTGACTGGGAGGTCCAGGCAGGTTAAAAAGGGTTTGAGGGTGTGCAGAATCGTCGTTAGTATTCTGTAGGGCTTCGTCTGGGGTGTCAGGGTTTTGGGGAGTTCTGAAGGGTCATAGAATCAAATTGTAGTGTGCCAAAAGGACAAGGTGGGAATTGGGTTTGTAGGGGGTCATGGGGCGGGGGCTCTGGGGCTGACTGGGAGGTCCAGGCAGGTTAAAAGGGTTTGAGGGTGTGCAGAAGTGTCGTTAGTATTCCGTGGGCATTGTCTGGCTCTCTCAGGGTTTTTGGGATGTTCGTGAAGGGTCGTAGAATCAAATTGTAGTGTGCAAAACGGGATGAGCAGGGAACTGGGTTTTGGGGTGGGGGCATGGGTACGGAGATCTCTGGGGGCTGACTGGGAGGTCCAGGCAGGCTAGAAAGTGTTTGAGGGAGTGCAGAGGTTTCGTTAGTATTCCGTAGGGCATTGTCTGGCTCTCTCAGGGTTTTGTGGGATCGTGAAGGGTCGTAGAATCAAATTGTAGTGTGCAAAAGGGATGAGCTGGGAACTGGGTTTGGTGGGGCGGGGGGCATATATTCGATTGGCTCTGGGGTGTGACAGGGAGGTGCAGGCAGGTTAAAAGAGTTTGAGGGTGTGCAGAAGTGTCGTTAGTATTCCGTAGGGCTTCAT
The DNA here is from genome assembly GCA_011125475.1 of Melanerpes aurifrons. Lineage (NCBI taxonomy): Eukaryota > Metazoa > Chordata > Aves > Piciformes > Picidae > Melanerpes > Melanerpes aurifrons. Next base: position 83,812 of record WWNC01000234.1, read on the forward strand.
CTGGGGCTGTCAGTGTTTTGGGGGTGTCGTGAAGGGTGTAGAATCAAAGTTTGTGTGAAAAATGGGACAAGGTAGGAACTGGATTGGGGGTGGGGGCATGTGTATGGTGGGCTCTGGGAGCTGACTGGGAGGTCCAGGCAGGTTAAAAGGGTTTGAGGGTGTGCAGAAGCGTTGTAAGTATTCTGTAGGGCATCGTCTGGGGTGTCAGGGTTTTGGGGAGTTCTGAAGGGTCGTAGAATCGAATTGTAGTGTGCCAAAAGGACAAGGTGGGAATTGTGTTTTGTAGGGGGTCATGGGTACGGGGGGCTCTGGGAGCTTACTGGGAGGTCCAGGCAGGTTAAAAAGGGTTTGAGGGTGTGCAGAAGTGTCGTTAGTATTCCGTAGGGCATTGTCTGGCTCTCTCAGGGTTTTTGGGGGGTTGTGAAGGGTCGTAGAATCAAATTGTAGTGTGCAAAATGGACGAGCTGGGAACTGGGTTTTGGGGTGGGGGCATGGGTAACGGGAGCTCTGGGGGCTGACTGGGAGGTCCAGGCAGGTTAAAAGGTTTGAGGGTGTGCTGAAGTGTCGTTAGTATTCCGTAGGGCATTGTCTGGGTCTCTCAGGGTTTTTGTGGGGTCGTGAAGGGTCGTAGAATCAAATTGTAGTGTGCAAAAGGGATGAGCTGGGAACTGGGTTTTGGGGTGGGGGGCATGTATTGGATTGGCTCTGGGGTGTGACAGGGAGGTGCAGGCAGGTTAAAAAGAGTTTGAGGGTGTGCAGAAGTGTCGTTAGTATTCCGTAGGGCTTCATCTGGGGCTGTCAGTGTTTTGGGGGTGTCGTGAAGGGTTGTAGAATCAAATATTTGTGTGCCAAATGGGACGAGGTGGGAGTTTGTTTTGGGGGGCATGGGTACGGGGGCTCTGGGAGCTGACTGGGAGGTCCAGGCAGGTTAAAAAGGCTTTGAGGGTGTGCAGAAGTGTCGTTAGTATTCCGTAGGGCATTGTCTGGCTCTCTCAGGGTTTTTGGGGGGTTGTGAAGGGTCGTAGAATCAAATTGTAGTGTGCAAAAGGGACGAGCTGGGAACTGGGTTTTGGGGTGGGGGCATGGGTACGGGGGCTGTGGGAGCTGACTGGGAGGTCCAGGCAGGTTAAAAAGAGGTTTGAGGGTGTGCAGAAGTGTCGTTAGTATTCCGTAGGGCATTGTCTGGCTCTCTCAGGTTTTGTGGGGGTTCGTGAAGGGTCGTAGAATCAAATTGTAGTGTGCAAAAGGGATGAGCTGGGAACTGGGTTTGGTGGGGGGCATGTATTCGATTGGCTCTGGGGTGTGACAGGGAGGTGCAGGCAGGTTAAAAAGAGTTTGAGGGTGTGCAGAAGTGTCGTTAGTATTCCGTAGGGCTTCATCTGGGGCTGTCAGTGTTTTGGGGGTGTCGTGAAGGGCTGTAGAATCAAATTTTTGTGTGCCAAATGGGACGAGGTGGGAGTTTGTTTTGGGGGGGGGGAGCATGGGTACGGGGGGCTCTGGGAGCTGACTGGGAGGTCCAGGCAGGTTAAAAAGGGTTTGAGGGTGTGCAGAAGCGTTGTAAGTATTCTGTAGTGCATCGTCTGGGGGTGTCAGGGTTTTGGGGAGTTCTGAAGGGTCGTAGAATGGAATTGTAGTGTGCCAAAAGGGACAAGGTGGGAATTGGGTTTTGTAGGGGGGTCATGGGGGGCTCTGGGAGCTGACTGGGAGGTCCAGGCAGGTTAAAAGGGTTTGAGGGTGTGCAGAAGTGTCGTTAGTATTCCGTAGGGCATTGTCTGGCTCTCTCAGGGTTTTTGTGGGTCGTGAAGGGTCGTAGAATCAAATTGTAGTGTGCAAAAGGGATGAGCTGGGAACTGGGTTTGGTGGGGTGGGGGCATGTATTCGATTGGCTCTGGGGTGTGACAGGAAGGTGCAGGCAGGTTAAAAAGAGTTTGAGGGTGTGCAGAAGTGTCGTTAGTATTCCGTAGGGCTTCATCTGGGGCTGTCAGTGTTTTGGGGGTGTCGTGAAGGGTTGTAGAATCAAATATTTGTGTGCCAAATGGGACGAGGTGGGAGTTTGTTTTGGGGAGCATGTATGGGGGCTCTGGGAGCTGACTGGGAGGTCCAGGCAGGTTAAAAAGGGTTTGAGGGTGTGCAGAAGCGTTGTAAGTATTCTGTAGGGCATCGTCTGGGGTGTCAGGGTTTTGGGGAGTTCTGAAGGGTCATTAGAATCGAATTGTAGTGTGCCAAAAGGGACAAGGTGGGAATTGGGTTTTGGGGGGTCATGGGTACGGGGGCTCTGGGAGCTGACTGGGAGGTCCAGGCAGGTTAAAAAGGCTTTGAGGGTGTGCAGAAGTGTTGTTAGTATTCTGTAGGGCATTGTCTGGCTCTCTCAGGGTTTTTGTGGGGTTGTGAAGGGTCGTAGAATCAAATTGTAGTGTGCAAAATGGACGAGCTGGGAACTGGGTTTTGGGGTGGGGGGCATGGGTATGGGGAGCTCTGGGGCTGACTGGGAGGTCCAGGCAGGTTAAAAAGAGTTTGAGGGTGTGCAGAAGTGTCGTTAGTATTCCGTAGGGCATTGTCTGGGTCTCTCAGGGTTTTTGTGGGGTCGTGAAGGGTCGTAGAATCAAATTGTAGTGTGCAAAAGGGATGAGCTGGGAGCTGGGTTTGGTGGGGGCATGTATTGATTGGCTCTGGGGTGTGACAGGGAGGTGCAGGCAGGTTAAAAGAGTTTGAGGGTGTGCAGAAGTGTCGTTAGTATTCCGTAGGGCTTCATCTGGGGCTGTCAGTGTTTGGGGGTGTCGTGAAGGGTTGTAGAATCAAATATTTGTGTGCCAAATGGGACGAGGTGGGAGTTTGTTTTTAGGGGGGGGCATGGGCACGGGGGCTCTGGGAGCTGACTGGGAGGTCCAGGCAGGTTAAAAGGCTTTGAGGTGTGCAGAAGCGTTGTAAGTATTCCGTAGGGCATTGTCTGGCTCTCTCAGGGTTTTTGGGGGTCGTGAAGGGTCGTAGAATCAAATTGTAGTGTGCAAATGGGACAAGCTGGGAACAGGGTTTTGGGGGTGGGGGCATGGGTACGGGAGCTCTGGGAGCTGACTGGGAGATCCAGACAGGCTAGAAAGTGTTTGAGAGAGTGCAGAGGTGTCGTTAGTATTCCGTAGGGCATTGTCTGGCTCTCTCAGGGTTTTTGGGGGGTTGTGAAGGGTCGTAGAATCAAATTGTAGTGTGCAAAATGGACGAGCTGGGAACTGGGTTTTGGGGTGGGGGTCATGGGGCGGGGGCTCTGGGAGCTGACTGGGAGGTCCAGGCAGGTTCAAAAGAGTTTGAGGGGTGCAGAAGTGTCGTTAGTATTCCGTAGGGCTTCATCTGGGGCTGTCAGTGTTTTGGGGGTGTCGTGAAGTTCTGTAGAATCAAATTTTTGTGTGCCAAATGGGACGAGGTGGGAGTTTGTTTTGGGGGAGCATGGGGACGGGGCTCTGGGAGCTGACTGGGAGGTCCAGGCAGGTTAAAAAGGGTTTGAGGGTGTGCAGAAGCGTTGTAAGTATCCTGTAGGGCATTGTCTGGGGGTGTCAGGGTTTTGGGGGAGTTCTGAAGGGTCGTAGAATCGAATTGTAGTGTGCCAAAAGGGACAAGGTGGGAATTGGGTTTTGTAGGGGGGTGTCATGGGTCCGGGGGCCTCTGGGAGCTGACTGGGAGGTCCAGGCAGGTTAAAAAGAGGTTCAGGGAGTGCAGACGTGTCGTTAGTATTCCGTAGGGCATTGTCTGGACCTCTCAGGGTTTTTTGTGTGGTCGTGAAGGGTCGTAGAATCAAATTGTAGTGTGCAAAAGGGATGAGCTGGGAACTGGGTTTTCGGGTGGGGGCATGGGGCATGGGGAGCTCTGGGGGCTGACTGGGAGGTCCAGGCAGGCTAGAAAGTGTTTGAGGGAGTGCAGAGGTATCGTTAGTATTCCGTAGGGCATTGTCTGGGGCTGTCAGTGTCTTGGGGGTGTCGTGAAGGGCTGTAGAATCAAATTTTTGTGTGCCAAATGGGACGAGGTGGGAGTTTGGGGGGGAGCATGGGTATGGGGGGCTCTGGGAGCTGACTGGGAGGTCCAGGCAGGTTAAAAAGGGTTTGAGGGTGTGCAGAAGCGCTGTTAGTATTCTGTATTGCATCGTCTGGGGTCTCAGGGATTTGGGGAGTTCTGAAGGGTCGTAGAATCAAATTGTAGTGTGCCAAAAGGGACAAGGTGGGAATTGGGTTTTTGTGGGGGGGTCATGGGTATGGGGGCTCTGGGAGCTCACTGGGAGGTCCAGGCAGGTTAAAAAGGGTTTGAGGGTGCAGAAGTGTCGTTAGTATTCCGTAGGGCATTGTCTGGCTCTCTCAGGGTTTTGGGGGTTGTGAAGGGTCGTAGAATCAAATTGTAGTGTGCAAAAGGGACGAGCTGGGAACTGGGTTTTGGGGTGGGGGGCATGGATATGGGGAGCTCTGGGGGCTGACTGGGAGGTCCAGGCAGGCTAGAAAGTGTTTGAGGGAGTGCAGAGGTGTCGTTAGTATTCCGTAGGGCATTGTCTGGGTCTCTCAGGGTTTTTGTGATGTCTTGAAGGGTCGTAGAATCAAATTGTAGTGTGCAAAAGGGATGAGCTGGGAACTGGGTTTGGTGGGGGAGGGGGGCATGTATTCGATTGGCTCTGGGGTGTGACAGGGAGGTGCAGGCAGGTTAAAAAGAGTTTTAGGGTGTGCAGAAGTGTCGTTAGTATTCCGTAGGGCTTCATCTGGGGCTGTCAGTGTTTTGGGGGTGTCGTGAAGGGCTGCAGAATCAAAGTTTTGTGTGCCAAATGGGACGAGGTGGGAGTTAGTTTTGGGGAGAGGGAGCATGGGTACGGGGAATCTGGGAGCTGACTGGGAGGTCCAGGCAGGTTAAAAATGGTTTGAGGGTGTGCAGAAGCATTGTAAGTATTCTGTAGGGCATCGTCTGGGGGTGTCAGGGTTTTAGGGGAGTTCTGAAGGGTCGTAGAATCGAATTGTAGTGTGCCAAAAGGGAGAAGGTGGGAATTGGGTTTGTAGGGGGTCATGGGTACAGGGGCTCTGGGAGATGACTGGGAGGTCCAGGCAGGTTAAAAAGAGTTTGAGGTGTGTAGAAGTGTCGTTAGTATTCCGTAGGGCATTGTCTGGCTCTCTCAGGGTTTTGGGGGTTGTGAAGGGTCGGAGAATCAAATTGTAATGTGCAAAAGGACGAGCTGGGAACTGGGTTTTGGGTTGGGGGCATGGGCAAAAGGGATGAGGGGCTCTGGGAGTTGACTGGGAGGTCCAGGCAGGTTAAAAAGAGTTTGAGGGTGTGCAGAAGTGTCGTTACTATTCCGTAGGGCTTCATCTGGGGCTGTCAGTGTTTTGGGGTGTCGTGAAGGGCTGTAGAATCAAAATTTGTGTGCCAAAAGTGACAAGGTGGGAGTTAGATTTGGGGGAGCATGGGGCAGGGGGCTCTGGGAGCTGACTGGGAGGTCCAGGCAGGTTAAAAAGGGTTTGAGGGTGTGCAGAAGCGTTGTAAGTATTCTGTAGTGCATCGTCTGGGGGTGTCAGGGTTTTGGGGGAGTTCTGAAGGGTCGTAGAATCGAATTATAGTGTGCCAAAAGGGACAAGGTGGGAATTGGGTTTTGTAGGGGGGGGTCATGGGTACGGGGGGCTCTGGGAGCTGACTGGGAGGTCCAGGCAGGTTAAAAAGGCTTTGAGGGTGTGCAGAAGTGTCGTTAGTATTCCGTAGGGCATTGTCTGGCTCTCTCAGGGTTTTTGTGGGGTTGTGAAGGGTCGTAGAATCAAATTGTAGTGTGCAAAATGGACGAGCTGGGAACTGGGTTTTGGGGTGGAGGGCATGGGTACGGGGAGCTCTGGGGGCTGACTGGGAGGTCCAGGCAGTTTAAAAAGAGTTTGAGGGTGTGCAGAAGTATCGTTAGTATTCCGTAGGACATTCTCTGGGTCTCTCAGGGTTTTTGTGGGGTGGTGAAGGGTCGTAGAATCAAATTGTAGTGTGCAAAAGGGATGAGCTGGGAACTGGGTTTGGTGGGGGGCATGTATTCGATTGGCTCTGGGGTGTGACAGGGAGGTGCAGGCAGGTTAAAAAGAGATTGAGGGTGTGCAGAAGTGTCGTTAGTATTCCGTAGGGTTTCATCTGGGGCTGTCAGTGTTTTGGGGGTGTGTGAAGGGCTGTAGAATCAAATATTTGTGTGCCAAATGGGACGAGGTGGGAGTTTGTTTTGGTGGGGGGAGCATGGGTACGGGGGGCTCTGGGAGCTGACTGGGAGGTCCAGGCAGGTTAAAAAGGGTTTGAGGGTGTGCAGAAGTGTTGTTAGTATTCCGTAGGGCATTGTCTGGCTCTCTCAGGGTTTTTGGGGGGTTGTGAAGGGTCATAGAATCAAATTGTAGTGTGCAAAAGGGACGAGCTGGGAACTGGGTTTTGGGGTGGGGGCATGGATATGGGGAGCTCTGGGGGCTGACTGGGAGGTCCAGGCAGGCTAGAAAGTGTTTGAGGGAGTGCAGAGGTTTTGTTAGTATTCCGTAGGGCATTGTCTGCGTCTCTCAGGGTATTTGTGGGGTCGTGAAGGGTCGTGGAATCAAATTGTAGTGTGCAAAATGGGAGAGCTGGGAACTGGGTTTTGGGGTGGGGGCATTTATTGGATTGGCTCTGGGGTGTGACAGGGAGGTGCAGGCAGGTTAAAAACAGTTTGAGGGTGTGCAGAAGTGTCATTAGTATTCCGTAGGGCTTCATCTGGGGCTGTCAGTGTTTTGGGGGTGTCATGAAGGGCTGTAGAATCAAATATTTTGTGCCAAATGGGACGAGGTGGGAGTTTGTTTGGGGGAGCATGGCTACGGGGCCTCTGGGAGCTGACTGGGCGGTCCAGGCAGGTCAAAAAGGGTTTGAGGGTGTGCAGAAGCGTTGTAAGTATTCTGTAGGGCATCGTCTGGGGGTGTCAGGGTTTTGGGGGAGTTCTGAAGGGTCATAGAATCAAATTGTAGTGTGCAAAATGGACGAGCTGGGAACTGGGTTTTGGGGTGGGGGGCATGGGTACGGGGAGCTCTAGGGGCTGAATGGGAGGTCCAGGCAGGATAAAAAGAGTTTGAGGGTGTGCAGAAGTGTCGTTAGTATTCCGTAGGGCATTGTCTGGCTCTCTCAGGGTTTTTGTGATGTCGTGAAGGGTCGTAGAATCAAATTGTAGTGTGCAAACGGGATGAGCAGGGAACTGGGTTTTGGGGTGGGGGCATGGGTACGGAGATCTCTGGGGGCTGACTGGGAGGTCCAGGCAGGCTAGAAAGTGTTTGAGGGAGTGCAGAGGTGTCGTTAGTATTCCATGGAGCATTATCTGGCTCTCTCAGGGTTTTGGGGAGGTCGTGAAGGGTCGTAGAATCTAAGGTTAGTGTGGCAAAAGGGATGACATGGGAACTGGGTTTTGGGGTGGGGCATGGGTCCAGGCAGGAAGGTCTAGGGGGCTGACTGGGAGGTCCAGGCAGGTTAAAGAGGCTTTGAGGGAGTGCAGAAGTGTCGTCTAGTATTCCGTTAGGGGTTCATCTGGGGCTGTCAGTGTGTTTTGGGGAGTTCTGAAGGGTCATAGAATCGAATTGTAGTGTGCCAAAAGGGACAAGGTGGGAGCTGGTTTTGGGGGTCATGGGTACGGGCGGCTCTAGGGGCTGAATGGGAGGTTCAGGCAGGTTAAAGAGGGTTTGAGGGTGTGCAGAAGTGTCGTTAGTATTCCGTAGGGCATTGTCTGCCTCTCTCAGGGTTTTTGGGGGGTCGTGAAGGGTCGTAGAATCAAATTGTAGTGTGCCAAATGGACGAGCTGGGAATTGGGTTTTGGGGTGGGGGGCATGGGTATGGGAGCTCTGGGGGCTGACTGGGAGGTCCAGGCAGGCTAGAAAGTGTTTGAGGGAGTGCAGAAGTGTCGTTAGTATTCCGTAGGGCATTGTCTGGCTCTCTCAGGGTTTTTGGGGTTGTGAAGGGTCGTAGAATCAAATTGTAGTGTGCAAAATGGACAAGCTGGGAACTGTGTGTTGGGGTGGTGGGCATGGGTACGGGGAGCTCTGGGGGCTGACTGGGAGATCCAGACTAGGCTAGAAAGTGTTTGAGGGAGTGCAGAGGTGTTCTTCTTATTCCTTAGGGCTTTGTCTGAGGTTGTCAGGTTTGGGGAGGTCGTGAAGGGTTAGAATCAAAGTGTAGTGTGCCAAAATGGACGAGCTGGGAACTGGGTTTTGGGGTGGGGGCATGGGTACAGGGAGGTCTCTGGGAGCTGACTGGGAGGTCCAGGCAGGTTAAAGAGGGTTTGAGGGAGTGCAGAAGCGTTGTAAGTATTCTGTAGGGCTTCGTCTGGGGTGTCAGGGTTTTGGGGAGTTCTGAAGGGTCGTAGAATCGAATTGCAGTGTGCCAAAAGGGAGAAGGTGGGAATTGGGTTTTGTAGGGGGTCATGAGTACGGGGGCTCTAGGGGCTTACTGGGAGGTCCAGGCAGGTTAAAAGGGTTTGAGGGTGTGCAGAAGTGTCGTTAGAAGGTTTGGAGGTGGGGAGTAAGGGTACGGTGGGCTCTGGGGGCTGACTGGGAGATGCAGGCAGGCTAAAAATTTTTTTAGGGTGTATAGAAAATTCCTTTGTATTCCCTAGGGTTTCATCTGGGGCTGTCAGGATTTTAGGGGGGGCATCAACAGTCATAGGATGGAATTGTATTGTGCCAAAAAGGACGAGCTGTGAACCAGGTGCGGAGCATGGTGGGGGTGATCATGTATTCGGCGGGTTCTGGGGTAACTGGGAGGTCCAGGTTGGCTAAGAGGGTTTGAGGGTGTGCAGAAATGTCCTTAGAATACTCTTGGGCTTTGTATAGGGGATGTCAGGGGTTTGGGGTGGTCTCTGTGGAGGCCTGAATGAGAGAATTGCAGGGTAAAATGGACGAGCTGGTAACTGGGTTTTGGGGGGGGGTTATGACTTTGGGGGTCTCTGGGGTGCCATTTGGGGCTCCAGTTGAGGACAAAAGTGTTTGAGTGTGTCCAGAAGGGTTCTAGCATTTCGGAGGGCTTCATCTGGGGGTGTTCAGGATTTTGAGGAAGGTATAAAGCCAATCAGCCCCCAGAGTCCCCTAAATGCATGCCCCACCACACGTCACACGCCCGCCCCTGTATTCAATTCCCAGCTGCCCATTTTAGCTGACTACAATTTGCTTCTACAACTACTCAACGCTAACGCTAACACTACCCTAACCCTAAACCTACAATTTCATCCTAACCCTAACCACCTAACCCTACCCTACGCACTACCCCAAACCCCAACCCAGCAACCCGACCCTAACCCTAACCCCCAACCCTGCCCTACCCCTACCCCAAACACCTAACCCAGCAACCTGACCCTAACCCCTAACCCCAACCCTAACCCTAACCCTAACCCTAACCACCCCTAACCCTAACCCTAACCCTAACCCTAACCCTAACTCCCAACCCTAACCCTAACCCTAACCCTAACCCCCAACCCCAACCCCAACCCTAACCCCAACCCTAACCCTAACCCTAACCCAACCCTAACCCTAACCCTAACCCTAACCCTAACCCTAACCCCTAACCCTAACCCTAACCCCAACCCCTAACCATAACCCTACCCCTAACCCTAACCCTAACCCCTAACCCCAACCCTAACCCCAAACCCAACCCTAACCCTAACCCTAACCCTAACCCCTAACCCCTAACCCTAACCCTAACCCTAACCCTAACCCTAACCCCTAACCCTAACTGGGACCCCAACCCCACCCCAACCCAGGTTAACCCTAACCCTAAACCCTAACCAGTTTGAGGGTAACCACAACCCTAACCTGAACCCTAACCCCTAAGAACCGGGGGTCCAGGCAGGTTAAAGAGGGTTTGAGGGTGTGCAGAAGTGTCGTTAGTTATCCATAGGGCATGGTCTGGTATCTCAGGGTTTTGGGGGTCGTGAAGGGTCGTAGAATCAAATTGTAGTGTGCAAAAGGATGAGCTGGGAACTGGGTTTGGGGGGGGGTATTCGATTGGCTCGGGGGCTTGTGACAGGGAGGTCCAGGCAGGTTAAAAAGAATTTGAGGGTGTGCAGAAGTGGCGTTAGTATTCTGTAGGGCATTGTCTGGGTCTCTCAGGTTTTTGGAGGTCATGAAGGGTCGTAGAATCAAAGTGTAGTGTGCCAAAAGGGACGAGCTGGGAACTGGGTTTGGGGTGGGAGCATGTCTGGAGGGCTCTGGGGCTGCCTGAGAGGTCCAGGAAGGCTAAAAGTGTTTGAGGAGTGCAGAGGTGTTCTTATTCTTCCACAGGGCTTCGTCTGAGGGTGTTAGGTTTTGGGGCAGCATGAAGGGTCATAGAATCAAATTGCAGTGTGCCAAATGGCACAAGGTGGGAGTGGGTGTTTATGGGGGTCATGGGTATGGGGGCTCTGGGGCTTACTGGGAGGTCCAGGCAGGTTAAAGAGGGTTTGAGGGTGTGCAGAAGTGTCGTTGTAAGTATTCCGTAGGGCATTCTCTGTGTCTCTCAGGGATTCTGGATGGTCGCGATGGGTCGTAGAATCAAATTGTAGTGTGCTAAAGGGATGAGCTCGGAACAGGGTTTGGGTGAGGGAGGGGCATGCATCGGTTGGCTCTGGGGCCTGTCTGGGAGGTCCAGGTAGGTTAAAAAGGGTTTGAGGGTGTGCAGAAGAGTCGTTAGTATTCTGTAGGGCATTGTCTGGCTCTCTCAGGGTTTTTGGGTTGTCGTAGAATCAAATTGTAGTGTGCAAAAGGGATGAGCTGGGAACTGGGTTTGGTGGGGGCATGTATTTGGTTGGCTTTGGGCTGTGACAGGGAGGTCCAGGCAGGTTAAAAAGGGTTTGAGGGCGTGCAGAAGTGTCGTTAGTATTCCGTAGGGCATTGTCTGGGTATCTCAGGGTTTTGGGGAGTTGTGAAGGTCGTAGAATCAAATTGTACTGTGCAAAACGGATGAGCTGGGAACTGGGTTTGTGGGGGGGGTTATGTATTCGGTTGGCTCTGGGGTGCTGACAGGGAGGTCCAGGCAGGTTAAAAAGGGTTTGAGGGCGTGCAGAAGCGTTGTTTGTATTCTGTAGGGCATTCGTCTGGGGGTGTCAGGGTTTTGGGGAGTTCTGAAGGTCGTACAATGGAATTGTACTGTGCAAAAGGGATGAGCTGGGAACTGGGTTTGGTGGGGGGGGCATGTATTCGGATTGGCTCTGCTGCCTGACTGGGAGGTGCAGGCAGGTTAAAAAGGTTTGAGGGAGTGCAGAAGTGTCCTTAGCATTCTGTAGGGCTTCATCTGGGGCTGTCAGTGTTTTGGGGTGTCGTGAATGGTTGTAGAATCGAATATTTGTGTGCCAATTTGGATGAGCTTGGAGCTTGTTTGGGGGCATGGGTACAGGGGTCTCTGGGAGCTGACTGGGAGGTCCAGGCAGGCTAAAAATTGTTTGAGGGTGTGCAGAAGCGTTGTCAGTATTCTGTAGGGCATCGTCTGGGGTGTCAGGGTTTTGGGGAGTTCTGAAGGGTCGTAGAATCGAATTGTAGTGTGCCAAATGGGACAAGGTGGGAATTGGGTTTTGGTGGGGAGGGTCATGAGTATGGGGGCTCTGGGGGCTTACTGGGAGGTCCAGGCAGGCTAGAAAGTGTTTGAGGGAGCGCAGAGGTGTTCTTATTATTCCATAGGGCTTTGTCTCAGGGTGTCAGGGTTTGTGGGGGCGGCATGAAGGGTCATAGAATCAAATTCAAGTGTGCCAAAAGGGACATGGTGGGAATTGGGTTTTGGGGGTGTCATGGGTAATGGGGTGCTCTGGGGTTTACTGGGAGGTCCAGGCAGGTTAAAGAGGGTTTGAGGGTGTGCAGAAGTGTCGTTAGTATTCCGTAGGGCATTGTCTGGGTCTCTCAGGGTTTTGGGGTTCGTGAAGGGTCGTAGAACAAATTGTATTGTAGTGTGCAAAAGGGACAAGCTGGGAACTGGTTTTGGGGGTCATGGGTATGGGGGCTCTTTGAGTTGACTGGAAGGTGCAGGTCCAGGCATGTTATAAAGGGTTTGAGGATGTGCAGAAGTGTCATTAGTATTCCATAGGGCATTGTCTGGGTCTCTCAGGATTTTGGGGAGTCGTGAAGGGTCGTAGAATCAAATTGTAGTGTGCAAAAGGGACGAGCTGGGAACTGGTTTTTGGGGGCATGTATTTGGTTGGCTCTGGGGCCTGACTGGGAGGTTTAGGCAGGTTAAAAGGGTTTGAGGGAGTGCAGAAGTGTCCTTAGCATTCCGTAGGGCTTGTCTGGGTCTGTCAGTGTTTTGGGGGTGTCGTGAAGGGTTGTAGAATCAAATTTTTGTGTGCCAAATGGGACGAGGTGGGAGCTTGTTTTAGGGGTGGGAGATATGGGTACGGGGACTCTGGGGTTGACTGGGAGGTCCAGACAGGTTAAAAAGGGTTTGAGGGTGTGCAGAAGTGTTGTTAGTATTCTGTAGGGCATCGTCTGGGGGTGTCAGGGTTTTGGGGAGTTCTGAAGGGTCTGTAGAATCAAATTGTACTGTCCAAAAGGGATGAGCTGGGAACTGGGTTTTTGGGGGGGGGCATGTATTCGGGTCTCTGGGGCCTGACTGGGAGGTCCAGGCAGGTTAAAAGTGTTTGAGGGTGTGCAGAAGCGTTGTAAGTATTCTGTAGGGCATCGTCTGGGGGTGTCAGTGTTTTGGGGAGTTCTGAAGGGTCGTAGATTCGAATTGTAGTGTGCAAAAGGACAAGAGCAGGGAACTGGGTTTTGGGGTGCAGGGCATGTATTCGATTGGCTCTGGGGTGTGACAGGGAGGTGCAGGCAGGTTAAAAAGAGATTGAGGGTGTGCAGAAGTGTCGTTAGTATTCCGTAGGGCATTGTCTGGCTCTCACAGGGTTTTTGTGGGGTCGTGAAGGGTCGTAGAATCAAATTGTAGTGTGCAAAAGTGACGAGCTGGGAACTGGGTTTTCGGGTGGGGGGCATGGGTACGGGGAGCTCTGGGGGCTGACTTGGAGGTCCAGGCAGGCTAGAAAGTGTTTGAGGGAGTGCAGAGGTGTCGTTAGTATTCCGTAGGGCATTGTCTGGGGCTGTCAGTGTTTTGGGGGTGTCGTGAAGGGCTGTAGAATCAAATTTTTGTGTGCCAAATGGGACGAGGTGGGAGTTTGTTTGGGGGGAGCATGGCAGTCGGGGGCTCTGGGATCTGACTGGGAGGTCCAGGCAGGTTAAAAGGGTTTGAGGGTGTGCAGAAGCGCTGTAAGTATTCTGTAGTGCATCGTCTGGGGGTGTCAGGGTTTTGGGGAGTTCTGAAGGGTCGAGAATCGAATTGTAGTGTGCCAAAAGGGACAAGGTGGGAATTGGGTTTTGTGGCGGGGGTCATGGGTACGGGGGCTCTGGGAGCTCACTGGGAGGTCCAGGCAGGTTAAAAAGGGTTTGAGGTGTGCAGAAGTGTCGTTAGTATTCCGTAGGGCATAGTCTGGCTCTCTCAGGGTTTTTGGGGGTTGTGAAGGGTCGTAGAATCAAATTGTAGTGTGCAAAATGGACGAGCTGGGAACTGGGTTTTGGGGTGGGGGCATGGTTATGGGGAGCTCTGGGGCTGACTGGGAGGTCCAGGCAGGCTAGAAAGTGTTTGAGGGAGTGCAGAGGTGTCGTTAGTATTCCGTAGGGCATTGTCTGGGTCTCTCAGGGTTTTTGTGGGGTCGTGAAGGGTCGTAGAATCAAACTGTAGTGTGCAAAAGGGATGAGCTGGGAG